>OY748313.1:9068112-9521436 GCA_963556515.1 Nudaria mundana
GGGCGACATCTGGTGCAGCAGTAAGTGACAAAGCGCAGGGGCTAGCTTTGTCTAGAACCGTGTGGTTAGGTCGGAGCCGACTCGCCGGACGGAAGGGCTCCCAAACCCCCCTGATGCAAGGCCACCGCTACCCCACACCGGTTACCACCCGGAGCGGCGATCCCACATCAGGATTATGCGCAACATGTGGGGCAGCCTCCTGGGGTGGTTGGTCCCAGGCGGGCCCCATGACTGTGTTGCGGGCGGCCGCGGCAACGCCGTTGCTAAGGGTCTCCCTGGCCGGCGAATCGACCCACACCACCCACACTAGACTCCGTTTCGCCCCCACTGGTCCCATGCCTGCTGCACCATACATCGCCCCGGGCCCGGCGGTGCAGCTGCTGAACCCCTAACGCAACTCAGCCTGGGCTGGGTTACTTGGGGGGCTTTAGCACAGCTGCACGGTGGTACCCCCCCGGACCAACACTGTTGTACCACATGGTACCCATGTCGGGGCCGAAGCCACTCCATAGGTACCATAAATTTACGAGTCTCGTCCGTTGATCAGCAGGTGCACCACTAGCAGGTGAGGTCGCTGGGGCTCTAAAGATGTTGGTAGAGCCCCTTTGCACTCCAAACCTTTGCAATGTGTTAACATTGTCGGTTACCACGAGACCCTTCTCAAAATGTTAGTATTCCTCAATAAAAGCATGTCAAAAATTGACACAACAGCCGACTTTAAATTACTGAAATGGGATCAATAATATGTCGGACTGCGACTAAATTGAAATGGGACCATTTTCCAAGTAGTAGCTTTGTGGATCACCCAGTCCAAAGATGTAAGGTAACAAACACAAAAAAGAACATACAGCCGAATTGAGAACCTTCTCTTTTTTGGGAGGTTGTTGAAAAAACCTATATTTCGCATGGTAAAAGTACTCACTTTATTTTACTAACCTATCCTTATTTCTCGTTTTAATTTCACTATTTCCATGCCTACTCGTTCCATATTCCTGTTCCTATTTAAGAATACGCGTTTACACTTTCCTCTTCTCTCTTTAGTATTATCTATCTCCTCTATATCTCTAAGAACTGCTGGAAGATAAGCCATTACTGGCTTAAGCACGCCTTTGTACATATTGTTTTGTGTTTTGTAAATCTGTACAATTAAGAATAAAAAAAGAAAAGATTTTTACGTCTAAGTTTTCTCCAAAAGTGTGTCTTTCAGCTTAATCATTTCGGGTTTTTACGTTTCTAAAACCATACTGACATTTTTTGCACAGTTTATCAACAGCAACATTCCGAACAGCAACTAGTCCGAGACGCCCAAGACTTTAATTGGCTATGTCACAGCGGCTAGCACGTAAAATTTTGTTGCCTTTCATCAATGATTTTAAATACAATGGATTTCGGATCATCGCTCAAAAGTGTCCGAACTAAAAGAGAAACAAAACGCTAAAAGAGAAACAATCGCGCGCCAGTCTTGATTTTGACAACTGAACGACAACACGTTGCACAATGCCGTACTGTATTGTAAAAACGTGTAAAAACTACGAAAAAAAGCAAATTGAAGACGGTGTATCATATTTTCAGTAAATAAGCTTTTGTTTTATTATTTGCAATTTATTATTTCACTTAAAATACAGTATTTCGTCGATAATAAATTAAAAGACAAAAGTAAATATTGCAATCCAGTCCAATACCGAAGTACCTATCTGTCTCTTTCGAACTCATCCCAAGCTCAGTAAAAAGAAAGAGACCATTTCATTTTCACTGAATAATGTACTAACAAAATGACCATTCAGATTTATTCGGATTACCGATAGCGATAAAACTATTTGGAACAAAGATTATAGTGGAGACGCCTTGGCTCTTTATGATTTTTTTTTCGTTATATGAACCAACATCTATTTCAGTTTTCCTCGGGATCCAGTACACTGTGCACAATGGAAAAATATTATTGCCCTAGCACGGCGAGAAGAATATTTTGATCCAAAAAATAACAATCTTGTTTGTTCGGCTCATTTTATGGACATAACAAAAAGGTCCGATCTTTATGAAACTTGTACAAGAATCCCTTGATTGAATGGAGGAGATAAGCCCAAAAATGTTTTTAATTTTCACAGGGTATCATTGTTTTGTCATAAATATAATTACACATGTCATTTTATTTCGTGTATGTACTGTTATTTTCTTTTTATTTGGATTCTCGGTAATGTATTCCCACGTGAATCGGGGCCGAGATAACTATATCTCGCGGGCGGAGTCACGGTGATCAGCTAGTAGCCAATAATTTCGTATCCCAAAAATTAACCATAAGATAAAAATAAATTAATGATGCGCAGTTTTAGCAACTAATTCAGTCACTTGAAACACGGCTATCTTGTAGTAGACGTAGCGACATAGCGTTATGAAAATAGTAATGAAAGCGGAAGAACTTTGACACCCGCAAGAAGTTTGGCATTTATAATATTATAATTAGTTAAATTCATTAATTCCCTTTTTGTTATTCATACACTACAGTTACTTATTATGAAACTGACTCGAAAAAAAAAATCTTTGTCAGTCGTTAATTAGTTTTTCAGCTTATTTCGTCTAACATAAACAAGTAATTACAATTTATAAGATTATGGAATTTATTGTAGTCTTACATTAATTATTACGCCTACGTAGGTACATATCATGGAATCCTTAAAAGACTTTAACCAAATAAACCTACTCCATTGTTTCTATGTTCACGTAGTTCAAGTATAAGCTGCATAAGGTGAATTAGTCAGGCGGACAGATTGAAGCTACGTAATGCGATAAATTAGTGCAAACAAAAGTGAACACTATTCCGTTGAATCAAGGTTTAAATTTTAATATGAAATTTGTTTATATCTATGTATACCTATGTATAATGTATAGGTCGACTCGGGACATTATTTTCTTGCGATTTGTTCTAGATCCTATGTCCGTTGTATTATAAGGTCTTTGCCTTTCATCAACATTTCATCGCAAGGCAACAGGATTCAATGTTTTTTCAAAATTACAATATTGCTGCTACTTTTTATTAAATTCATTCGGCTATTTTGGACGTAACCCTGATATGTGTGCCCCCTATTACGTGGGACTAAAAATACTGGTAAATTATGGGTGTGTAATGCACCTCTACCTACCCCTTCGGGATACAGGCGTGACAGGTGTCTGTATGTCTGTGTAAACAGCAATGCCAATTAGCCATTCATAATATATTAAAGTCAATTGAAGCGAGAACAACATACATAGCTTGGGTACATTGTCACAGAACAGTAGGTACCTGTATACCTACTGCCTAGTTTTTTTAAGTGGTCAACTATCCAGGGTTGGGCTTCAGCTTCAGCCGCAACATAGGTACTTATAATATGTACATAACTACAATTATTATTATTAGCTAACCTATTAAGTTTACATATTTTTGATTGACATCATAATCATAACATAGTACCTACAAAACAAAATCTGTCGGACCTGACAGACTTTGTTTTATATGTATGCTTAGATCTTTAAAACTACACAACGGATTTTGATGCGGTTTTAACTAATGGATAGAGTGGTTCTCAAGAAGGTTTTTGTTTATATTATGTGTTAAGCGAGCTTTTAATTAAAAAGCAAAACAATTGTTAAAACAGTTGTTATTTTTAATTACGACTATCTAAATAGAATATTTTGTAAAATGTTCTAGCTGAAAATAAAAGCTTGGCAGAAAAAATCGGGGACAAGTGGACTTCATTTGAGTGTATGTTGAGTAAATACGTGAACACAATCGACATTGAAAGCTTTTCACAATAGAGATAAATAATACAAAAGTGATAACAGAATAACAGATCGATCGATACACAGGCGACGAGAAAATGGCCGCCGTCAAATGTGAAGTTTGTTACTGTCGCACAAATTCCAGTAAACGTTTACACACTTCTTTTATCCCTGAATTGTAGTCAGGGACGTTTAATAGACTTAACCTATGTTTCGCCATTCGATGTGTTGGTCTCACGTATAGGAGGTAACCCTATTACCGTTTTCGGGCTCAGAAATATTTCCCAGGGAATGCGGAATCGATCGTCCGTCAACAGGTGCACAAGTGCAAGTGAGTGAGTGCGAAGGCTGATGTACACAGGGTCAGTTACTGACTCCAAATTCGAGACAAATCAGCGCTGACCCGAGAAAAACCCAATGTAAAATGATTTGAAGTCAGTACAGCGGTGGGAGGTCAGCGCTGACTTGTATATTCGCACACGAATATTTTGAGGTCAGTCGGCGCCCCCAGCAACCCGGCACCCGCGCCCTCCCGCGCCAGTCGTAAAAACCACATGTAAACGGACAAGTCAGCGCACTGACTACACAAACGTGTGCTCACTGTGAACAGCTTGCCAAGACTACTGACTCCATATAAACAAATGAAGTCAGTATCAGCGTCTACACTGGCGCCGATACTGACTTGTGCACTGACTGTGAAAACCAACGTTCACTGCCGGGCGTCACGCCATCAATTGGGCGTTTTCACATTGCACGATAACGGCACACGATATCGTGACGATAGCGTCACGATATGGAGGTATTAGCCCACAGGTTAACAATACGGGCAAACCTAAAAAAACTACAAAATACAAATACGATTTTTACATACCTACCCAATATGTCTGTCCTTAATTCTTTAACAATTTTCATGAGAATTTCAGCAGAGTCTATGGATATGAAGATATAATTATGTCAAAACACACTCACTAATACACAAAATCACGACTTAATAAGACTTAACCCTCAGCATTACATAATATTTTGTGCCCCCCAATAGACAGACGGAATAGGGCTAGTCTTTGACTGTTTCTAGTGTCCGTTATACTAGCGTACACAAGAGCTATATCGAGTTGGTTACTATGCCATTAAACTCTGCGTAAATAATGCCTTATTAGTGTAAAAATAAAAAAACTATTCCTCTTTAGTCTAGGAAATAAACACCAATTTCACTGTGTACGCTGGCGTCACGATCAAGCTAGCGTACACATGGCCGTACTCGAAAACTGCTAATTGTAAAGCAACAGAGTTTACACACAAAAATAGTGCTCTAATACTTCTCCTACTATGCAAAATTGCTCTTGTAGGAACAGAGATATTGAACAAGACTTTTCAATGACATTCGGAGCTGGCGTTATGGCAGCGTACACATAATAGTTCTTATAGTAAGGGAATTTTTCTTTTAATAAATGCTATATGTTTAAATAGTGCGTGAACTTCTGACTCTACTAGTGTAAATGCTTTATGCGAAATCGCAGTGGAATAATCAAAAAAATGTATTGACGTACAGTCGCGAACAAAATGAATTATTAGTGAAATTATAAACAGAGATATAGCGTTATTTTCTAATATAAGTTAGCATGATGTATTTTGACATAAATAAAATTAAAATGATTACCTATTTATGTGCTTGACTGTAAAAAGTTTATTGCGTGGAATGGAACATTTTCAAATGCTAATGTGAAATAGACTATAATACTTTCTCCCTCGCGCTTGCACGTCTTATGGCAGGCTCTGTCATGTTGTATTACATTATATATACACAATAAAAACTAGTTTTAATGTAAATTGTCATTATTATAACAAAACGGTAATATATGGTTATACTTTTTTATTATTTTTTTACTTCCGCGGCCTAAGGCCGCGGCCGCTCTAACGTCCGTTGCCGGGCGTCTCTGGTTACAAGCAGAGGGTATGTCCAGTGGCGCCCGGCGGACTTTGACCACCTCTGTGGTCTCTTCAGGTGTTGGGTCGGGACGAGAATCCCGCGTCGTTGGGGTAGGGTTTTATCCCGCGTCAGTGAGTGAATCTGATTGCGTACTATGGGGCAGCATGCAACCCTTCTAGCCTGCTTCTGTAAGGACGGCGGGTGGCGATCCCGCCGTCCTCAGGCCCCGATCAAGGAGGTCGATAGTCTTGGGCGTAGTCGCGGAGTCTGGGGCGCCCTGGATATGGTTATACTGTGATAAAAAAATAATTGTTTTTGGCAAAATAAATGTAATTTTTTTGATAAAGCTATTTATTTGAATTTTTCCAATTATTTCATTTTCACTCAGAACTATATCTACAAATTCTGTGGAGGTTAGGTAAAAGGGGATGAGTTAAAATTTTGCCAAAATGAGATTTTTACATACTTGGCATGAACAAAAGTTTAAATAAGCTCCTGTCAAATTCATATAAGTAACTGACATAATGAGGCGAAAGTATAATATAATTTTCTTAAACTAGAAAAAGGAATTGACTGCACTCATCTCCTTCTTGCGGAACAAATGTTTCATTACACAACACGCCATTTCGAGTTGAGTCAAGTAGTACCCGTCCGAGGGAGGGCGAGGTGGGGGAGATCGACCTCGCTCTCGTCACTCACTTCCTAGTTTGTTTTCGCGCGTTTAGTGTTTTCGTTTAAAATTTTGTGATTTAAATAGTGTCTTGGGTGCAAAGGGGCCCTTCTTACGTCTATCGGGCCCCAGCGACCTCACCTGCTAGTGGTGCACCTGCTGATTAACGGACGAGGTTCGTAGATTACGGTACCCATGTGGTGGCTTCGGCCCCTACGTGGATACCAGGTTGTACAACAGTGTCGGTCGGGGGGTACTACCGTGCAGCTGTGCTAAAGCCCCCCAAGTAACCCAGCCCAGGCTGGGTTGCGTCAGGGGTCCAGCAGCTGCATGCCGGGCCCGGGGCGATGTATGGTGCGGCAGGCATGCATCCAGTGGGGGCGAAGCGGAGTCTAGTGTGGGTGGTGTGGGTCGATTCGCACCAAATATCGCCCTGTCTTCACGCTTCCCCATATCTCACCAAGAAAAAGTAACAAATTAATAGACGGTACACAGGGGCCTCTAGAAACCCCACAAAGTTGACTTCGTTTGAGGTGGAGTTAGCGAATATCCGCGGACTCCATGCGAAACTCGATATCGTCCACCCTCACCTAGAGACGGCACGGCCTTCTGTGATGTTCCTAACGGAGATACAGATACGCCGCCCTGACGACACGTTTTACCTCTGTTACCCGGGTTATATCATTGAGGAACAATTCCGCGACTAAGCCGGAGTGTGTGTGTTAGTTAGGGCGGATATTTGCTGCCGCCGGTTGCGCTGTCTAGAGAACCCCTCCTAATCCGACCTTTGGCTGCACGTAGATCATGGCTCTATGAGCCAGATCTTCGTGTGCGTCTACCGCTCCCACACAGGGGACACTGGGACAACAAGACTTTTCGAATACCTCAGCGAGATGGCTGACGATGCGCAGGTGCGGGTCCCGAACGCTGACCTGGTTTTCCTGGGGGACTTTAACGGTCATCACGTTGAATGGCTGGGGTCCCTTAGGACCGATCATGCGGGACGAACCGCCCATGCATTCGCTCTCTCCCACGGGCTGACCCAGATGGTACAGAGGATCACCCGGATACCTGAGAGTTCAGACCACACGCCCGCCTTGCTGGATCTACTGCTGACTAGTCGCCAGGCCAGTACACTGTGTGGTGCACGCCAGCTTGAAAGTGCCACCTCCTGCTCGAGCGGGGCAAATGACTCGACGACTATGGCACTACTCGTAGGCAGACTGGGATGGTCTCCGCGATTATTTTGCGGCCGTTCCGTGGAGCCAGCGCTGCTTTGTAGGAAAGACGCCTTCGGATAGCGCTGCTGCCGTTGCTGGCGAGATAAGTCTAGGGATAGAATATTATATCTCTTTCACTGATGTCGCCAGCATCCGCAAAGCTCGCCCCTGGTTCGGGTGTGAATGTGCCGAGCCTGTCCAGAAAAAACAGTCGGCATATCGCGCCTGGGTCAGGGCTCGGGCGGGACGTGACCCGAACGTGGACCGCCTCAAAGCAGCGTACAATAGGGCCACTAGGTTCAGCAAGAGGGCCTTCAAGAGAGCGGATGCCCAGTGCGTCGCGCGGCTTGGTCAGGAGCTCACATCCCATCCCACGGGTAGCCGTGGATACTGGCAACTGGCTAAAGCCTTGTAGTTTAATTTTTGCCAACCCTCGCTGCCACCACTGCGTCGTCCCGATGGATCACTGGCTCACAAAGCCCAAGAGAACGCGGACATGCTCGCAGACCTCTTTGTGTCTAATTCCCGGGTCAACGACCGTGGCCTGCAGCCCCCCGCCATCGCCAACTGTGGCCACACTATGCCTGATATTGTTATCAGGCAATGTGATGTACGGGCAATGCTGCGGTCACTCGACACGCGGAAAGCCAGTGGCCCTGACGGCATTCCGGTGGTGGTGCTACGAAAATGTGCTGCTGAGTTGTCTCCAGTATTAACGCGTCTGTACCGCCTGTCATACTCTACAGGGCTCGTGCCGGAGGTCTGGAAAGAGGCGAACGTACAACTGATCCCCAAGAAAGGGGATCGATCCGATCCAGGCAACTATCGACCCATAGCTGTCACCTCAGTCATTTGCAAGATGCTTGAGCTCCTTATCCATAAGCAGCTCATCACTAGAGGATCACTCGCTAATCAATGATCGGCAATATGGCTTCAGACCAAAACGAAAAGCAAATGAGCTCCTGCAGCCTCCAAAATGTTACGATGGATACACATATATCTGAAGAAAAGAAAAAAGATCTTCTTAGTATCTTGCACTTAATAGAAAATGATTGCCACGAGTTCTATAGATCTCGATTTGGAAGGTTTTAATGAAGATTAAAATATGTCACTGATTATTACTTATGATTTTTTGTTTTATATACTATTAAAGTGTTTTAAGAATAAATAAAAATATTTAACATGGACATCAGTATATTTTTATTTTTACGATTTCATAGAATGGTAAAAGGGGTTTAGTCAATTATTTAACAAAATATGTAGAAAATCTATAAAATATGTAAATTGTATAAAAATTTGAAATCTAAAAAAAATAAAACGTTTGTATAATTACAGTTAGTAGCAAATATATAATTTATACTACATTTCTCGAAACCGCGCATGCCGCAATTTAGTTTTCTAGCCATACTATGAATTATAAAATAATGACTATCAATGAATCCTCCTAGTTCAGTATTTCATCACGTTTCAGTTTTAGTTCTGTATTTTAAAAAACTTGACAAATCACTTCTGAGCATATCTGTACCTGTACTATGAACAGAAATTAACATGGATTTTTTAATTATTCCACTGCGAATTCGCATAAAGTATTTACACTAATAGAGGCAGAATTTCACGCACTATTTAAACATATAGCATTTATTAAAAGAAAAGTTCCCTTTTTTATAAGAACTATTATGTGTACGCTGCCATAACGACAGCTCAGAATGTCATTGAAAAGTCTTGTTCAATATCTCTGTTCCTACAAGAGCAATCGTGATGAAATTTAGCGGGAGAAGTATAAGAGCACTATTTTTGTGTGTAAACTCTGTTGCTTTACAATTAGCCGTTTGCGAGTACGGCCATGTGTACGCTAGCTTGATCGTGACGCCAGCGTACACAGTGAAATTTGTGTTTATTTCCTAGACTAAAGAGAAGTTTATTTTTATTTTTACACTAATTAGGCAGTATTTACGCAGAGTTTAATGGCATAGTAACCAACTCGATATAGCTCTTGTGTACGCTAGCATAACGGACACCTGTTTCTATGCATTTCCGGTATATTTTCAGAGCCTCATACGTCGGGATCAGGTCCATCGCGTACAGACGAGTAGAACAAAGCTTCATTCGATTGTCGGCACTTGGCATGTCGGCTCATAGTAATACATGATGAACAAATTCACTTGTACACTAATGCCACTTATTTCAAAGAAGAATCAAAGAATCAATTTCGTCTAATCAGTTTAGGCACATAAAGAGCACATATGAATGTAAAAATTTTACAATTTCATGTCAAACAATATTATAAAAATACTAAATTAAGTACATAAATAAACCATTTGAAAATGATTGATTTAATCGATTTATTTAACGTGACCGGTTTCGCTTTATAGCATTATCTAAGGTACTACACCGTGTTACATATCTTCAAGCTATTATTGAACTAACGTTAGTTCGAGAATGGCTTGTATTTCGTTGTATTTCTTTAATAAATACTTATTAAATCATAACCTTTAGTTAACATTTCTTGTTTACGATCGCGAATATTAATGAAGTAGTTTACGTTTTCAACTGAAATGCTTCAGTTTAGATTAGATGGTGTTGTCACGCTATTTTCATTTATAAAATTAACAATTTATTTCATCTACACTCACTATAAAGAGGAAATTTTTGATTGTTTGTTTTCCATTGAATAGGCTCTCTAAAACTTCTGATTTTGACAATTCTTTCACTAATATTTAGCTATATTATGTCAAAGTGCTATGCTCCTATATATAGGCTCTCTTTTTCACATTTTATCCTGGTGTTCTCGACGTTCTCGTGGGAATTGAGATAACCGGTCTGAACCACTAACAACCACTCCGCACGTCAGAACAGTCAAACAGTCGAGGATGACGTAACGTCACTACAGCTTCTCAGTTTAAGGTGTTGCGTGAGGTTGCGTGACAAAAAATTTAACTAGTAGTTCTGCGAACAGTAGACCTCGCGTTATTTTCGGGTCCCTAACATCCTTTTGGGACGTGGTCTGGTGGCTGACTTTCCATGCGCACCAAAGAAAGAATAGAAAAAAATGTAAAAATAAAGAAAAAAAAAGAGACAAAGAAATAGCAACAATTTTTGTACTTCCCCATTTTCCCCCATTTTCCCCCCAATCGAAAAATCCTTTCGACAAAACTTGCGCTTTGCAACAAAGAACACTTGTGCCAAATTTCATGAAAATCGGCTGAAAAATGCGGCCTGTAGACCGGAACTGACACACATACATACATAGCCAAACAACGCCAAATCGGCCAATCCTCGAGTTGAAACTGAGACGCTTCGCTCGCTCGGTCAACTAATTATTATTTAAAGTTATTGTTCTGAAATTTGGTTTTTGACGTGTTTTAATGTATTGGTGCGCCCCTTGTGGAACCCAAACATATATTGGGAAACCTATATCAGAGCCGCTAAAGAGACTGAAGGTCAAAATTTCGATTTTTTGGCTTGCCTTTAGATCGAGGGCTATCCACAGAGGGGTAAACCATCATTGGAGCATAAGCAGTTCTCGAGAGCTAAGGGGACATTCCCCATTTCTATAGGTAGATAGATAGAAAGTCAATAAAAACACCCGAACTCTGTAGGTACTTAACAATTTTTTTTAACTAACACACGCCCAGTATTTCGTCCACGATTGTACGCGTTCAAATTTTTGCAAAATCATTGTTGTCCTCTATTATTGGTCGTAGTGACAAACAAACTGACGAATTGAATTTGTTTATTTAACAAACAACAATGTGTAAATTATGGATTCACCAATTAAATCCGTTGAGTTAGTAGTTTCTGAGCGAGAAAACAACCAAAACGACTTTGTTTCTATGTAAAGATAACTCGGACACAATCCTTTGTTAATTTTATTACAAAAAACATACACATTTATACGATAATGGACACTTACTTCATCTGTATTACCGGCATCATCCGTACAAGCGAACTTTTCAAACTCAGAACTGTATCGATTTTCACACATGTTTTTTTTATTAAAAAACAAGTTTTCAACACTATACCACTTGTCAACAGATTGACAGAACCGGTAAAGAGTTTAAAATTAAAAACAATAACATAATGTAGGCAGGGTTATCAGAAATTATAGATAGTAGTATCTGTATTACTTAAATAAAAACTCAGGTTACTGAATAACATCGGTATGTAACGATATTATCGACGAACGGCTCAAGTGACAATGGTTCATTGCGGAAACTTCAAATCCAGGAATTAAGCACAAAATTGTGATTTATTAGAGTAGGTTCTTGAGATAAGGTAAAATAAGTATATTATAAGGTAATACTAGCTGAAACTATATACGCAAAGGGTAAAACGGGATTATTACTGTGACTTCGCTATCCGTCCGTCCGTCTGTCTTGAGCTGTATCTCATGAACCGTGATATAAAAGAAATATTTTTGGACGTTCTCACACAACGTCCCAAATTAAGCTATAAGCTTGTGCGTTTGTATATATTTCTAATACCTAATAATAATAATAACGGTCATATCACATTGTATTGACTGATAGGACTGTTATAGCTAACAGACCTGATATAGTGATAATGGATCGATTAAAGCGCCTTGCATTAATTGTCAATATTTATGTATTTCTAAATACATACATAATTTACATAGAAAACACCCAAACTCCGAAACAAACATTTGTGGATCACACAAATATTTCATTCGACCCGGGAATCGAACCCGAGACTCCGGAGTCGAAAGCCAATGCACTACCGACCACGCCACCGAAGCAGTTATAGAGTGCTTGATATCGTCGGCTAAATGTTCTAAGTTGTTAACTCCCGTTTATACATTTGTGAGTAATAGCAAAAAACCGATTTAAAAATAAATTAGTCAAAGGAGAACAATAAATGAAATCCAGCTGGTTAATATTTAAATTGTACATATTATTATATTATTCTTTTTTTGTTTTGTATTAAAATATTACCTATTTCAAATGTAAAATATGCTAACTCCAATTTTTGGTCATATAATAAATACAATATTATATGACCAAAAATTGGAGTTAGCATATTTTACATTTGAAATAATATTTTCTTGTGACGGACCTTTGCGGAGTTATAAGATTTTATTATTTAAACTATTAACTAAAAATCAAGTAAAAAGTATTAAATCTTTATTTAATCAACAAAAATCACAAAATGAAGAAATAATGGACAATTTACTTAATATGGGTTCAGGCCAAAACTATCAATGGGTAACCTCCTGGCATTCGTCACGCATGTATGGGGTGGGGCTATGGAAAGGTACGGCGAGTCCTTGGCTATTAGCTTGGACATCGCCAAAGCTTTCGATAGGGCCTGGCATGCTTCGCCCCTTTCCAAGCTTCCGGCATATGGTCTATCTCCTCAACTGTGCAGCTGGATTGCCAGCTTTTTAAACGAGCGTCGAGTGCTGGTCCTCTGCGATGGCCAAGCTTCTCGCTTCTTGCAAGTGAATGCCGGGGTACCGCAGGGGTCCGTACTGTCACCAACTCTCTTTCTTCTGCATATCAATGATATGCTATCCCTCGGGAACATTTATTGCTATGCAGATGACAGCACATTGCACGGGAGTTACTCGGTTCGTCCGACGGCGGTGCGATCTGAGATTGAGGAGGAGATTGATGACTCGTGGCTGATCTCGACCGTAACCTCAGTACAACAGTATCTCCGAATGGGGTGCCGAGAACTTGGTCGAGTTCAATGCCCAGAAAACACAGGCGTGTGCATTTACAGCGAAAAATCCCCTTTCCTTCCCCTACCCACTCTTCAGAATGCAATATTACCAATGAAGGACAATCTAGACATCCTTGGCTTAGACGTTCGTCGAGAGCTCGATAACACAACCTACATTGAGAGATGTATTGGGTTGGTTAGCTTCGCGGAAACTAGGAATACTGAACAAGGTAAAGCGATTCTTTACACCGCACCAGAGGTGTCCGCTGTACAAAACGCAGATTAGACCCTGCGTCGAATACTGCTCTCACTTCTGGGACGGCTCCGCGAAGTATTTGCTGGAGGCACTTGACGCTATGCAGCGACGCGCTATTCGCATTATAGACTGTCTGGAGGTAACGGGAAGCCTTGAGCCGCTAGCTTAGCGCCGAACAATCGCTACCTTGGCCGCGTTCTACAGTATTTACCACGATGAGTGTTCTGAAGAACTCTTCAACCTGATCCCACCCTCTCCCTTCCGATCCCGAACAACGCGTGCCGGGCAGAGATGTCAGTCTCATACCGTGGAAACCATCTTCGCGAGAACCGAGCGTTTTAAACGTTCGTTTCTCTGCCGAACGATGGTGGCTTGGAACGCCCTGCCTGCGCACGTGTTTCCTCCAACATATAACCCTGGGTTCTTTAAGCGAAGCGTGAAGAGGCACATTACTGGGTTTTCAAGTTGAGGGCCACTCTCTATAGTATTCCTGTGTACTATGAAAGTCACGTGTGCGTATTGTTGGTTATCGCGACCAACCCTAGCCTATGGTCTTACTCAAGGTCTACTCGACCCCTGTTATGTACCAAATTTCATCAAAATCGGTTAAGTGCTTTAGGCGTGAAAGCGAACAAACAAACTGACAGAGTTACTCGCATTATTAATATTAGTATAAAGTAAAAGAAAGTTAATTTAGAACGAAAATGTTAGGTAAATAAGCAATAAAAATATCCAACTCCCAAACGTTTAATGGAAAGTTAGAAATAAATTCTGCCAACTCCCATAGCATACACGTGCCCCTTTTTGGTTGTAGTTTTTACTACATTTTTCTTAAACCAAACTATAAAAAACAGGTAGTATAGCATTTACTTTTTATAAAAAACACCAGTTTTGCACAGAAAAGTGCCAGAAAACACTTATTTTAAGATAAAATAGTCGGAGCAGTGTTGTCACGGCTTCTGTGCCTACAAGATGACACCGAATGGCGGGAGTTATCAATATTGCGCGCGAAATTTGACAAGTGAGGAGTTACCATAAAAGATTGCGACGCGAAATCTAAATTCTGGGCTTATTTTGTGTAGCTAGCATGTTTGACGATTATGTTTTTTTTTCTCTTTCGATTGATACCAAAAACTCAATTCACCTAAAAATGGAGTTAGCAACTTAGAACATTTAGCCGACGATATGATAGTTAGAGAGTTGAAATTAGGTATTTCTGTTGCCGGCATAACAACAAATATTAAAAAATCAGAATGTAATAAATATTTAAGGGGCGGTAAATATAGATATATAGATAAGATATATAGATAAAGATATATAGATAAAGCAAACGTGATTTTTTGGCGTTTTGGTACGAAACCCTTCGTTCGCGACTCTGACTCGCACTTGCCCGGTCTAAGTTCCCAATTCCTACAGGAAAACATTCCCGGGATAATGTAGCCTGATAGAACTTATTGCATGTAACATTCCCAAAGGAAGTTATGATTAAAGATCATAAAATCGAAGAAGAAATAAATAATCTAATGTTAGGAAGAACTACCGTCGTCGCTAAGTGTTTGGCTAATTTATCTTGGTTATAAAGAATTTTATAGAAAAAATTTTTTCTTGACGGTACATAGTGGTTTAGTCGTATAACTAATTTGACGAACGAAAGACTTGACGAAGAGAGAATTTGTCATAAAATGTAATGTGACCATAAGAGAACTTGTCATAAAGTGTAATTTGACCATAAGAGAGTCATAAAGTGTAATTCGACCATAAGAGAACTTTAGCCGAACTTGAGCTGAAGCCAGTCCACCCGTGACCACGGCTCTTGTAACAGGGCCGAAACGTCGGGTAATAAAGAGGTATGTATATATCTCAATAATCGCGTAAAATACCCGTTAGTCTTAAGTTTATAATGTGTACAAAACGCGAAAGTTTAAAGAAGTATAAGAGAACTTGTCATAAAGTGTAATTTGACCATAAGAGAACTTGTGATAAAGTGTAATTCGACCATAAGAGAACTTGACAGTGCAATGACTAGACGAACTGTGATTTTGACGTATGAAATTTAATTCCTTTGAACTGGGTGAACCGATTTTGATATTTTTTTAATTGTAAGCTACAACTTCCCAAGTGGTCCCATTCCGAAAATTATTAGGTCCCATTTCGGTAATTTGAAGTCGGTTGGTATGTCAACTTTTGACGTGTATTTTAGTATACATACCATTAGGTATGTATTTATAACCTAAATAGCCCTGATTGTGTTTATTCACTGAGTGTTCATTGTTCTGTATTGAATGTAAATGAAGATTACAAATCAAAATTCACGCCAAATACGCAAGTTTTTAATTCGGTCACAGTACGCTGGATCAAAACAATAAGTATTAAACATATAGCATAGTAGGTAGGTATAGATTTTGTATCTAGATATAAATATAGGTCACAAAAACGAATGTCATCGGCAGGAATCTAATCTTTTTTTTTTTTTTTTAAATCCGCGGTATGACGCCGATTGCCGAGCGCCTCTGGTAAAGACTGAGAGAATTCCCAGTGGCGCCCGGCGGACCTTGGCCACCTGCGTGGCCACTGCGTGGTGGTCGGGTGTTACCCCGCATCTTTGGGGTCGGGTTTTATCCCGCATCCCTGGGGTCGGGTTTTATCCCGCATCGGTGAGTGAAGGCGTGCGTGGGGTGCAGCCCCACATCACGCAGCCCTTCTAGCCTGCTTCTGTAAGGACGGTAGGTTGCTAATCCATCGTCCTCAGGCCCCTATCATGGAGGTCGATGGTCCTGGGCGTAGTCACGCCTGCGGCGCCCTCGCCGCTGACTTCGGAACTCAGTGGGGAGGATACGCTCCCTCACCCTACCGGCCGCCTCCTTCACGAGCATAACCTGCTCGCAGAAGGAAACGGCCGCGTTCCACTGGCTCTCGCTAGAGACCATGGCTCGTAGCATGGTCTCCAGCGAGAGAGTATCTACGCCCAGGCCCACAACGAGGTCCCGGCGCTGACTCGCCCAGGCTGAGCATTCCACCTACGTGTGGAATGCCGTGTCTACGCCGGAAGCCTCGCAGTGTTGACACGCGGGTGTGACCTCACGATGCATGCGAAACAGATACTCACCGAAGTTTCCGTGCCCAGTGATGATCTGTGTCGCACGATACGTGAGGCCACCGTGTTGCCTCTGCAGCCACTCCTCCATGATCGGTCTCACCGCCGCGATGGTGGTGGTTCCCCACTTTGGTTGCTGAAGTCGCACCTTCCATGTCTCCATGAGGTCCTGGCGGAGTTGGGACCGCTCAGCCTCGATTTCTCGAGACGCAGGCCTGAGGTCCCGCTCCAGCGCCTCCTTGTGCCATTGAAACAAGGACGCAAGGGCTCTCGCTTCCAGGTCCCATGGAGGGGTCGCGGCTAGGAGACATGCAGCCTCTAGGGAGATCGTGCGGTACCCTCTTATTGTTCTGACGGCCAAGGTCCTCAACGATCTGTGTAAAACAGCAGTGTTGTTGGCCGTCAGTCTCGGCGCCCATACGGGAGGCTCCGTACACGGCCATACTCCGCACGATCCCCAGGTACAGTCTCCTGCAGGAAGCGTTGGGTCCCTTTAAGTTGGGCATCAGTCGCGAAAGCGCGGCTGCTGCCCCCGTCACTTTGGGGACCAAACTTCGGAAATGTGGTCCGAAGTTCCATCGGCCATCGAGTACGAGCCCCAGATACTTCATGGAGGGTTCGATGCCGATGCTAATGCTCCCTACATTTATGCTGGATCCTGGAGGTGGCCCGCGCCGAGGTCCGTGAAAACACAGAGCCTCGGACATATTCAGTGCCACGTCCAGTCCCAGCCGCCGTATCCGACCCACGACTTCAGCAACCCCAGTCGTGACCTTGAGTGTTGCCTCCTGGTGCGTTGCTCCCCGCGCCGCCCGTGCGGAATCTAATCTGCGAACTGTCCCTAACACATCGTAGCTTAGTGGTAAAGCATTCGTTTTGTGATTTATAATTTACTAGCGGACACCCGCGGCTTCGTCATTATTGTATATTGTTATTATTTTTTATATGATAAATAACCTAAAAAAAAAAAAATGTATTTTATTGTGAACTAGCTAAAGGCTAAAAAAAAATCCATAAAATCATGATAGTAGTCCAGACTCAAAGACTGGATTCAAAGTTCATTTCATTACATGTTCATTACATACTCGTACATTAATGAACTTTGAATTAAAACTATAACGGCTTAGATTAGTTTCTTAGTTCAGGAGTTATAGACGCTATATGGGTATCTACCACTAGACTGCTCGACATGCAGTTGGCCGGTTTTTTAAATATTTTTTTTTATATTTTTGGACATTCTTACACACCGTCATCTAGCCCAAATTAAGCTTATAGGCTTAATTTGGGCTTACTTTGGGGCTTAATTTGGGGCACACTAAAAGTTTTGCACTTCTAGCTAATCGGAACTATTTGAATTTCGAATGTTATATTTTTTGAAATGTTGCAACCTTCTTAGTAACTAGGTCGCCGCAGTCGCGAAACGTACCGTTACGCTGCAGCATATATTTGAGCGAAGCGAGTTTTGATTCAAAGCGATATAACTCTGTCAAAGTATTTTTTGTCATTACGCTATGGGAATTTTTACCATCAATTAAATAATTTTTAATTGATCGAAATTCTAAATTCTGGCTTCGTAAGAACCTGGGTAATTCTGTAAGCTTTTGATGAGTGCAAGAAAATCCGAAATCGGCCGAGTATTCGCCGAGAAACAATTTAACACAATTTAACATAAATCGTAATTTGAGTCACCCGTTGAGAGCTCCACTCGCCTTCGGCTCGCTTCGCTCAATAAAAAAAACAATTGGCGGGAAATCATTTGTCAATTGTTTTTTATCACACATCAAAGTTCTACGTATGCAACGAAAATGGAATTAAGGGCCCAGATCGTGAAAATCACCGAAAAGAGTGTTACGATTTTTCATATTTAACCTATTTACATATGATTAATAACAACGATAATTTGTATATATTAAAATGAAAGACCAAAAATGATGTTAGTGCTAATTTTAACTCTTAAAACCCTGTAGTTGTTATATAATAAACGTCAACAAACGCACAAAATTGAGAAAAAATTCGAAAACCTGCCTTCGTATTTTTCAGATTTAACCCAATAAATCAACACAAATTGATAAAAAGAAACACTTTTTGAACACTGAAAAAGCCAATAAATATAACCATGTACTTTTTTTTGTACCTTTACAAACAAAGACTTCCCCTTTTAAAGCCCTAAAATCTAGATATGTTTTACGTAAATTCTCCATGGAAAAATGTGTGCAAATTCAAACGCGTCCCGATAGAACGATCGTCGCAACTAATCGCCAGTGCGCCATAGAATTTCAAAGTGACTCCACGCGTGTCGGATGCTACAGCAAAATTACGTGTTGTGAATTTGTGTTTTTTGTGAAAAACTGTAAGTACAATATTTTTATAACTAATTTACTTTCAATAAATAGAAAGTACCGATATAATGAAAGTCTGAAAGAAAACCATGATGGAACTAGATATAAATCGTAAGAAATACAAAATTATTTACTTTGTTGCGTAGGTCATTTTATGAACCTTGTAAAGTAGGTATCAATTCAGGCTTGAAACAATCAAAGCCCTGCCCACCTTATTTTCTCGAGATATGAACTGGCGGGGTATATAGTTCTCTGCACGACATACATAGATTTTTCAACATGATAAAGGCAATAGGTATCATAAACGTAATTGGTAATCGAGGGTCTCTTTTCGCAGGATAATTTGCTGAGTGCCATGCCAGCGAAAAGAAAATTTAGTACGCATTATAAAAACGTGAAAGCCAAAAGATCTCGGAATAAAATGTAAGTTCCTCCCTACTTATTTATTTACCTGCCTACTTGACTACGTCTTGTCCTAAATACCTAGAAAAAATTTACTAGATTTGTGTTAGTGTCAAGTAAAAATCCTAGTTTTATTACTTTTATTTGTGTGTATGCTTATCATGTCTTAGTAGTAATAATAATATAATCTATTTGCATTTTGAACAGGGTAGGTACATTACAAAGCAAATAGGTACAATGATTTAGATCGCCTGATTCAGACATATACCTACAACAGCATGTAAATATTGTTATTTAAACTGCCATGGTCGTTATTATTATGCCATGGTCCATGGTCACGGAGGAACACCAGTTCCTCCGTGACCATGGCGCTTGCAATAGTGCCGAAATATCGGAAACTCGACAACAAAATATATACAAAATATATATAATAACATGGTAAATATCCCGAATACATTTCCAAAGTTTATAATGTAAATATTGATTTGACATGTAATTAGATAGGTACACAATTAGGTATAATCGTCTAAGAAGAAAAATTAAAATGTCCAGTTGGTAATAATTACGTAATTTCAATATCTATATAAGTAATAAAGTCAATTTCTATAGGAACAATTTTCATAATAATAAATTTTATTACATAATATAGTATTAGTTTTCATATATTTATGTATTTCAAAGCAATGAGTTTGCTTACACTATTATTAGTTACAGTATTATTAGTTTTCATGTTCATCATGTCTAAATATGTGGAAGTGGAAGTAGGTATGTTTCCTATCAGAAATTGCACGGGCGCGCGCGCGCCGTGCCTGGCGTAGGGTTGTACAAAAATTACAAAATAAATAAAAAGTGGATATTGATGAATAATATTTCCAGTACTGAAAATGAAGAAAACCTTCAGGCCGAGACTCCGAGCAACACTGCTACGCGCTGTATAGAGGTAAGTTGTTATACGTAATTCTTGTAGACTTGTTACATAAATAAACAAACTAGCTAGTGATGGGCGAAGACAAAATCTCAGTACCTACAGTTTTTTTTTGCAATATTTATTATTTTCATTGTGAGACAAACACATACTTCTCAATTACTTTCTCAAAAGAAAATTCACGTTCAAATCTCGTATTTTACCAAAATCAAGAATTTTTTTTGTAAAATATTATCTTTTACGCGACTGGTGTACGTATGTATGTATGTATACTAAGTAATATATCTTTGTGGCACGATAAGTTCAAAATTATTGAACCGATTTTAATGTTTTTAGTATCATTAGAATTGTCTTCTAAGCCCGAGTGACATAGAATAAGTGACGCCATAAAAAACCAATACGTATAGCGTAAAGGAAATTTATAATTTCTGTTCATCACGAACATAATATTGTATGAATTCTTTTGCACTTTTATATTTGTCTTCGTCAGTTATGAATATAAATAAATAAACAATAAAAATGTTAAAACCCGACAGATTAAAAAATGAAAATGTGTAATAAAAATAAATAACAACACCATTGTAATATAGCGTATTTAGCAGTCGGGGCCTATTTCTAAAGAAATATTTAGCTAGTCAGGAATATCTTCGAGCCTGTGAGGATTTCAATGGGTCTCAACTGTTGAATTCGATTTATTACAATAGTGTTCTTATTTATTTTTATGTAACATAATTCAAGACCGTAGACTTGTTTTCTTTTTACCTTTTGAGTTTTTTTGCATATAGTCGGATTTATTAAATTTATGACGTGATAACGTCTTATAAATCGATGAACACCGGCAACACGCACAAAAAAGTGTCACATTATGTCACGCTAGGGTCAAGCGAGAGCGCAGTACAAGCGATGGAGAATAATATTATGACGTTATCCGATAAAATTATCGTCCTAAACCGACTTTACAAGCAACCAGTTTTTTATTATGTTTATTTATTCACTTTCATAATTGACGAAGACTGATAAAAACGTTTAAGATTTTGATCTAGTGTTCTGTGTTTCAAAGATGTATTCTAAGGGAGTTCTTAGCTATGTTTGAAGAAATTTGGCCCATACCTTTTGAATTATTTTTTATAATAAAAATCAAGCCATTATCTTTCTTTACAGGAACTAGTTATTGACAACCGTCAAGAGGGAAAGGTGGATGAAGTGGAAGTTGGGCGTAGTGTAGTGGATATTTCTTTTTTTTTAAAGCTCTTCAGTCCATAGGGGACCACGGTCCAATGGATTGTAAGTTAAGCTACCTCAGTATAATAGGTGAAGTAAAAGTTGGTCTGGACTCAAAACTCATCATAAAATGTAGTATGTGTAATATGAAATTTACTGTGTGTTTGGTTGAAAAGAAAGAAGATAGCATGGAAGTGAATCATCAAATTGTGTCTGGTATCATATCATCTGGTGGGAGCTACTCTCAGTTAAAAACATTAAGTGCCGCAGTAGCCCTACCAATCATGTCACCTTCATTGTACAATGAAATTAATAATACGGTTTGCGATTGGTGGGAAAAGACAGCAGCACATTCCATGGCAGAAGCTGTCAAGGAAGAAGCGGAGTACGCAGTGTCTATAGGTAGTGTTGATAAAAATGGTACACCATTAATATCTGTTGCTGTTGACGGTTGTTGGAGCAAGAGATCTTATGGTAAGAATTTTTCCGCCTTATCCGGCGCAGCTGCGATAATTGGCATTAAAACTAATAAAGTATTGTTTTTTGGAGTTAAAAATAAATACTGCGTAGTCTGTGCACGAGCCGCAAAGAACAACAGTCAGCCCCCGGAACACCATTGTTTCAAGAATTATTCAGGAGCATCTACCGGGATGGAATCGACCATAATAGTTGAGGGGTTTAAACGTTCCTTTGTTGATCACGGTGTAATTTATAATAAATTTGTAGCAGACGGCGATTCCAGTACTTATAAAAAAATATTAGATTCGCGTCCGTACGATAATTTAATAGTAGAGAAAATTGAATGCAAAAATCATCTTTTACGAAACTACTGCAATAGCTTGGAGAAATTGTCGAAAGACACTAAGTATCCTTGCGAGTTGCGGAAATTCCTAAAAGAAAGGTATTTGCGTTTAAGAACGGGTGTAAAATGCGCGATTAAATATTGGGGGGATCAAAATCAGTAACTCGAAGAAAAAATAAAAAATCTTAGTGAAGATATTCTAAATGGTCCACAACACGTATTTGGTAATCACCAACATTGCAAGGAGTATTTTTGTAGACCTGACACTCGTCGAATAGAACCTGTCGGGTTACTTCCAGCAATTGTTGGATGCGGATTAATGGACGCGGTAGAAATTTTAAGTAAAAGACTGTCATATCATTCTAGAAGTTTAATTCATAATTGCACAAGTAATATAGTTGAAAGTTTTAACGGAGTAATTGCCAAATTAGTTGGGGGTAAGCGTGTAAATTATTCTTCCCGTGGTTCTTATGCGGGCCGATGCGCAGCTGCTGTTGTGTCTTTTAATACGGGATCGATTCATAGTAAAACTCATGAAGTCATATTTAAATCTAGTCCTAATCCTTTGATCGCGAAAGTGGAAAATAGTAATCGTAGAAACCGTTTAATTGCTAAACCTAAATTAAGATTGAAAAAAAGCCACAGCGCTGTATCGAAAGACGCTCACTATGGACCAAACTGCGAAAAACCTGATCTGAGTCCAGAATTATATGAGAAAGCCAAGTCATCTTTTTTAGTTGATTTAAAGTTGTCTTGTGCTGAAAGAGAGGAGCTGAAAGGTCGACCCATTTGCAAAGGAGTAGTGCTGAGTGGATGAGTACAAGGAGAAAATTACTAACCTCATCATCGTTCGGGGAAGTTTGTAAAAAACGAGAGAGCACAAGTTGTGCTGCTCTTGTTTGTAAAATCGTTTATGGTAGTAATATCTCCAGTTTGCCTGCTGTACGGTACGGTATCGAAAACGAAGAAACTGCAATTAGACAGTTAGAAATTCAAGAGAATATTAGTATACAAGGTTGCGGTTTGTTCGTCGACGATCAATATGAATTTCTTGGTACTACACCAGATGGCATTTATGCAAACGGTTTAATTGAAATTAAGTGCCCACATTCTTTAGCTGGCATGACTCTTGATGAAGCAATGGCCAAACATACCTTTTGGGTTAAGGACAAGGCTTCCAAGGGTTATGTCATAAATAAAAATCATTACTGGTATTTCCAAATTCAGGGACAGCTACATATAACTAAAAGAAACGTTTGCATGCTTGGCATCTGGTTTGGTGCTACTGTACCTATGAAAGTTTATATTATAGAAAAGGACGACAAATTTTGGAAGGAGAAAATGGAGATGAAATTAGTTAGATTTTATTACGATTGCCTCCTTCCAGAATTAGTTGATCCTCGGCAGTCACGAAGCATGCCTATTCGTGACCCGCCCAATGTCATAGAGGCTATGAAAGAGAGGAAAGAAAGAGCTTTACGTGTTTTGAAAGAGAAGAACGTCTAATGATTTTGAAAGAGACTGAGGTAACTTAACTACCCAGCCGGTCGATTCACGTAAACACGCCAGTTCAAAAGTCGTTTTAACTTAGAAACTTAGAAATCGCCTTTTGGTTTTCTGTTTTTAACGCACTTACTTATCTAGTCTTGGATTGTCATAAATCTTCCAATAGCTCAATTTCTATACAATTCCTATACGATTTTGAAGAGTTACCTGGTGTAAACCCAAGGTCCGATCCTAATGAAATTAAAATGTGACCACACGGGATCACCAGCTTTCAAATAAAAAAAAAAATCATCAAAATCGGTTCAAAAAATACAGCGAATTGAGAATCTTCTTCTTTTTTTAAGTCGGTTAAAAAGTGTGCGAGGTGACATTTTTAAGTCACTACGCTACGGTTTTTATTACGTGAATCGGGCAGCTGGTAACATTTTCATTCTGATAGGTTTTGCAATAGCAATTGATTTTATCATCAAATTAGTAGAAATCAGAATTTGATCAGTAATCATTAAAATGAAAAAAACATTAGAAACTCTTAAACTCATATTTTGTTATTGTTTACTTTCGTTTAATTAAGTATATGAATAATTTATAAATTTCATGTTTGTTTATAACTAATTTTTGTACAACCCTAGCACGCTTTTTAGGTGGCGACTCATATTTTGTTTACTTTTAATTATATGAACCATTTTTATACTTGTGTTTCATTTATTGACAATTTTTTGTACAACCCTAGAAGATTTTTTAGATTGCGAGGTGATCGTAAGCAAAAAGTATTTGAGTTTACGCAATGGGCACATTTCCTTGCGTAGATATAAACACTAGCGAGGAAAGGCGTGATGTTATTTCGACCGTACTTCCTACTGAATTTGCAATTATTTTATTGAATGAAAATTTTACGAAATAAGAATAAACTTTGGTAGTAAAATTACAAATAAATACATAGGTACTCGTAGTTGGAATTTTAGGTAAGTAGAATACAAAAAGGTCAGTCCGGACCTGCTCTTGATTGTTTATTATAAATAGAAAATCATAAAAATTGTGTCTCAAACTACTCTTATTTATTTATCTAGTAATTAGGATCATTTTATAACGAAAACTACTCTTGGAATATTTTACAAATAGGCAGTCGTTTATTTCCAATAATTCAACATTTTTGTTATGCTGTAAATATTCAACTTCAATAACAATAACTCAACGTGGAACGTTTGTCGCAAAACATTTTCAAAATCGCGCTCTCTGGGTCATTCACCCGCCCGTCGGATGATTCGGGCAACAATAGCGCTGCTGTCGCTCAAAATCGACTTTATCCGTGCGCGGTCTGGGCCCTTAAGTCGAAAAGATTTTAGAGCGATGATTTTTTATGATTTTAAAAGTTCTCTCTCTCCGCAAGACTGTGCCGCTCGTCTTCAAAATGCTTTTGGGAGAGAAGCACCTTGTTTGAGCACCATGAGGCGATGATTTGCTGAATTTGAGAGAGGTCGAGTTTCTTTACATGACAAATTTCGTGAAGGGCGGCCTTCAACTGCCGTCAACGAAAATAATGTGACTACTGTTCAGCGGTTAATTGAATAAAACCCGCGGATTATCTATGAGACAATTCGAGGACTATTGGGGATTGGTATGAGTCAAATCCAGAAAATTTTACACGAAGAATTGAAAGTTCGGAACTTTGTTGTCGTTGGATCCCTCATGAACTGACAGCGAAGCAGAAGCGGGCTCGCGTGGAATGGTGCTCACAGATGCTACTGAAGTACGACCACGGACATTCTAATGCTGTTTATGACATTGTCACAGAAGACGAAACGTGGATTTATTTTTATGAATCCGAAAAAAAAACAGCAATCTTGTGAATGGGTGTTTGAAAATGAGAACAAGCTAACAAAAGTGAGGCAGGGGAGAAACGTTGGTAAAAAAATTATCGCGTTTTTTTTCCCATCTGTACAATTCCACTTGAAGATCAAAAGAGTGTTAATGCCGAGTGGTATTCTACCATTTGTTTACCCAGGGTGTTAGAAAAAGTTCGCGAAAGACGACCCAAAAGCCGCGTTCTCCTACATCATGACAACGCTTTTTCACACACGGCCAACAGAACAAAGTCATTTTAGCTTCCGAAAAAGTACAACTCGTCATCCATCCTACGCATAGCCCCGACCTAGCACCCTGTGATTTCTGTATTTTCCCCAAAATCAAAGATTTGATGAGAGGTTTCACTTTTACCAACTCCGAAGAGGCAGTGATAGCGTTCAATCAGCACGTAGAAAACATGCCTTCAGATCTGTGGTCCTCCTGTTTTAAAAAATGGTTCGATCGCATGAAAACATGTTTAAAATGTAAAGGAGAGTATTTTGAAAAGCAATTAACATAATATTTTGGTTTTAACATGTTGTTTTTTTAAGTTACGCAAAACTTATAGTGTACAAGCTTAATTTGGGCTAGATGACGTTGTGTGCTATGGATCTAGACGACTGATAAACATACTTATATATTTCTAAATACATTCATATTATACATAAAAGACACCCAAACTCCAAAACAAATATTTGTGGATCACACAAATATTTGACTCGACCCGGAATCGAACTTGGGAAGGCAGTCGTATACTCATACCACTGAGTCACCGAGGCAGTTTTAGCATAAGACGGATTAGGAGTCACCTAGTGTTCTACCTTGCCTATAGGCTATGGGGAAGAAGTTTCCTCTCATAATCACGACTTTATTATCCCCGAGGGTAGACAGAGGTATTTAATACACTCACATTTCGTCCAACACTTTTTAGTCCCACTTAATAGGTTCCGTTTATCGTTTCTAGGCTCTTAGTAGTTATATGAAGTTTCGTACGCATTAATAGATGCTTGTGTTAGTGTTAGAAGTCCGTTCAGAAATTAAATAGTCATGTGGTAATTAGACTTTATCCTTATTAAATATTCCAATTATAGGAATGAGAGGCTTCATTGATAGATAAATATAATAATACTAGCTGTACCCTGCCACGCTTCGCTGTGGAACATAGTGGTTTTTTTTTTTACTGATGCAAAAATTAGATAAAAACAATCCTTGATGCGGATTATATATCATGCTAAAATTTCAGCTCGATCGGTGCAGAAGTTTTTGAAGCGTACACAAACCAACATAACATTTATATATATATAAATATAGACGAACAAAACACATACAGGTTGTCCCATATCTCGGTGTCAAACCGAAACAGGTTACGAGTATCTTAAAAAAATTAAAATATTTCATTATTATTAAAAAAAATATAGCAATTGAATTGAAAAAATCTACACCTTGCGATGACCTTTTTACTCCTGTGGCTACAATTATTGGATTATATACCTGCCTTTTTTGTTACCTATAATGTATAATCCTAAATATTGGCTATTGTCTGTACCAGTATAGTATTCTTATATCTGTGCTATTGTATAACCATGGCCTATAAGACAACTCCTACAGCTTGGAAGAAAATTTCACTTTTTGTCCAACCAAATATTTTAAGTAATATTTTTCTGAAAGTTGGCACATTTATGAAGGATTACAAAATGGTATGACTAGTATGACTAGATTATTTCTGAAATTGGTGACAATATTTTTTTTTCCACCACACGGATGAATCCGACTAATATTATAAACGCGAAAGTTTGTGAGTATGTATGTATGGATGGATGGATGTTTGTTACTCTTTCACGTAGAAACTACTGAATGGATTTTAATGAAACTTTACAATAATATAGCTTATACATCAGAATAACACATAGGCTACAATTTATAAAGATATTGTGAATTGTTCGAAATATGACGATAAGTGTCAAGTAAGTAGGAAGTAACGATGACAAACCGAGTGCGCGATACTACGGGAACGGAAAAAATCCAAATTACCACGCGAACGAAGTCGCGGGCGACCACTAGTTGGCTATAAAAAGAAGTGCCGACGTCTTAGCTAGTCTCTTAAATTGTCTTCAAGCTCGTCAAGACAACTATTACTTAAGAAATACTTTGTGAAGTCATGTCTAAGTAAACCTAAGCGTGCGAAACGCTATAAATTATTCGAGTGACTTCAGGGCTTTCTCTCACGTGTTTTTCTAATATTCTAGTTTAAGTGAGATGGAAAGAATGAGACGAATGTATGATGATGAAGAAGAATGAGAAGATGGAAAGACGAATCGTGAAATATGGTGATTCTGTACCTACCTATTGATTCTAACATCTATTGTACCCATATTTGCAATGATATCTTATGAGATAAGATAAGATACGATATTTATTTGCAAAGAACTTGTGTGTATAAATTGTAGATCTTAAATTAGGATTTAGTGTCAACATGTTTTACCATGGTGTACAAATTATGCTTAAAAATACCAGCAGGCCCCGTGGACTTCCTCGTGAGATCTTGAAATAATAAAAAGAAATTTATCGTATGTGTATTACAAAAATAGGTAGGCATACATTTTTATTCCTGTATATTTCATTATTTGTGACAATATAACGCGTAAAAGCAGTTGGACTTTTCGTATTAAGTAAATATTTTTATCAATTTATGAAATTATGTAAAGAATGATAACGTTATCTCGAAGGTTTAATTGTATAAGACTAAAAGGAGCAAGGTTCTAGACTTGAAGTAGTTTAGTGTGATCTTGAGTAGAATTTGGGTGCATAGAGGCCCCACCAAGATCCACTAACTTATTTGCAAATGGTGTACCTGCCTAAACTACCTAAGCTCTGGCAAACTGGGCAAGTGCCCATTTCGCGGCAAAAGGCTCGCCCCCTATCGTGGGACGAACAAACAAAGTTACTGTTATTGCCCTTGCCTACCTATCCCGTCGGGGTTTCCCCGAGGCGTGATCGTACGTTGTGTACGACAGTTCAAATTCCTACTCCAGAATTTATTGTCAACTTGCTAACTGTACGTGGATTTAATAATAAAAAAATTCTTCGATGCCATGCCAGAAATATTAAAAAACCGGCCAACTGCGTGTCGCGCACAAAGGGTTCCGTACCACAACGGCAAAACGGTTGTTTTTGGTATTTGTTGTTATAGAGGCAACAGAAATACATCATCTGTGAAAATTTCAACTCATCAAGGTTCATGAGATACAGCCTAAGATGGACAACAAAGTCTCAGTAATAGGGTTCCCGTTTTACACTTTGGGTACGGAACCCTAAAAAGGACTCATGACTTAAACATTTTCATAATATTTGAAAAATGCTAAACCACTTCAGCGTGCGTCAACGTCGACATTAGATATTAATATAGCCTGTAGTGTTTGTTTGTTTCAATATAATAAGTTACGGTAAATATTATTAGTTGAAAATTATGATTTAATAGATATTTTCGATATGTGTCGACCACCAAATAAGAAAAAAAAATTCTGTATTTATACCTAATCTGTATTTATACCATCCAGCTTTTAGAATGGGTATTGATCAGAAATCAAAATTAGAAAATGAGTCGTTTGATCCCAAATCCAATGCTTGTTCGACTACATAACCGTGACTAGAGAATCAAAACTGGGCCTTGATGCCGTCTATATACGAAGCGATTTACTTTTAGATCTACCTGAAATGATTCAAATTCGCATCGTGTGTGTTATCTGGCCTGAACTGAAGTCAACCGGAAAGGCTAAAACGGGATTGAACAGAAGCGATTGTATCCTGTATGTCTTCCATTCAGTTTTAAACTGCCGTAGTCTTATCTGATCCGATCGACCTCTCAATGTATCTGACGATAATAAATAGATAATAATCATCATTCACCGAGCCTTTTCCCAACTAAAGTTGGGGTCGGCTTTCCAGTCTAACTGCGATACGACTGAACTTCGATATTTTCCGTGAAACGACTGCCACCGAGGTCACTCCACAACCCATTGGCACTTTTCCCTCTCGACGACGTTTCGGTATCGTACATTTGATTTAGAGTGATCACTCAACGAGACTTTCTTGATTATCACGAAAGTCTCGTTGAGGTATTGGAATTTGATTTGTTAAAAGGTATTTTAGGTTGTCAGCACGAATGGACTAGCTTGACCAACTAATTACCACTTTAAGAGATCGATGTCAAATAAGGTAGGTACACAATAATCCGCCGGGCGCCACTGGACATACCCTCTGCTAGTAACCAGAGACGCCCGGCAACGGACGTTAGAGCGGCCGCGGTCTTAATAATTAAAAAAAAAAAAAAAAAGGTACACAATAATAATAATAATATATTCTGTTTTGTACATACTAGGTTCTAAGTATCTTATTCTGTGTGAGGATGGACGAATTTTCCACTTTTTTCCGATTTAAAAATAAATACTAAAACATACATTTATTTGGTTATCCATTTTCTGAAAAACCAAAAAAGAGACAACAGCCTGTACTTTTATAGTACCTACAATATACGTCTCGTATCGATAGACAGAGGGTCACTCGAGAGTTATTCTCTCTTACAAACATTGTATATTAAACTAGCTTATTACCGCGGCTTCTCTCGCGATAATATATTACCGGGATGAAAGTTTAAAGCACTCAAGGATATGTAATCATTGCAAACCTCACACTAGGAAAAACAGTTTAGGCTACAGACAATGCATCTAACAGACACAAATATTAATACATTTATATTGAATGTCATACCTACATGCAAAAACATTACCCATCTGACTTAGTCAGGTAGAAATAAAGTCGTATATGTAGTCACCTATGTCTGTACTATGTAGATACCTACTTATTATTTAAAAATCAACATTGTGGGGACAAGTTTAGTAATAAATGCAAAGACCTGAAAATCCGTGGACAATTATGTGGGTTTTATGCTTGTCTAGTTTATTTTTTGTTTAATATTGTGATAAATATAAACATGAAACTGTTTTTTGTCTCAAATAAATAAAAATAAAAACGCAAAATTACGCATACACGCACGAGTAGCGCATATCAATGCTAAGGATTTGTTCTTAATTTATAGAATGTTCTACAGATTATTTTTAACTAACTAGAATAACAAGCTATTAATACGGCAAAGCTTAGAATAAGCTAAAATGTTCATGCGCGTAAAAAATATTTTACCGTAATGCCAGGCTTCAGATGTAGTGAGGGCATGGGTCCAAATATTACACCTAAAATTCCACTTCACTCCACATTTAGAATGTCTAGAATAAAATGACTGTTCATCAAAATATCGCGAATTTATTGGGCGCGGAATATTACTTTGGCACCCGGACTCTTGGTTCGATTGAATGTTTTGGTCTCGAAGGGAACACTTCACTCACGTAATGATCCATACACCAAACTTGAGAATAGCGCCATCTATAGAAGAAATATAAAACGTTAATCATGGTGGTTAGTCAAATTAGACTATCTTTAAATTTTGACGATTAAAATCCTGGTACGTTTTAATAGAAACTGATATAACAATGATAAATAACCACTAAATTTTCATATTTTTATATCAAATAGTTGGTTTTAATATAAACTTGCATCAAAATAGCGGCCAGCTGTGCTGCCATCTGTCCTATTTTGTGCGTACTATTAAAATAGTTGGCTAGTGGTGAGAAGTGTGGTGATGGCGACACACGCACCTTGTGTCGACCAACCAAAGCGAAGGGCGCAATTTTACGCATGCGCAGTAGTGGGGCGTGTAGTAAATTCACTCAATGAAAATAATCAGTAGGCATTTGTCGATAGTGGGCTAGAGTATCGCTGCGGTGAAAATTCATCAACGGTTTTGCGAAATTTTTTTAAACGCGGACCCGCCTACACTCGTTTTATAAATAACTTTGTGTTAGTGTATACATAGTGTTTGGATTTGATGACAATGGCCAGCGCACCAGTGAAGAAAGTCCCCATACATCTGCAGGTGAGAATTTTCTTTACGCACCTGTTGTTTTTGCGTAAAATTATAATAAAAAGTATTGAGTGAGACCCGGTTTCACAGCATTTATGTAAAATTCTATAGTATTCGTGTACCTATACGTGTAGGTACTAGGTACTTACAAACTATTAGCATCGCGTTTCCACATTTGTTTATCGCCATTATTTTGCCTCTAGTAGTACTAGTCTTACCATTGTTTTATATTGCAATAGGTAAGTATTTATTTCTTGTCTGGATAGGTATCTGAGTAAGTACCTAACTGCCCACGCTTATCAGATACCTACTTATCACTTAAATAACATTTTTATTCGTCTTGCAAGCAGATAGATAGATGCAAGATACCGGGCTATTAGTTTTATGCATAGAGTTAAGTTTATTGAAGTGTAAAACATGGCATTTATAAAAAAAATTACATTTAAAATTGCGGTATTCGTTCGTACCCTTGACTTGACTGCGGTGGATGACCCCGCAGGCACAGCCCTTTGTATGGTCCATAGGGTTGGTAACAGTTCGTGACTTGCGCAATGGCTAAGAGATTTGGGATAAAAAGATACGTTCGGAAATTCCATGTTATATTTGCTGGCCTTTATAATCTCCCGCATTGTAATTGTAAGATTTATGATTGAATATTAGGTGAATTTCGATGAAGTAGGTAGATATAGAATGGTGTCAGTAAGACAAAAGTTTACTGACACCATTCTATAAAAATTTGCCGTTTTATAAAATGCTAGATTCGTTTCTTGTTTAACCAAAGATTGTAGAACAATAATTCGACCCCAAATTCTGCAACGGAATGTCTTTCGTGTATACAGTTCCACAGTTTTACACCTGCCGAAATATGACCGAAATATACCGAATATACAAGCTGAATTACGTAGATACGATTTCGAACCGGATTCAGCACAGAAAAAAATATAAAGAATGGATGATGCAGCCCCCAAGGCAAGTTCCCAGGAAGACCAGACGCAGACCCGTCCCCCATTTTCATTATCTCCAGCCTAATAGCTGGTCACCCGTGCAGCTAATCGCGCCTAATATTGTGGTAAACAAATAAAAATCCGGCCAAGTCCGAGTCGGCCTCGCGCACAAAGAGTTCCGTACCAAAACGACAAAAAGTCACGTTTGTTGTATGGGAGCCCCTTTAAATATTTACTATATTCTGGTTTTTAGTACTTGTTGTTATAGCGGCAACAGAAATACATTATCTGTGAACATTTCAGCTGTCTAACTATTACAGTTCATGAGATACAGCCCAAGACAGACGGACAGCGAAGTCTCAATAATAGGGTTCCCGTTTTACCCTTTGGGTACGGAACCCTAAAAACGGTCACGGTTAGAAGATGGGAATGACCTTTGCATAGTAGGTAGGTACATAAATACGAACCCCGCCGTCTTCCCCTTGGGGTGGGTAGAGGCAGTAGGTACATACTTAAAATTATTTTTTTAATTTCTTTGCAATTTATTGACACAAATATTAATTAAATAGTAAAATAGTATTTTACTACAGAATTTCGAGCCATTGCTGACTGAGATGATTCCCAGAATCCTGGTTGCCAAGTCGAAATTAAAAAAAACTGGTTTGACATCAAAAAAACTGAAAATTCAGTGTCTAAATATCGTTGTAACACGATACACTGGTACCGTCAGCTCGGTAGAACTGCGGTAGGTGGATCCAACGGTTACCTTAATAGCGCGATGTAGAAATTATGAATATGATATGAAGCAAAAATTCGATGTTGTCGGTAGTGGTCATCGTAGCTCAGTTGGCAGAGCAGTCCCCCTGTTAGGGAAAGGCCGTGGGTTCGAATCCCGCCGATGACATCAGTTTTTGTGATCTATTTATAATTTCTTTCTTAATAGTATGACCAGTATGACATCAAAACAATAGGAGTAAGTGTATAAAACAAACACCAAACTAATCAAAGCAAATATTTTTGAACATTTTTGAGAGAACAATAGATTCAATCTGAAGTACAATTCGTAAACATTATGTAATGGAATGGAAACTCTAAAACTGTAAAACCAGTTTTAGCCCGACAGGGTAGGCATAGACTCCAACATGAATAGGTGGAACGTGGTCGTGTCCTTCTGCAAGCAGATCATGCTCGCGAAGGAGGCGGCTGAGAGAAAGAGGGATCGTACCCTCCCCGCTGAGCGCCGCAGACTCATCTACGCCCAAGAGCATCGACCTTAAGACGATGTGGGATAAAATCCGACCCAACCCCAGACAGCCAAGGCAGGGAATGGACGTGGGGGGGGACCATGCACTAGTATAAGGGAGGGCTACCCTAGAGACGCATTAAATTTTGTCAAAAGTTTTGTCGAGGGCAAGCCAACTATTTATTTGTGGGATTCGGTCGGTAGGTATATTAAAATAAATTTAGTAAAGTAAAGTAAAGTACTGCATTATTCAAATGAAAAGCAATAAAATTAATCTATCAAACTAATTCTCGAAATCGTTACGGCTTTCGACACAGTCTGCGGAAATACCACAATTTGTCGGCTCAGGGAACGTCGATATTCACGAAACAAGTACTTACCCGACAACGAAGTATTCGTGTGCCTGAATTTGCACCACTTTTTATCCCTGCTTCACTCCTATTGCACGTAGCGTTATGCTATATAGCCTATAGCCTTCCTCGATAAGTAAAATAATCAATAATTTTTCAATTCCAACTAGTAGTTTCTAAGATTTGCGCGTTCTACCAAACGAACTATACTAACTATTGCGTGAATTTATTTTCGTTCTGAATAATCCCAGAAACGCATTACTAGAATAAAAAATTGCGTTTATATTATTCTGATGCTGTTATAATACTAAAATCCCTTTAGTAGATTTCGCGTGAAAGAGTATTTTATTGTCTCCGTTTCAACTTGCAGACGGGAGAATTTCTTTCGTCTGTACCTCTACATCTATCTATCTACGGGTTCTGTCAGATCATGTTTGCGGCCGTATTTATCAACCGATTTTCATGAAACTTTACACACACACTCCTTGCTTACAATGAATAACCTGTGAATTATATTTTTTTGGATTGGATGACAAATGAAAGAGTAATAAAGAAAATTGAAAAATAAATTTTCTAAACAAAGCTCCCCAAGTCTACGGTTCACAGAACCACTAGTTATTAGGAGTATGAACAAGATTTCTAAGTGGCCAATTCTTCGAAAGTTCGTCTGGAACATTCGTCGAAAAGTTTAATGTTTAGTACGGTACGTAGTTTAACGCATGCATAAATCAAACTTTATAGTCCTTTGTAAAGGGAAGTAGGGGTGGATCCCCTATGCCATGGTAAGAATAGATTGCAAGAACATGCAAGATATCCCGTAGAGTGCCTGCAATACATTTTAAACTTTATTTTAATGTGATTCGGTCGGTTTTATGTGATATTTTAATTGTGTTAACTTATGATATTTACCGGACGATGTCGCCGTTATTGTTGCTCACTGTATTTATAATTTAGTTTTTTAGACTTATCGTAATTGTAAAAACTAAAGTGTTACATCTATTCTAATAGTATGTTTACATGAACGCACTAATCTTAGTAACTATTGGTTTGAATAAAGAGGGCTTTATTTTATTTAACAATAAGAAATACAATATACATAATTATATACTAAAAATATTTACTCGTTTAAAAAATCCTCCGCGTCATTGCCGACTGGGAAGGTTCCCAGAATGCTGGTTGTGTTGCCACGTTGGATGGCGATACTTATTCTTTGGACCAGAAAATAGCCAGCCTTCTGGTCCTGAGAAGCATCGATTAAGCGTTTAGCAATGTCTCTTTAAAGGCGGCGAGCACTCGGACCCCATGACCCCAGTGTCTCAACCCCAAACGGCTTAAATATGTAATCAAATAATTGGTTTTAATTGATTTTTTTTGTGTGGGTCAAATTACCGAGGAAGGCTATAGGTTAATTTCACGCCGCCATTGCCGCGGGGGTCTCTGGTACCCACCAGAAGGTATTTCCAGTGACACAGGTATTTCCAGTAGCACGGTATTTCTAGTGGCACAGGCTTAATGCATAGTCTATAGGTAGGTACTCAATCTAGATATACAGTACTTAAATAGCTGCGTAAAAATAAAAAAATTGTGTCTGTTTGTACCGGCTAATCTTTGAAATGGCTGGACCTTTTATATAGGGTCTTTCATTGGTACTTCAATTTTATTTGTGTAGACGTCTCGTCGTGTCTACATTGTATAAGGGCATAGGCCCTAACAGCCCTTCGGTTCTTCACCTAGAACAGTCTCAGTTCATTGCGTTTACATGCTCTTGCGTAGTTTGTGTAAATTGTTATTTTTAACCGACTACAAAAAGCAGGAGGATCTCAATTCGACTGTGTTTTTTATGTTTGTTAGTTGACCTCATAACTTTCGACTGGGTTAACCGATTTTATCATGTTATCCGATTTAAATTTGGTCCCATTCCGACAATTATTAGAAAGAAAGAAACATTTATTTGGTACAAAGTGGCCACACAATACAACATAACAATACACAATCCAACATAAGAAACAAATAATTGACATAAATTACATTGGGGATTGGAAGCATGTTCACTCATTAACAGTAAACAAACTTCCACCAAACCACAACCACAACAGACGCGCGATCAATAGTGTGACCAAATGCACCAAATGGGTGTCCAGTTCAGCAGTATATGGACCCATTCCGGTAATTTAAAGTTTATTTTTATTTTTATTTGTATTTATTTGTGCAGACGTCGTGTCTACATTGTATAAGGGCATAGGGATTAACATTCCTTCGGTTCTTCACCTAGAACAGTCCGTTCCTCGCAATCACATGTTCTGTACGTGTTAATATTCTCATTGTGAACAAGTTTGAACGTTCTCGTCTACACGGTTGATTAGTATAATGCATGCTTGTTGGCTAAAATGGCGTTGTAATATAAAGTAATTTTCACGGAGCCTATTTTTGGCATCAGCTCAATGTTATCTGATCAGATCAATGATAAATCTACAAATCCTGCATCGTGGTATAGCAGTTCTCCCACTATCAGTGACTGGCAAACATCACAGTGACCGTGAGTTTTATTGCCAGGTTCTTTCTCTCGCTTCTACCTATTGCTTTGCGAATCTGGCAGTACATGTAAATGTAGAAGCAATAATAATTTTTATTTTAAGTACTTACTGACGTTTGTAAAAGCCATTTAATGACCTATACAAATAAATATATCATTTAATTTCATCAAAAGTTTTGAAAACCGTTTTTGGATGGTTGGGCTTATGTGGTGAACTGCTTTCCTCTCCATATAGTATACTATAAATCTAATGCGTACCATTTATGGTTTGAGGAACGTCTCCACATATATTATACCAGTGATTCAGATCGTTTTAAAAATAAACCATAAAAGATAAAGGTTTTTTTTTAATTTCAAGTCATCGATCGAGCCCACACACCGAGATCGAGTCTTTCAATCATTGTTTATGAATCATTTAAATCGAGCTCCTCAATCATTGTTTATGGTTAATTAAACCATTTAATTTGATTGATCTACACTGCGTTAAAGTTATCCAGTGCATTTTACTTCTGTGAATGTGTTATGGTAGACTTGATAATGGTATCTCCTAAGAGTCTATCTCTTGGCTTAGGAGATACAGACATGCTTGTAACCTGTAAGTTTTTCTTATACTTATAGGAATATTTGGCATAGCCTCCGCTCGAAGCAGGTGCACATACCCCACCAACATTTTAAGAGGTCCTCATCTTCATGTAGATCCTGCCGATCAACGGACGAGCAAACATAAAAAAATCCTTAAATAATTTTACAAAATGAATCTATGAACTAACCTACCTAGACTTCTATCTATATTCTCGCCGTAAGTAGTGATATTTACACAATATTAGAGGTCTTGGGCTAGTGGTGTTTTGGTCATAGTGTTAGCGATTCATATTTTAAAAAGTTTCTGTTAAGCGGCAATAGGCTTGCCTTCTATTAGTTGTGATCCACAAGTTACTGGCAAGAAGTGGGCCCAGATCGAAATGAAGAGTTTAGTGTTTTTTTTTATTTTTAGTAACGGTATTCATAGCATGGAAATGTTAATGTAATTTGTGTCCGTCGCTCGTGGGAATATTATATTGAAAGTGAAATGTCAAAGAATTTCGATTAACCGTCGTCAAATTAATTTATTGAATAGACTGTGTGAAGTATTTTAATACGAGTACACTGGGACCTACTATTGACTCTCGATTACATTTCGAATAGAAATTGGTTTCGAGTTTGTATCGAAGGCAAAGCAATATCTTATAGTTATTTGTCTTACTTTTAAACCGTTGTCTGACTCTCACGCTGAAACAACCTGTGATCAAGCTGGTGTGAACTAAGCGAAACGTCACACAAGACCTAGACCTAATTTACGCCCTGTAGATGTGTAAAGCCCCGTTAAAAAGAAAATACTTTTATACATTTCTTTGTTAATGAACTGAAACCTGATCTATATATAGAAATAGGGAATGTCCCCCTTAGCTCTCGAGAACTGTTTATGCTACAATGATAGTTGACCACTCTATGGATAGCCCTTGATCTGGAGGCAAGCCAAAAAATCGAAAATTTGACCTAGCCCTAAGAGGTCAAAAGTTTTAGGCCAAAACCTATGGCATGGTGCGGCGCGAGGCACCGAGCAAGACATCGTACTAGTACTTAATCATTTAGTACTTTTATTTTTTTGAACTTAATTTTACCAAATGATGCTACTTTGGACTCGAACCCAATCTATTTCAAAATAAAACTCAGTCCTAAAATAAACACGCTTTTATCTAAGTTTACTAATTTGTAGCTGTCATCGTGACATCACTGCTGTTAGTCTGCTTGGTAATCGTTTATAGATTCTTGGCTGAAATGCATATTTGGTTTTACACGGAGTAACGGCTAAAGAGTAGCAGTACATGACGGTCAGGCACTGGCGATCGCAAAATACAGTACATAATACTGTAAGTTCTTAGGCTTTTTTGATCATCATGTACGGTAGACGCCCTTCCCTTCTTTGAATTATGACAAAAGGAAACTGACAAGTATTAAAACATAGTTACGACAATTTTGTGGGCAAATTTATGAACACGGAAACGAAGTATCTTACTATACAATATATTGTAAGTGAAAGTGAAAACAATGTAAATGTTAAATACCACTTGACACGGCACTCGCAAATACAACGAACAACAATAAGACAATGTTTTCTTCTTACTAAGTATCTTCTCAACAAAAGAATTGTAAGTTACCATAATCTCAGATTGATAAGGATGGCTTATTATTAAAGTTTGCCAGTTAATTGTTGTGGTGAATACTTGCTTATACACTCTACTGCGTTCGCATAAATGTCCGCTGAACAGACAACTGTGTCCTTCCGCAGGATGTAATCTATTTCGTTGGCATCAGTTGTCGTGGATTAGCCATTGGTTTTAACTTAGAAATAGCTTCCCTCTGAAGAAGAGGAATATCTCGGGCTTAAGAAAAACTTACCTATCAGGTTTTGAAATAATATAACATACGACAACTAGTATATTCCCATTAAATCCCAAATTCGTGTATTGATAGTGTGGTCGTTGTCGCGTGTTGCTGGAATAAAAGACTTAAGGAATACGACGTTAATTATGACGACGGGAATGTCGATGGTGGATTAATAATTTAATATCAGTTGTACAGTGTAGTGCTGAAAGGGCGTTGTTTGACGGTCAGTGTAGGATTTTTGTAGTTATAGGATAATACAACTTTTAGGATCTAGTGTTATTTAAGTATCTTTTATTGGTTGGAAAGCGGGCGCTGGGTGAATGAAAATGACCCAAGATCGGAAGATGTGGCGCGTCATTGGAGAGGATAGGCCTCTAGATAGATTCCTCTATAGAGGATAGGTCCAGCAGTAGACTGATGATGATGATGATGGTCTAACTAACCACTTCCAGTAGAATAACGAGTCTCTGGCTAAACCACCTATAAGTTGGCACAGCGAAGTCTACAAGAAACTTGAGCCGTTATAGACATTTTGCAGTATTTTTTTAACAGACTTACAAATAAACAAGGCCTTTCTTTTTTCAAATATTTGTGTAGACAATCTCTTCGCACACATTTTTCGCACCAATCCAATCCTGTACAACTTTAAAGATGGGATGAATGATACGTAAAAACCGTTCATTAAAACACAATGAAACACTAACTTATAAATTTTCAGTCATCGTGACTGGACTACTTTTAACTAAGGGCTCGTGGAATTTAATAAGAGCTTAACGTACTCTTACCATGACTTGATTTTTGTGTCTATTGCACATAATAGAAATGTAGGCGTCTGTTCTAAATGGTATCCTCCATTTTGCTACGTAATCAGAGGGGTCACCCGCGAGCCGTGTATGCTTCATTCGAGGTGGCGGAAGTTTGAATAAAATTTACGTTTTCTTACAGAAAAGAGCAGGAAAGTGTTTGCGAAGTTAATGCCATTAGGCATTTTCTTCCAACCTTGAGGTGATACAGAGGGTGCTTATTGTTTGTCATGAATTTTTGATCGATAATGGTAACCGTCGGTCCCGGTTGTCATACGAACATCTATGGCAGTCGTTAGGGGTAGTTGGAGCCCTAAATCTAAAATCCGACCGGTCTAACTACAGAACTTCGATATCGTCCATGGGTTGTGGAGTAACCTCCATGACAGTCGCTTCACGGAAAATATCTAAGTTCAGCCGAATCGCAGTTAGACTGGAAAGCCGACCCCAACTGAGTTGGGAAAAGGCTCGGTGAATGATGATGATGAATGGTACAAATGGAATGGTTGACTGTGAAATAAAAATCATCGCTTTTGTAAGCTGTAAGTTTTGTAAACTAGCAAAATCAGTTCTATACAACTCCGCCCGCTTAGAACATAATTATAAGGATAGCGATATCTTTTTCTTACTATTCGATTTTGATGAAACAAAATCGAGCTTAGTATGCAGACAGACAAGAAGAATAAAAAAATACCAGTTTTACGTTTTGTTATTATTTTTTTATCGCCCACACAATTTTTTGTTAATTTTATTAAACTCGCTATTTCTACTGATTTATTATAGTAAAGATTAAAATATATAGTTACTGTCACATTACTTTTGTCAAATTCTCATATAGGTGTATAGCGCGGATAATATGCGCATGCGCAGCTGGCTTGGTTCTCTACACACAATTTCATTTCTAACTTGAAATTGAATTAAATTTGTGTCATTTGGCGCTCGTGGTAATTAAAACTTTAAATTGTATCCGTAGTAAAAGATTTCTATATTTATTAAATCCACACACGCTTCTTTACTCAATCTATTCAACATGAAATCGAGTTTCAATAGTTAGCCCTCGATCCTGCTTGTCAACTATCACGTAGAGAAACACTCGAACATACTCAGGTTCTGTATTTATCTAGAAACTTCATACATTATTACAATTCCATTGTAGTTTAACGGCCGGTTTTTGAATTGAGAATTTTAAGTTGAGCCGAGTGAGTTGATCCACTGAGTACACCAAATTCAGGAACAAATTTTGACATTTGACGTGCTCAACGGATACTTAACTTCAAATTTTCAATTCAGAAATCGGCCGTAAGACTTTAAATCAACAAGTTAATGGGAAAGTAATAGAAACTCGATTGTGGAATCGAGATAGGTAATTCCTTATAGAGATGTCTTGTAGACTTTCTTGTCTGGTACACCTTGCTGGATTTTTATTTAATTTCGTTTCTTTTCTCACTGCATTCGACTCCACTACAATCTGATCTGTCACCGAGAAAGTTCCGTCGTATTTGCTGTAGTTGTAAAGGTCGATTCACACATATCAGTGAAGCCTTAGTTCCGACACAGTAGTTTATCTATGATAAGTATATACATTCAGATATTTTCGGTAAACATGTCAGTGTTAGTGATATGACTGAGTCGTATTTGACATTGACATTTGGGGACGCGTTCATAGAAAATTTATGAAAGACTTGTGTGGCGGCCCTATGGGTTCTTAGGCACTGCATCCGATATCCATCGTATGATTACTGATGACCGCGGTTTCGCCCGCTGGACAAATTATACACAAAAACTTTCCTCGAAAACCACTCTATCCATTGGTGAAAACCGCATTAAATTCAGTTGCGTAGTTTTGAAAATCTAAGCATTCATAGGGACGGAAGCGACTTTGTTTATACTATGTTACGATTTTGATCTGTTATCGGGTGCAAGTAGTCGTAAAGAAAGCAAGAGAACAAATACAGCGTAACAACTTTTTAATTAGCAGAATGGCGACCATTACTGGAAAGCGGAGCGTGGGTAAAGTAACACGAATAAAACATTAAATTCAATATTACTTTCTTTAACATTTAACTAAAACTCCTTTCCCTGGCTATACCGAAAAGAAAGCGCTGTATTGTGACACATGAGACCAAGATAGAAAATCAAGAATTTAGTCCAAATGGAAATAATCTTAGATCAAAAATACTATAGATATTGGATTCAGTACAAATACAACGCGGAATCTTGGCAATCGGATACTATACCGAGTGTTACGAAAGGGTTATATCAACCCAAAGCCAGCATCGTCAGCTGGTCGACCATAACCCGTTTCGATATGTTGCGACCGTCAAAGAAGAAAAAAAAAGTTCATCAAAAAGTTTAAAAAGATATTTCAAATCAAAACAAACGTGTCCCAACGCTACGGCTCGACGTAGCTACAACTTGACAATGAGCGCGTGGTACGTATGTACAATGCCCTTGGCGGGCGTCGCGGCGGTGTGGGCGTCCTTAAAGGATTATTTTTGTTTATGTGAATAAAATTTTGACCAACACAATAGTTATGTTTCCCCAGATCCTTGTCCGTGGTTCGACAGGTGCACCACATGCAAGTGATAGTAAAATCTCTGTCCCCAATTTTAGAAAAATCTTACCTGTTTACAGGAAAGGTTAATTTCTTGTGTAACAGTGCTAAATGCGGTTTCGACTCGACTGCGTACACAGTATTTTTAGGTATCAAAACTCACGGTAGGTACAACTCCCGGACAGCGCTCAAATTACCTTCTGATGCTCCTACACAAAGCATCATCTCGTAATACTCTTCGTTACTCAGAGCCATTACTACACAACACAATCACTATCACACACAACGTGATACAACTCACAAATTAACACACTAAACAACTACTTAGCTACCTCACTGCACAAAGCAAAGAATGCAACTGAACTGACCTGTGACATTGTTAAATGATTTTAAATAAAATTCTAGGAAACTTCAAACGCCGACCGACGCCGAATAGCGCTTCGTGCGGCATCGCTTGACAACTTGAAACAGAGACAAAATGTTCCTACCAGGAGTGAGACGGAATGCTTTTCACAGGCGCGCATTATTTGTACCTATTTTGATGTCGATGACCGAAGCAGCTGATTTTAGTTCTAGTGTTGTTAAACAAGTGTGTGTTTTATTCGGTAATAATGTTTTTTTATGAACGTTTTTTTTCTTCTGTGGCGGTCGCTACATATTGAAACGGTTTCTGGTCGACCAGCTGGTGGAGCTGGAAGCCAGCAGGGTTGATATAACCCTTACGTAACACCCGGTATAGGTAATTATTACAAATACAATCTATAAAATAAACAAGATTGTACATTGATGGTTTACATAGAAATAACTCGTAATAATTAATACAAAAGCATCAATGTACAGCGTCGTTGTCGCATCCCTCGAGAGTCAGCAAGCGGAATAGGAACTTAGTACGGCGCGCGGTTGAAGCGCGCAGGTGTGCAATGACCGAGGTGAAGTGGTGCCGTTTCTAAAGCACTGATCGGTAATCTAGGTATTCTTAAACTAAGGAAATAATAGACCGGAGTAGACCAGGATGTTTACTACTTCCACATTTTCCACAATTACTTTCTTGATATACTGGTGTTCACGTAAGAAGAACGCTGGGCGAGAGTGGGAGCGATGTGAATGTGCATCGATACTCTTACTCTTACTCGCTGTTACTGCCATATAGATCGATAAATCGTCCACTGCGCAGCTTAAAGGTCAGCGTTATTTTTACGTGACGTGAGGTATATTATCTAATATCCAACCGTAGACAGAGCCTTTTCCTAACTCAGTCGCGGTCGACTTTTCAGCCTAACTGCAAAGTAGCTCAACTGCTATATTTTCCGTGAAGCGACTGCCTTCTGACCGCCACAACCCAGTTTCAATATCGAACCCTGTAGTAGACTAGTCAGATTTTATAGGGCTCGCATAATAGATGTTTGTATGACAACCGGGACCGACACGGGCGGCTTCGTGCTCTCTACGATACGGAGGGTCTTAATTTCTTAAGAAATGATCACCCATCGAGCTCCAACTGTCCATTGTCATCCACCGAGAATTTTCCGTGGAGCGACTGTCATATGACCTCCACAACCCATGGGCGATATTGAAGATCTGTAGTTAGACTGGTCGGATTTTTGATTTAGGGCTCCAACTACTCCTTTTTTTTCGAATCCGCGGCCTCTCCTACGTCCATTGCCGATCGCGCGGACTTTGCCACCCGTGTGGCCGTTGCTTGGAGGTCAAACTACCCCTAAAGTCTGCCATAGATGTTTGTATGACAACCGGGACCGGCTTAACGTGCTCTCCGAAGCACGGTTTTAAAATTTAAACTGTGCATACTAAACTTCTTAAAACTGGTTACTAAATCCACCTAAAACCGATAATCTCTAATGTCAACAGACTCGACCGAGATGCGTTTCGAAGTAGGTTACACGGTCAAACGCCTGAGACTATGACACAATGTTATCTTTAGACTCAGTTGTTTAACTATTATGCAAGTCTACGTAACTGCTGGGTGGAGTTTGACGGGTTTTTGTTTGATTAGTAACTGAGCATGACCTGTAGAAATGTCCATAACAGTACCTATTAGAAAAAAAAAAATCTAGCCACAGATAAAAAACTTATTGTTGTTTGTGGTTGTGTGTGTGCGGATTTTACGACTATATTCTTATTTACAGCAATAACAAGTTTTATAACCATTTATCTTTAAAAAATAACATAATTAAAAAAATAACAAAATATAACGATAATAAGTATAGTACAGTACCTACGCTTTTTGGTTATTTAATGTTAATTTGTGTTATAATAAATTACTCATAGATCCTATAGTCCATAGTCCTTTATTATATTATTATAAGCTGTAAAAATGGATAAGTTCAACATTATTAAGTATTGTTTTTAAAAGTCAAGAAACAACAACATCCACGAACGTCTGCTAGTTAATGTACTAGTGGTTGGCCCCGGTTTTGCACGGGTAGAACCGTATATAGTTTTCGGGGTGCAAGCAGAGTGTATAGCAACAGAAATCAACTGTGAAAATTTCAACTTTCTTACTATCACGGTTCATGAGATACAGCCCGAGACAGACGGACGGACGGACAGGGAAGTCTTAGTATGGTACCCTAAAAATGAAAGCAACATTGTCCAGTAAATCCACGCATTACTCGCTCGGTCACAGAATAGGGAATAGTTGTTACATACAGAACTTGCACTCCGAAGTTAATTAAAGCACATTATTTTGTTTACAGAGAACATCATTCGAACGTTAGGGTTGTCAGTAAAGTAAAATATATACCAGCATAATTTGACCAATAATTATGACGTTAATGCCTCAATATCAACTCTTTGGTCAATGCCGTGTCACAAACAAGAGACAACCCTTACTGGTTTACAACTTCAAGTTGTCGCTGACGTTACGTATTTTTTGCGGTTGTTAGGCGAGTGACCTAGGCCTGGCTCGGTCAATTAGTAGGATTTCTTATAAAACGTGTAAATAAACAAACCCATTTTTATTAAACTGTTTCTAATCCGAGATTACATCACTTCTTTATGCTTCACATGACCTTCAATCCCTTGTCAATATAGTATTACATGAGGATTATCAATACAACTCCATACAAAACTCAATGTCATCCATTCGCGATTCACTATTGTAGGCTTGTTGCCTACTGAAATACTATGTATATGTTCAATATTCTGTAATCTATACTTACTATTATAAAGAGGAAAGATTTGTATTTTTGTGTGTATGTTTGTAATGAATAAACTCAAAAACTACTGTACCGATTTCATAAATTCTTTCACAATTGGAAATCTACATTCACCCTGAGTAACATAGGCTAGACTTTATATCCCGGTAATGTGTTCCCACGGGAACCGGGAATGAGTAAATTAAATCACGTGGGCGGAGCTGCGGCGATCAGCTAGTTCTCAATATAGCATAATATTGTTGTAATCTTATTGATGTCAAATCTACCTAACCATGTGGAAGATCGACCTTCAATTATCTGTTAACCAGATGAGACATGTTATATTTTTATTTCAAACTTAATGTTTAACCTCCTCCTTTATACCTCCTTCAATACAAAGGTCTTCAAGACAAGGAGACACCGTATGGTTTAGATAGTGCAAATCCATCATACTCACCTTGGCAGTATCTCGTGTCAAATTCAGAAGTTTATGAGGATTCAGTCCACAATAAAGGTAGGGAGCTTATTCATAAGTATGCGCTTGCACAAAAGATTGATCTTCCAAGTCTTGTAGTTTTGCAGCACAAAACAAACAAACAGAGAGCCCAATCTCTGAAGATTGTAACATTATATTACCTTTTAGTAATACAAACATTCACTTTGATGACGTTTACAAGAAAATTGATGGAGGGGAAGTTATAGCAAAGTAAATATCACTACAGAATTTCTTCTGAAAAGGTTTATATTTTGGTTTCCATTACGTATGTCCCATATTTAGTTAGCGTTGGCCCCCAGATAAAGCGCCGTAAATGGATATACGAGGGTGAATTAAAAAGTCATCGGCCTAACCAAGAAAATAAATACATAATAAATGAAATATATTTTTATTTTTCAACGTAATCACTATCAAGTTCAATGCACTTTTGCCATCTTCCCTTCCAAGCATTTAGCCCGTTGAAAAAAAAAGATTCTTCCTTAGAGTCAAAATATGCGTCTACTGCTGCTTTGACCTCGTCATTTGTCAAAAATCTTCGACCTCCCAAGTGCTTTTTTAGGTTAGGGAACAGAAAAAAGTCTGACGGTGCCAGATCAGGTGAATAAGGTGGATGCGGTAAGAGTTCAAAGCCACAGTTGTGAATTTCTGCCATTGATTGGACAGACGTGTGAACACGAGCGTTATCTTGATGAAACAGGACTTTTCTTCTGATCATTCCTGGACGTTTTTCTTTTATTTCCTCTCGTAAACGACGTAGTAAGGTGCAGTAATAATCAGCGTTTATAGTCAGACCCCTTCCAAGATAATCAACCATAATCACACCCTTCGAGTCCCAGAATACTGAAGCCATCACCTTACTTGCCGACAAAATCGACTTAGCCTTTTTTTTGGGCTGGGTGGTGAACCAGGTCTTCAAACAGCCAAACAGTCGCGTGCAATAGTCAATCGCATCCTTTTTTGCTCAACTGAAAGCAGTCGCGGAACCCACCTCGCAGACACCTTGTGGAAACCCAACACGTTGACTATTATGTTTTGAGTACGTTCATAAGAGATGCCTAGAATCTCGGCTATCTCTCTAATTTTCAATGTGCGGTCTCCCATAATTAAGTAGAGTATTTTTTTAACATTTTCGTCAGAGGTGGACGTCGAAGGCCTTCCAGAGCGGGGTTCGTCTTTCACACTCTCTCTACCACGCTTGAATTCTGCTATCCATTTTTTGACGGATGAATATGAAAGAGCACAATCCCCTAATGTACTGACCATATCATCATGGATGGCTTTTGATGACAGCCCCTTCTAATGGAGGTACTCAATGACGGCACGCTGCTCGATTTGCTCCATTTGCGGAAATGATGTCAGATTGCTTTTTATCGCACACGTTTCAAACTTCACACAATTAACAGGTCTGAACTGAACTAAATAATGTGGGTAGATTTGATTTTTAGAACTAAATGGATCAGTGTTAGGCCGACTACTTTTCAATCCACCCTCGTAGATGAGGCACTCTCAACAGACCTCCTAACCACAAACAGACCAATCGAACTTCTAAAAGGAACAGGAAACCTGGTATCACCAAGCATACCATCTTCCTGCGGTCACAGTACAAATAATACTAATACAGATGCCCCATGCACCGCCGGCGCCACTGGAAATACTTCCGACTACTCACCTGAGCCGCCGCCAATGGACCTAAGGGCGGACGCGGCCTTAAAGAAAAAAAGATGCCCCATGCATGCCATACAAAGAAATGGGATGGTTCTCTTGATATGACTGTTTCCCTAGTGACTGGTTAAATACGTAAAATTCCCAATAAATGTAGTGTAAATCCTCAGTCTTTCGACACAGCATCTATGTTATATAATAGGTGTAAATATCTGGCAGACACGATGACGTTCCCGATGCAATCCCAGCGCTGTGGTATATAATGCACACAAACACTGTGTCAATTCGGCGTCTCACTATCTTATCGTCTGCTGGTTGTTTCTCGCGATATGATAATGCTCCATTTGCACATATCGCAGCAACACACGCCTCACCTCCTATCCATCTCTCCTATATAACCCTCAAGGCCGAAACGAGGCGTAAAGTCATTATAAATGCAAAACCAACAAACTCGAAAATATTCGTAGATTAGATACGTTTAATGAACAACTCCAAAAGAACATTACAGTTCCAGAAATAGATACACATCTATGTGTTCATTAACCTTGAACCACGTTAGTTCAAACTAGTTCATAACTCTATTACCATATGGTAAATAGTAATGAGGTCACTAACATACACGTAATGGTTGTATACCAACTTATATAACACATGCTGTTTTCATGATATGCCATCATCGTTTGTTCCTCGAAGTTAAACAGAGGCGAAATGTAGGCGTACTAAACAAATACGCCTACATTTCGTCAGTACCCTTATTACAGCCTTGTCCGTTTGTAAGCTGGTGCGCCGCGTATAGGTGACGTCGGATGGGCTTCTTAGATGTTGGTAAGCCCGCTATTTAATGCTGTTTTTGTTTAACTTCTTTTTCTATCTACAAGCCCCAATAATTTATATTACAGAAATATTTTTGACGACCCTCTTGTTAATTTTTAGCGTCTAGACGCGAGGGTGAAATTGTAGGTATATTTCTTTCAAACAAAGGAGTTGACTCACTGTTAACACAGAGTAAATACGGAAAAGAGGGATAACTTCATACAAACGCCGAAATCGACGAATCGCCGAAACCACTACGAACGATTTCGCGATTAAGCGGCATATGTGCGTGGACATGGCCGCTTGTCACGTACGCGGCGAGACGCATTTCATTATTGTATGAAATTAAACATTGACATCGACACGCATTGCGGGCGATATTCGACGCTGCTGGTGGAAAAATGGTTGACAGGAAAAGCGACGCACATTATGTGCATTTTTTTTTATTTTAGGACTGCTCTGTTCTATCTAGAATCGTGTGCTATTAATTATTACAAATTATATCATCGGCCCATACACAGAAGTGGGGCCGGGCCGTGCTTACGCTGACTCACGGCCATTTACCTATAGACTATTATTTACGTAAAATTCTCAATTGATGACTGCCTTGGTGGTTCAGTGGTATGAATATGCGACTGCCATCGATTCAGGTTCGATTCCGGGTCGAATCAAATTATTTGTGTGATCCACTAATGTTTGTTTCGAAGTTTGGGTATTTTCTATGAATAATATGTATGTTTTTAGAAAATTATGTTTATCAGTCGTCTAGATCCCATAGCACAAGCTTATACATGGGGCACACTAAAAGTTTTGCACTTCTAGCTAATCGGAACTATTTGAATTTCGAATGTTATATTTTTTTAAACGTTGCAACCTTCTCAGTAATAAAAAAAGACAATTGCCGGGAAAGCATTTGTCAATTGTTTTTTATCACACATCAAAGTTCTACGTATGCAATGAAAATGGAATTAAAACGAAAAGATTTTAGAGCGATGATTTTTTGTGATTTTAAAAGTTCTCTCTCTCTCCGCAAGACTGTGCCGCTCGTCCTCAAAATGCTTTTGGGAGAGAAGCACCTTGTTTAAGCACCGTGAGGCGATGGTTTGCTGAATTTGAGAGAGGTCGAGTTTCTTTACATGACGAATTTCGTGAAGGGCGGCCTTCAACTGCCGTCAACGAAAATAATGTGGCTACTGTTAAGCGGTTAATTGAAGAAAACCCGCGGATTATCTATGAGACAATTCGAGGACTATTGGGGATTGGTATGAGTCAAATCCAGAAAATTTTACACGAAGAATTGAAAGTTCGGAAACTTTGTTGTCGTTGGATCCCTCATGAACTGACAGCGGAGCAGAAGCGGGCTCGCGTGGAATGGTGCTCACAGATGCTACTGAAGTACGACCACGGACATTCTAATGCTGTTTATGACATTGTCCTTCTGTGACAATCACGAAACGTGGATTTATTTTTTTAACCCGAAAAAAAAACAGCAATCTTGTGAATGGGTGTTTGAAAATGAGAACAAGCTAACAAAAGTGAGGCTGGCGAGAAACGTTGGTAAAAAAATGATCGCGTTTTTTTTCTCAGCTACGGGTGCCATCTGTACAATTCCACTTGAAGATCAAAAGAGTGTTAATGCCGAGTGGTATTCTACCATTTGTTTACCCAGGGTGTTAGAAAAAGTTCGCGAAAGACGACCCAAAAGCCGCGTTCTCCTACATCATAACAACGCTTCTTCACACACGGCCAACAAAACAAAGTCATTTTTAGCTTCCGAAAAAGTACAACTCGTCACCTATCCTGCGCATAGCCCCGACCTAGCATCCTGTGATTTCTGTATTTGCCCCAAAATCAAAGAAAATTTCGATCAAAAACCTGATTTTACCATAAACCTGCGACATAGACTTGAGTCGAGAAAATAAAACGATAAAAATAAACAACTGATTACCTTCGTAGCATTAAGTGCAGTCGATAACAGTATTTATATACTTTTGAAATTATTGATAACTTAAGATAACATTTATGTTACGAATGTAATACACGATAGTGAAGTGCTTGACTACATTAATAAAATCACGCTAGTTTCTCCGAAGGGGTAGGCAGAGGCTCATTATACAGTTGCCTTTATTTTCAAAATTATGCATTTAGTGTAACTCTGTTAATTTGTAATTAATATTAGTCTACAGACACTTCTATTTTATTTATTTATACATCCATCATCATATGATTATGTAATCACTATTGTTTCTCCGAAGGGCTAGGCAGAGGCAAGTTATACGCCCATTTTTTTGATTGATCCCACGTAATAAAGGTCAAGGACAATTCGCCGAATCGCAATTCACCTAATCATTCGCTGAATCGCAATTTGTCGAAAACTACAACCCGCTTATCGGGAACTTTTATGTTTGTCAGAGCCTCATCTGTAGATCGGCAGGTGCACCACTTGCAGGTGAGGTTAACTTGGGACCCTAAGATCTTGGTGGGAGCCCTATTTATTTGTATAAAGTCATCATTCACCGAACCTTTTCCGAACTTAGTTGGGGTCGGCTTTCTAGTCTAACTGTGATTCGGCTGAACTTCGATATTTTCCGTGAAGCGACTGCCGTCTGACCTCCACAACCCATGGGCGATATCGAAGTTTTGTAGTTAGACCGGTCGGATTTTTAAGGGCTCCAACTACCCCTAACGACTGCCATAGATTTTCGTATGACAACCGGGACCGACGGCTTAGCGTGCTCTCCAAGGCACGGAGGGGTCTCAGGATCTTAAGAAATGGTCACCCATCCTAAGACCGGCCTGACTAGATGTTGCTTAACCTTTGCAGTGTATTAATATTGTCGGTTACCACTAGACCCCGAGCCCCCGTTATTTGTATAAAGTACAATAATAAATATTGTTGGACATGCTTACACAACGTCATAACGTCAAACTAAGCTTGTGCTATGGGATATAGCCAACTGATAAACATACTTATATATTTCTAAATACATACATAACATACATAGAAAACACCCAAACTCCGAAACAAACATTTGTGGATCACACAAATATTGGATTCGACCCGGGAATATAGATAACACATGAATGATGTCACGGACAATTAGCTACTCACTAAACTACAGTATGAATTTTAGTACCGTTTTTATATAACACAATACACAATTAATATTCTATGCACGTCGCAGTGGCTTGTGGTTTAATTATTTTACAGAGCCTAGCATTCAATTATGTGGCGTCACGCTCTTGACTGGCATTTTATTGTAGCGGGACTTCATTTTACTGGGCCCCTTGATACAGAACTAGATAAGACGTTACAGTTTGCCAAGTAAAAATAAACGTTCCATTAGGGGCGCCACATGATATTGAAAAACGTCAAAAACAAATTTTCAGAACGATAACTACATACAATTAAATTACTTCTACTTTTTGCCACACGCCAATTTAGTGGTACTAGGCAAGCTATAAAGAGGATTGAGTCTGTTCCTCGTATGTCTATCTATAATACCATATAGCAGCTCTAGGAGTTCATGTTGTCCATAATTTTTCACACCCACACATAACACGCCTATATTTACGAAAGCAGAGGCGCGTTGCACACCCACAAACTGCCAGTTTTTTTAATCCCATGCAATAGGGAGCAAGCCTATTGCCGTCACCGGGCACACATATAATGGGTTAACTCGAAAATAGCCGGATGAATTTAATAAAAAACTATATAGTAATTTTGAAAAAAAAGTAATTTAAACCTGTTGCCTTGCGATGAAATATTGAAGAAAGGCAACAAAATTTTACGTGCCAGCCGCCTGTATATTGACTTTATAATTTTTCCTGTGTTCCAAATAAATACACCTCTGTTATATACCCCAATCACAGATTATATAGTAGTGTCCAAACAGGTTATTAGGTACAATTTAGATAATTTTTCGTAAATAACAGCCGCTAGGAAAATAGCCGAAAATAGTTATTTTATTATGAATTTAGTGAAAATCTGTTAATTTCACATTAATTTTATTTGTTTCTATAGAAATAAATATAGTTGGAGTGTCTGTTAAATCTATAGGTCTAACAAGAAAATTATACTTACTTAGAAGAAAGAAACAAGGCTTCTGCATTATTCATTTAGTAAAAAACTGTTAATTTCATATTACAAACAGACACTCCGATTGTATTTATTTCTACAGAACTAACAAGAAATAAACAATTATAAACACAATTGCAATACAATTATAATCAACATTTGTAATTACATTTGAATAATTGTCACAGTTCAACGTCTTTGAAAGAAACCGTTTTTCATCTGAGAAAGTGTTTGAAGATGGCGTTTGCTGTCGTCGATTTCGCGTTCGCGCGTATTTTTCCCGCGTTCGTCAATCTAATAATTGACTAAGTCATTGACAACTTGATTGTACGAGAAAGTAATCTTTAAGGGATAAATACACGATTGCAAACCCGGTTTAAAAGAAACGTGGTTTAAAAGAGCGCTTTGCTGGCTACACGGTTTAAAACCAACAGTGTTCAATAGAACATCGTTGGTATTAAACAGCCGTCTTAAACCGTTTATTAATACCCTTAAATTAACAATAACCTATTCGTATTATTCTACATCGACTTTATGCTACACAATCGCACTACCAGAGTCGCCCGGCAATGGACGTACGAGCAGCCGCGCTTGCGCAGACTTAAAAAAAAAAAAACAACCGCACTGTAGATGACCTTGGTAACTACGACAGGTAGTAAAGAACGGGAATGTAGGTCCTGCCTGGGTATGCAGAAACAAGTTTTTAAACACCTACTAGCACACTTGAAACAGTTATGAAAATCGCAGATATGATCTACTAGCAGCATTAACCCGTTTATTAAACCTAAAGGTGATTGTGTTAAGATTAGGAGTGGGTTCACGTTATTAGAGTGCGTGTGGTGACCGGGATCGATCGAACTTACGTCGTCGTCGCTTCATCGTTGTCGAAACGCATTTTCAACACCATTAAAAGATTTAAAAAAAAGCAAGCCCCTAAACCACTAAACTACGGAATACGATCGCTTCAAATACCTTGTAATTTTTTGCTGATCAGTTTGAAATCAGACTTTTTTAAATGGTTTTCTTTAGAAACGGGCAAGAAAAAAGCTGATTGCCGACTCTGCTAATAAACAAATCAAATGAGACGGATTATCTAATCGTTTAAAAGTTGCATAAAACAAACAAACGGTAGAAAGGAGGTTTTTTACGCCTACATTTCGCCAGATTAAAGCTATAATTAAAAGACTATTTTTAAAAGCGCAGCACGTTTCGTAATCCTCATCAATCGGATCGAATTTACATAAACCATCAGTTACCTTAATCTCTGTTTTCCTTTTATTTATCTAATCTATTCGTAACAACTCTATTTATGGTCACTTTTATGTTTACAAACTCATTTCCCCATCTTAATAATGTCAACTAGGGACAACACCATAAATTAACATGTCTACTCTTTGAAGCAATTTTGAATTTAAAAAATGTCACGCACTCTCATTATACAATTTAGATATTTTTATGGATAATATTCGACTCGAACGTCGACATACGTGTGCGTATTTTATCACATTTTGGTGTTAAAACCTATTTAGGTACTTATATGCTTATATCTATCTACCCTTCGAGGCGAGGTTAATGTACCAACTTCTATTTTCGGTATTATATTTTCAGTTTCAGTCGGTCCCGCGCTTCGTGCCGGTCGCCATTACGGCCCGCCATTTTACTTTAAAAGCGAATTTTGTTCCATAACCGTTTGAGTATTTTCGATTTTTAAAAATGACAGTTGATGTTACTCTGTCTTCCGTATCTGGTATCAATATTAAGGTGAGTTCTTACAAGAATTTTGATTCAAATTCTTCACTTTTCTACGAACCCTGTACATTGCGACATTTCTAGTGTGACATTTCTAGTCCATATTAATTTAGCAGCTATTAAGCATAATATGGTTTACATAACCTTTTTAGCATGGTTTAGCTACTAATTTATTATTCCTTTGTTCGTGACAAAACAAAGAACTATAGGTATATTTACACCTGACAGTTCAAGTTCATTATTTGTGGCACGCGACCCGAAATCCATTAAATAGATGATTTTGTTCTTGAAAACTTTCTAGAGTGGTTTAATCATAATATTACTAAGTACATAATAAAACGAATTTACATACCACGTCTTTTTTATTCGATAAACCCATGTAAATTGATAGATTTTCATAAGATTTTCTTCAATAGATGGGGCCATGCCATCACGATATAACCAATATAGTGCATGGAAAATATTGCCCCATTAAAAACTTTCGTAGAATGCGCTGCGTAAACGTCACATAACAATTTTCTATCAAGCATCAAGATAAGATTATTGACACGTGAACATCGTTCGATAACATCAGATATCTACAGATAAAACATAATTTAATTTATATTTACTATATCGTTTTAAAGCATCCATCATCATCTACCTGCCCTTATCCGAATTATTTGGGGTCCGCGCAACACGTCTTTCTCCTCCACACATCCCTGTCAGACGTCATCTCTTCAGTCACTCCTCTCCTTGTCATATCCTCTTTCACACTTTCCATCAATCTTTTGTTTGGCCTACCTCTACTTCTTAAACCCTCTACAGTCATACATTGCACCTTTCTTACGACATAGCTTTCCTCACTTCTCATAACATGGCCATACCATGACAGCCGCTTTCTCAATTTTTCGTTCGCTGATGCAACTTTCAAACTTCCTCTAATATACTCGTTCATTCTATCCATTCCTGTGACACCACACATCCATCTTAACATTCGCCTCTCCGCTATATGCAGTTGTCTTTCATCCTTCGCTTTTAAAGTCAAGCAATACAGTCCATTCAGGACGGCAGGTCTGACAACAGTGTTGTAAATTTTACCTCCTTTTGAAGAATCCAATACATGGATGCTATGGGTTGGTTTTAAGCCGTGTAACCCGCAAAGCGCTCAGTTTATTACCACGTTTACAACCGCGTTTGCAATCGTGTATTTATCCCTTTATTCTTGTTGCAGAGTTCGCAGAATCGCCTGCTTATCAAGAATGGAAAAGTTGTCAATGATGACGGGATCGAAGATCTGGACGTGTATATTGAAGATGGGATTATCAAGTAAGTTATTAGGTATAACCTTACTTGTGTTGCGATGAAATCATGAGCAAGGATATACTTCTGGAGTCGATGACACAGACGAAGGTCTTCTATTAGGGTTCCGTACCCAAAGAGTAAAACGGGAACCCTATAACTGAGACTCCGCTGTCCGTCCGTCTGTACTTATGAACTGTTATAGTTATAAAGTTGAAATTTTCACAGATGATGTATTTCTGTTGTAGCTATAACAAGAAATACTAAAAAACTGAATAATATAATAAACACTTAGGGGACTCCTATACAACAAACGTGATTTTTTGTAATTTTGGTACAGAACAGGTCGGTTTTTAGACTTTCTGAATTCCTTTTTAATATCAATCAATCAATCATTTATTTATTGCTGAACACAGGTAAATTATTACAAGGTTATCCTAGATGATACAGGAATCTACTTCCGCTGTGCTCAGCCTCACCGAGCTTGCAATGATTATAGGACGATACAAGAATGGCATATACATATTAAAATAAATAAGAAAAATGTCAAATTACAAAAATAAATGTCAATAATTCTGGGTGGATAAAATGTCAATAAAAAATTAAATGTCCTATAAAGCATAAATTAAATAATCCCGCACTGAATAGTATGCATCCTTTTCAAAAAAATAAATAGTTAAGGTAATACGCGTTTAAGTCCTGAAATCTTAACTATTAACAACTAGACAGTTATTATCATGTCAGCCATATAGGTACTCCTTAATAGATGTAGGTACCCAGATGCTGTCAAAAGACCGCTAATCTACACTCCCATAATATTGGGAACTAGCTTCACCCGCTTGACAAATGTTATACAAAAACCTTCCTCGAGAACCACTATCCATTAGTAGAAACCGCATCAAAACTCGTTGCGTAGTTTTAAACATCTAAGCATACTTTATACTATTTTATTAATATGATCGTCGTTAGAAAAAACTTTCGCCTATAAGTATGATTAAAAATTTAATAAAATATTAATATTATATCTGTACTTTAGATTATTTGGTTATAATCCAGTTTTGGTCAAGCAAGCACATATTATTAGAGAAAGTACATCCGTAAATACTGGAATAGTACGTACATTCGCACATATACTATGTATCATACTTTATAGTATATATTTGATATCTACTTTCATCTGAGAGCTTTGATTGATGTTTCATGTTAAAATTTCTCTGTTACTATTTACTTTGTATGAGCAGGGTGTGGTCGGCAAACATATCTTAGTGGTTCTACAGGTCGGAAACTACATCTATGTATATCAATATTATAAATCTGAAGAGTTAACGCGCTAATCTCAGAAACTACTGCGTCGCTTAGTAAAATTATTGTTGTGTTGAATAGTCCATTTATCGAGGAAGATTATAGGCTATCTAGAAATGGGGAATGTAAATTTTGTCCCCCTTAGCTCTCGAGAACTGCTTATGCTCAATGATGGTTGACCCCTTTATGGATAGCCCTCGATCTGGAGGCAAGCCAGAAAATCGAAAATTTGACCTAGCCCTAAGGGGTCAAAAGATATAGGCCAAAACCTATGGCGTGGTGCGGCGCGAGAAGACACTGTACTAGTATATACATGGGGCACACTAAAAGTTTTGCACTTCTAGCTAATCGGAACTATTTGAATTTCGAATGTTATATTTTTTTAAACGTTGCAACCTTCTTAGTAATAAAAAAAAATCAATTGGCGGGAAATCATTTGTCAATTGTTTTTTATCACACATCAAAGTTCTACGTATGCAAAGAAAATGGAATTAAGTCGAAAAGATTTTAGAGCTATGATTTTTTATGATTCTAAGGACTCTCTCTCTCCACAAGACTGTGCCGCTCGTCTTCAAAATGCTTTTGGGAGAGAAGCACCTTGTTTGAGCACCGTGAGGCGATGGTTTGCTGAATTTGAGAGAGGTCGAGTTTCTTTACATGACGAATTTCGTGAAGGGCGGCCTTCAACTGCCGTCAACGAAAATAATGTGGCTACTGTTAAGCGGTTAATTGAAGAAAACCCGCGGATTACCTATGAGTCAATTCCAGGACTATTGAGGATTGTAAACTTAAGACTAACGGGTCTTCTACGCGATTATTGAGATATATACATACCTCTTTATCAGTCCACCCGTGACCACGGCTCTTGTAACAGGGCCGAAACGTCGGGTAATAAAGAGGTATGTATATATCTCAATAATCGCGTAAAAGACCCGTTAGTCTTAAGTTTATAATGTGTACAAAACGCGAAAGTTTAAAGAAGTATATTGGGGATTGGTATGAGTCAAATCCAGAAAATTTTACACGAAGAATTGAAAGGTCGGAAACTTTGTTGTCGTTGGATCCCTCATGAACTGACAGCGGAGCAGAACCGGGCTCGCGTGGAATGGTGCTCACAGATGCTACTGAAGTACGACCACGGACATTCTAATGCTGTTTATGACATTGTCACAGGAGACGAAACGTGGATTTATTGTTTTGAACCCCAAAAAAAACAGCACTCTTGTGAATAGGTGTTTGAAAATGAGAACAAGCCAACAAAAGTGAGCCAGGCGAGAAACGTTCGTAAAAAAATGATCGCGTTTTTTTTCTCAGCTACGGGTCCCATCTGTACAATTCCACTTGAAGATCAAAAGAGTGTTAATGCCGAGTGGTATTCTACCATTTGTTTACCCAGGGTGTTAGAAAAAGTTCGCGAAAGACGACCCAAAAGCCGCGTTCTCCTACATCGCATCTCCTACGCTTCTTCACACACGGCCAACAAAACAAAGTCATTTTTAGCTTCCGAAAAAAAAAAAGTTATAAGAACTGCGTAGGCCACGTACTTAGCCTTAAGTAAGAGGTCAATAAGTTAGAAGAGTGGTGTGGTAGGTTGTACCAAGATAAAAAATTGCCACACAAGTAAAGAGACGTAACAGAACTTTTTTTTTAATTCCGCGGCCCAAGGTCTCGGCCGCTCTCACGTCCGTTGCCGGGCGTCTCTGGTACGCACGCAGAAGGTATTTCCAGTCAGGCCCGGCGGTCCAGCGGCGCCCAGGGCGGTCCAGTGGCACCCGGCGAACGTAACAGAGCTATGCTTTTTATCACGTGGAAAATTGCACAGAACGTGCGTCGCACAAGACTCAGACAATGAATTATACTCGTACTAAACCTGGGCGTGCGCAGGTCGGAGTGCAGTGGGAGCGGATTTGTATAGACTAGGGTCGCTCGCTCATGCCCAGACGGCACATTATATCAGGCACTGGTCAAACTATTGTATGTAACGTTTCAAATCCGAACGGCATACACGGCAAGCCCTACACACTGCCCGGTCTAGTGTAATTCATCCCCAAGATTGTCAACTGGCTGTGTGCGCGTGTGTAGACGTTTCCAGTCTGACCGCGTACACCGCGTGTTATGTAACCTGTGTGAAGCTTTCGCTCTGTTAAGTCTTTACTCATGTGCCATCGCCATATCGTGTGGGATGTCTCATGTGTACTGATCGTAGATTTATTAACGTTATTTATGAATGTAGGAAGTGAGGAGAAAACTTATGTTATGTAACTGATACTTGGAAATTGGACATGAAAATGATTGCGGCTCTCAAATATACACAATACATCTACTCGTATTTATAGCACAATTGTGATAATTTTCATCCTTTAAATAAATGAGAAAGTTTGTATGTACATATAATTTGTATGATAGTTTCTCTATTACGTTTTACCTACAGGATGGCAATGTATGATTGATATTTAGTAGATATCAATAAATAAATAAGACTACAGCTCATAAGTTGGAAGGGATTATAGGTCTTTAGTTTTAATGAGAAAAGCCATGACTAAACGATTTACTACGACCACTTTTAAAAAGTGAAAGTACTACACTTTATGTACAATGTATGACTTGAAAAATACAGACAGACAGACACACATCACGCCTCTATCCCCGAATGTAGGTAGGAAAAAATACAGCTATGTTACACCGTTTGTTTATATTCACAGAGGCCAAAAAGTTTAAGAAGTTTTATATACTCGCACGAACACATAGCTGTCGTATACATATAGGGTCCAACGAACCAGGTCAAGATAACAGTAATGTGTTTGTGTAACGAGGGGAAAGAAACAATAGAAGTATTAATAACTACCACTATAATGCTACAGGTAGTTGGTACGAAGGTGGTAAGCATAGAATAGGTGCATGTGGATCCACAAAATAATTTGAGGCTTACCAAAATGTGGACGTACCCCTTCGGAGAAATAGGCGTCAATGGACCTGATTATCCTAAACACAAGGTCTGCCAAACACAGAACTGGGCGTAAGCAACATTAAGAATAAAACAGTAAACTAGGTAAAGTAACTTTTAAGCTTCATCACGACCATAATTGAAAATCAGCTATTAATTTTGGTGAAAAAATGTAATTATCGGTCAAGAGGTTGCTGAGAAACGAACTCCGCTCGCGTTCCCTCGCTCAATTATCGCGTCAGCAAAATAATTAGGTACATCCTAAGGCGTCCCAATGTCACACAACGCTCGAAGAACCGAAAGACACTATATTTGGGAATTTTATACGTACGTAATTAATACGAGTATAGTTGCTTATTGAAATAGCCGTATCAGTCTGCGTAAGAACGGATCCATTTCTTAGTATAGGATGGTGTATCTGTATAGTATTCCTTTATGCTGTCCCCGGCTGTTCTCTAAGTTCTTTCTCTGCGTTAATCTGTTGGCTAAGACCTTATTGTTCTGTGCCGACGACATGAGTCCGATTCCTGGCCGTCACACTAACTACTGACAGGGAGGAAACTGACCTTAACCCACACCTAACGGAAATGCTAGCTATTTATATTTGCAATTGCTAGTATTAATTTAAAATGATACGCATGAAAATCTGCAACGCATATAAGCTGCATGAAAATCTGTGCAGTAGTTTTGTGTCACAGACGCTGCAGAGGACTTTGTTTTATAAGATGTAGTGATTATAAAATGGAAAGATTTGAGACTCCCAAACTTCTGAACCACTTAGAATATTTTTACACACATGATCCCTAATATACCATTCGGTAATATCCCCGAAAACTATATCACGCAGACGGAGTCGCGGTAGTCACCTAGTATAAAAAGAAAACGTTTTCCTGCTGTTAAACAACAGTAAACCTACAATCATATATGTTATTGTTTCAAAGTACACGTTGTATACAAACATAACATGATTCTACTCTACGTACGAGTGCATTTTTTGCGCGCTATAGATCTCAAATATGCATTGTTACTGACTCTTTCACTCTCATATAACAGGTTACACAATAGCTGCAAGGGGGTCATGCACCTGTGCGTAATGCGCTCTAATTAGTGAGATGTCTTTATCATAGCATAGGGTTGCCACTGTCAAGAAATACAATACGGAGATATTATTTTCTTTAACTTTACACGCACAATAACAGATTGACACAAAGGTTGTACCTTTGTGTCAATCTGTTATTGTGCGTGTAAAGCGAGATTTTTTTTAAATATTGCATGTCCGTAAGTTGTCAATTACAGTGGGAAGAAACAGGAACACTTTTCGGGTAGAATACGGAATAAAATAATATTTTTATTATCGTGGGTAGAAAACGGATCAACTTTTGGGAAGAAAGCGGAGAAAAATAATGCGGGTTGAAACTTCGGGTTGAAAACGGACATAGCCGTCTAATCTCCGAGTGTAATAGGACTTTTACTGACTGTTAGTTGATGTTTTAAGGCATAACTTAGGCTACTTTTATTTTAGAAAAATTAGTTAAGTAGTTATATTTATTAGCAAATACGAAATGTCCTCTTTGTCTGTAGTAATTAATATATAGATTAAGTATATATATAAAGTATATATTTGGATTATGTATGGTATATAAGTGTGATGTATGTAGGTATATGTACGCGCATTCGTAGTACGTGTATTGTATTTTAAAGTAAACTCATCCTACCTACGCACACTTCATACTTTTCTTCAACTAAACATCTCCTTCCCCTGGTCCACTGGAAGAGATTTCTGAGAAATAAGTGGTGCCTTTACTATAACTCTATCCTACTGTTCATATCTCGCTCTACCTTGTTGTGTGTACATAAATAAATAAATGAAAAAAAAATAAACCTTTCGTAGCGCGTTTGCATGTACTTACTTCGACTACAGCACTGGCGCAGCCGCATTATGTACAGTATGTAACAGTACGTAACATGAAAGAGCTCATAATACGTTGACCTACATATCGGAAACCCCGCGATCAACGCACTAACTCATAAATATATTATTTCCACAATATGGCGCAGGTTGATCCGTTTTTGGAACTCGAATACCTCATCAAATTTGTTTTATATTGGTCTATATTTAACTGTTTCAGACAAATATCTATGGTTATATTTTTAGTACTTAGTTTTGACCAGATCGAAGTAGATGATAGCATCGGTTTATAGTAAAAGTCAGACTGTATTTTAATGTTTTACAACCAACTCAAAACCGTATAGGTTCCAACCCTAAGGTCATCACAGCGACGCCTTATGTTTATCGACATAGTCACTTATTAACCAACATTACAGGACGTTTCAGTCACGTGACCATGTAAACACATTTTTGAAAGGTTCTGTGACTGAGTTAACGCCTACTGAATTCATAAATTTTATACTCTTCAAGTGCTTCTTAAATATTTGACATACCTACTTAAATACATACAGTGATATTTGCATATTCATCTCAGACCAAATGCCCGTATCAATTTGAATTCCGAGTACCTAAGTGCCAGCGAAATAGAATATTTAATAACTTATTTGGCAATCAAAGCACAACGTTCTATTTGTTTTTGGTAGGTGTTAGGTATCTTTCCTGGTTACTGTCCTTTATTGCCTCAAGTGGCATTGGGGCAGGAGACATCGCTCGTAAGACCGATGGCCGATAGGGCCAATACGTCGTCAAATGGCGACCGCGTACTAGACGCAGCGTGGGCAGGTGTCACAAGGTGGACTGATGACATCGTAAAGGTTGCGGGAAGACACTGGATGCGGCAAGCGCAGGACCGTATGTTGTGGCGTTAGTTGGGGCTGCTGTGGGCGAAATGATGATGATCATCTTTCCTGATCTAGATAATTTATTTACCTATTACCTATGCTATTGCATATTTATAACCTATTCATTCTTTACAGTCAAAAAACTGTTTACTCAGGCACGTACGCGCGTAGCTACGATACGAAGAAAGATTTCAATCTTTCCTTTCAAGGAGGGTCGGTGGAATTATGATGAAAAATGAATGAAATACATAAAGAAACTTAAACTATGACCGCCTTATACGGCGTAGGCATAATGCAGCCATTACGGCATTCATTAGAGAATTTCTCGGTACGTTTTTTGCCTGCAATAGCAAAGCATAATGGGCACGCTATTCTTGTAAAGGCCTATCGTGACAAACCATAGCGTGGTATTCCATCGTTATGGGATATACCATCAATTGGAGAAATCCAACTTTATAGCCTAATACGAGTAACCATATAACCATCTCGATTTCGTTTCAGACTTTCACTTAACGACTGTAGGGTCCTAATCTTAAGGCATCTTAAAGCAAGTCACTTATATTGTACGTGCTATTTTCATATTATGGGAACTTGGGTATTACCTTGATTTTTTTTCTATATCGTACAAGTACTTATACGATGCGTGACCATTTCTTAAGACATTGAGACCAGCCTCAGAGAGCACGTTAAACCGTCGGTCCTGGTTGTCATACGAACATCTATGGCAATCGTTCAGGTATTTGAAGCCCTAAAACAAAATCCGACTGGTCCAACTACAGAGCTTTGATAAAGCCCATGGGTTGTGAAGGTGAGCAGTCGCTGCACGGAAAATATCGAAGTTCAGCCGCATCGCAGGTTAGAATGGAAAGTTGAACCCAACCAGCTTGGGGAAGCCTTGTTTGATGATGAAACTTTAGGTAGAATCAATCCTTTTTTCCTTTATCTGGTTTAATTTATACTACAATATACTATACCTTTATGAAACAGGATTAGAACTAAGTTTTACACGAGTGAAGCCAAGAGCATTCGTAAGTTTCCGATAGAATTACCGATATTCCTATTGTGATCTTTATATGGCAACACAGCGGCGTGCGCGACATAACTTTTTATAGGTAACTACTTTATAATGGATGGTTACAGATGCGGGATGAGTGACGTCATGAAGATGAGGATAGATTGGATAGATTATAGTTCCGCCGGGCGCCACTGGAAATACGTTCTGCTTGTAACCAGAGACGCCCGGCAACGGACGTTAGAGCGGCCGCGGCCTTGGTCGCGGAACTAAAAAAAAAAAAAAAATAGATTATAGTTTGACAGTTGATAGATTAGATTGCATTTAACATGTTTGACAGATTTTTTTCATCGCTCCGCGTAAGATACATATTCGTATTTCTCTTGGAGGGAGTGAACAGAGACGTTTATACGCTTATATTTTGTCTACATTTATTGATCGAGGTAAGTTTGTTTTCTTATTTGGGAATTTTGGAACTGTAGTTTCAGACTCAAAAATCTTTTAAACTGTAATTATGTGACAAACTAAATTTCCTTGCCGTCAGGACAGTTATGTTTTATTGTAGTACGAAAAATAGTTATCTGGCCAAAGACCTTATATCTGGCACTTATTTTATCAATATTCCCTATTACGAGTCCCGGTCGCTAAGAAGTGAAAGCTAGGTTTTTTAGACAGACAGACAGACACATATCACACCTATATCCCCGAAGGGGTAGGCAGAGGTGCATTACACACCCACAATTTGCCAGTATTTTTGGTCCTACGTAATAGGGGGCAAGCCTAGTGCCGTCACCGGGTACACATATCATTATATGTTATGTCAGAAATCGTCAAATGATTATTAAAAAGTAGCAGCTATATTGTAATTTAGAAAAAAATATTGAAACCTGTGGCCTTGCCATGAAATGTTGATGAATGAAACGTCTCGGAGGTTTTTAAATCCAAGATAAAGTTACCTTTAGACCGTAATTTTTCGACAAACAAAATGTCCTTACAATCAGTCGAAGTTTGAAACGATTTACTCATTTAGGGTGGTATTTATAGCAATAAGTATGAGTAATCGAATGGGGTGAATAATTTGAGACTGTCTACAGCTGACGTCACTGAGCAACCCCATTTTGCTTACGGCCAATTTATTACAAAGGGTTTTTTGTGGTGCGAATACTTAAACCATTACTTATTTCGATGACCTTATAAGTTTTTTTTAATAATATCATAGTATTTATTGTATTGATATGTTTTCGCTTAGATTTGATCGAATTTCGGTTCGGTTGGAATCTTTGAGACGGCTTAAAATTAGCAAACTATTGGAGTTTTGGCTCAGAAAAATTAGGTAGATAAAGATAAGATGAAAGCCCTTAGTTCCATTAAAATAATGTACAGTACCTATATGGATTACAGTTTTCGTAATTATTAAAATGTAATTAAAATTAAATTAAGATGCTAATTGTACTTACTTTAACAATTACATTTCATTAGAAAATTAAATACGTAAAATATATGTATATAATATGTAAAATTTATTTATCATAGCATGCATCATTTATTTAATTTCTTATTATATTTATTTATTTTTCTTATAAGTATAAGAAAAATATATAAGTACGTATTTGTTTAAAAAATCATAGTAACACTTTATTATAAAATTAATTATTATATCATGCTTAATTATTTGTTTATTTACTTATTTTTATTTAATAGTAAGTATAATTTTATTTCTTATTTAATTTAATATATTGTTTTAGGAACCCCCGTGTGGGTACAGGCCTCCTCCAGTTTTATTTTTTCGACATAGGTCACTACCTATCTAATAAGCACCAGTCATGCTTGTCATGTATTCCATAATTTAATCTATCTTTTTGATTCTTGTTTTTCTTCTCGTAATCTAGATGGCTCATGATTTGGTTTTCTTTGTAGGTAGGTACCTATAACTTGTAGGTACTGGAGGGTTATAGTCAATAGTCTCCCACGGTGACAAGCCGGTTTGGGAGACGTTGTGGGGAGTGTGCAGCAGGAGTAGCGCGCCGTCAAGTTATACTGTGCGGAGGTGGTATTAGTTTAGTATGAAGAGCTGGTGTAGAGGTCTGCGAGTTCGTTGTACTATTACCTTTTCCTCTCATAACGTCAAAGGCATTTAACCCTTTTAATTTTAGGCAAATTTCCACTGTGTTTTATCGACGTGTCTTGTGTTGGCGAGTTAGGCAGACTTCTCTTACCTTTAACATGAGGCATGTTTTCCCTTTATAGTATTACTAACTTGTCATATATCAGTATAGCAGTATTTCCTTTTAGTTTTTCTATTTTCATTTGACTTTTCAGTTCAGCTCTTTTTTCTAAAACTTCTTTAGTATAGTCCTGTTTCAAGTAGTATTTTGTGTTTTCATCTAGTGTTTTTTTTTTATTTTTTAATACAACTATTTTCTTTCCAAGAGTAGTAAATGATACAGATATTAGTCTGATTTTCCCTTCTCCTTTTTTACATATTCTTTGTACGGATTCTAGCTCTTCTTTTACACAGTGTACGTTCATGTCTTGGTTAACCACGTTCAGAATCTTGTTTTCCATATCAGCGTAATTACTTTCAGTCTCTTCTATTCCAAAAAATATCAAATTTTGCTTTCGTAAACTTCCTATTTTTTATTTTGATCTACTAGTTTTTGGTTCAGTTGCTCGTTCTCTATTTTCAATTCTAAGAATCTATCATTCATTTTCTCACTGATTTTTTCAGCTGTTTCTGTGAAGAAACAGCTGAAAAAACAGAAAGAGAGGATAAAAATATTAGTGAATATATTTTTATCCTCTCTTTCTGTTCATTAAGTTCTTCTTGTATTCTTATCAGCATCACCTTAATTTTATCCATTTTGTACAGCTATTTGGTCTAGTTATGGAATATATGCTCAATTAACTAACGAGATTTATCAATGGGCAGACCAAATTATATTAACATTAAAATTAATAGCACCATCTATCAAAGGCCAGGCAAACTATTTTAGACAGTGACATCTAGTGGTGAGTAGATCTTTGTGTCTTCTAATACGTCAATGACTGTCAATATTCACAACAATAGTAGAAAAGGATGCAAATAGGTTATAATAATTTTCACATATGAGTTTCTTCACTAGCGTACCTTGAAACCATTCAGGAATATAGCTTGGTGGGTGCTTACGCGGTCTTCTTTCGTAAGATTCACTATTCTCGAATCTTGTTTTGATTTTGATAACGGTAATGTCCAAATGCAATTAGCGCGAATCTTACACTATTTCACATTTAACCACTCGTACTTCAATTTGATTTAGCGATTTGCGTCTTCTTTTATGTTTTAATAACACTTTTGGCACATTTACGGTGTAGTTATCAATTTTAATATCAATTTGTACACTGAGCAAATGTTAACGCACGAACGGTGGCGCCCTCCCCCACCAGAAAAATTAGGTACCTGTTGCAAATTCTTACTCTTTTTATAGATTTGCATTTTTATTATTTTTGCACGATAACACAACTCTCATATTTATTCTATTTTCAAAATTATTTCTCTATTCTTTCGGCCTAAGTGGGATTGGAGGGCGGACTTGTGCATGAATAAATACGAGAGTTGGGTAATTTGCATGTGGCGGAATATTGCAAAGTAGTTAGATTTATTTTATTTAACTATGGACTTCCGAAAAGTAACGCCTGATAGTATTAACTATTATCTTTTTATAGAATCTTCCATCAGAGATAGTCACGTATTACGTACGTCATCATTTACGTAGCCTTTTCCCAACTCAATTGGGGTCGATTTTCCAGTCTAACTGCGATGTGGCTGAACTTTGATATTTTCCGTGAAGCGACTGCCATCTGACCTCCACAACCCATGGGCGATACGAAGTTCTGTAGTTAGACCGCAAGAATATTTGATTTAGGGCTCCAACTACCCCTAAAGACTGCCATAGATATTCGTATGACAACCGGGACCGACGGCTTAACGTGCTATCCGAGGCACGGAGTGGTCTTAGTTTCTTAAGAAATGGTCACCCATCCTCAGACCGGCCCGACTCGATGTTGCTTAACCTTTGCAATGTGTTAACATTGTCGGTTACCACTAGACCACGAGCACGTATTACGTACGTATAGACACAAAATATACAGAACGATAATTAGGTTTCCCATGGGATGACGCAAACACACGATTAAACCCTAAACATCATTCTTATGTGCCGATCCCATTCGTGTTGACTATAACTAGGTCGACAAAAGCGGCGAACACTCCTGTACTCATTTAATTTTACTAATTACATTATTACGTCCAATTAGATTCAGTATCGTGTAAATTTTGACGCTTACGTGAAGGTAATCCATGATAATCTTCAAGATCCGACAACCCAAACCAGGCCAAGACCCAGTTACAGTTTGGTCAAGTGTATCCGAGATATCTGACTGCTGGGTTGAGATCTTTATAAATCAGTAGAAGTCGTGTGCCATTCTATAAAATTAACGTGAGTGATATAAAAGGTTAAATAAAACACAACACAGGTACCTATTTCAACTTTATTGGGTATTTCTACAAATATTTTTATTTGTATGCCTATTTTAGGGTTCCGCACCCAAAAAGTTTCCGCGGATTCCCATGTCCATTGCTACGGGCGTCTCCGGTGACACCCAGAGGTATTTCCAGTGGCGCCCGGCGGACTTTGGCCACCTCTGTGGCCTAACGGGACCCTATTACTAAGACTTCGCTTTTTTTTTTCAAATCAGAGAGCATTCCACCAATGTGTGTAGTGCTGTGTCGTCGCCGGAAGCCTCGCAGGCTCGTGAACAGTTATAGATAGAAAGTTGAAATTTTCACAGAAATCATGTATTTCTGTAGCCTCTGTAACAACAAATACTATAAAACAGAATATAATGAATATTTAAGGGTTCCCATACAACAGACGTGAATTTTTGCCGTTTTGGTACGAAACCCTTTGTGCGCGAGTCCTACTCGCTCTTGGCCGGAGTTATCCTTATTAGGTATGTTGACGCTTCATCGTAACCTAAACTACCTATTTATTACAATCAATATACTATATATATATAATAATTTACCGCGGCTCCGGAAGCGTGAGACTTTACTATAGTATTCTGATGTAAACTAATGTTTTCGCTGGGATAAAAGTCTATGCTACGAGTATATTATATAGCAAACTGGGATTATGTAGCTACATATTAGGCCTCTCTCTCTCTCTATTTTAAGAGCCTCGTTCTTGTCGGTGGATGGATTAGGTAGGAATTTTCAAAATCGGTTCAGTAGTTTCTCGGCCTATTAATTACAAACAATCAAATCATTCCTCTTCATAATACGCCCGTAGCTTCGCACGCTTGACAAATTATATACACAGAAATCTTCCTCGAGAACCAATCTATCCATTGGAGAAAACCGCATCACAATCTGTTGCGTAGTTTTAAAGATCTAAGCATACATACGGATGGAAGCGACTTTGTTTTATGCTATGTTATGACCTATACCTATATTCCAAACACTATAAATGTTATGTAGATTTAAAATAACATCAGATAAACTGGTTATTTAAGTAGATTCAATTGAAAAAAAGCTAGTTTACGATAACACATTATTTATTATGAATACTATGTTGTATGTTGTCATGTGGCGAAGGAAATCCGTGCAAACAATTCCAAGGACGTACGACAAATGATTCAGTACGCAAACATAATTGTGTAGTCAATCATCATTACACGTAGAACTGATGATAATCTCATTATTCGTATAGTCACGCCTGTCGAAAAGTTACCTCTTCGACGGAGGTACATTTATCGTTTTCATCATGATTACAGGTTCCGTCATGTAGAAAGGATGGAATGGAAGTATATTGACGTAATGGGAGTAAGATGGAAGTGAAGGGACATGCTTGTAAGGGTTGACCTTAACAAACGATCTTCGATCAAACCTGCTTCGGTGGCGTGGTCGGTAGTGCATCGGCTTTCGACTCCTCGGGTTAGATTCCCGGGTCGTATCAAATATTTGTGTGATCCACAAATGTTTGTTTTGGAGTTTGGGTGTTTTCTATGTATATTATGTATGTATTTAGAAATATATAAGTATGTTTATCAGTTGTCTAGATCCCATAGCACAAGCTTACAGCTTAGTTTGGGCTAGATGACGTTGTGTGAAAATGTCCGAAAAATTCATTTAAAAAAATAAAAGCCCGCTGATGTTTGGTAGAGTCAAGTTAATAGTACCAATGTGGAAGAAGCGAAAGAAGGTCCTATGCCTTGTAGGTAATGTATCATTACAGCTTATTGCTGTCAACTGGTAAACATAAGCCCCTCTAATGAGTATCCAGCCAGAGCGATCGGACATTGCCACCTGCATCCAGCAAGGCCCACCTCTTTTTGTTAAATCTATCTAGTAGGGGGTCATCATTCCACACTACCCTTGTCAGTAGGTACGCGGTCGTAGAAGCGCTTTGAGGTTGAAATGAAGCAAGACACGAAAACAGCACAGTTCCAAACTTTTTCCTTATATTATTTTTAGTCTAAGGCCTAAGGCTGCTGCTGGCCCTGCTGAAGAAGGCGCTGGAGCGGGACCACAGGCCTGCGTCTCGAGAAATCGAGGACCAGCGGTCCCAACTCCGCCAGGATCTCATGGAGTCATGGAGGGTGCGACTTGAGCAACTCAAGTGGGGTACCACCATCATCGCGTCGGTGAGACCGATCATGGACGATTGGCTGCAGAGGCAGCATGGTGACCTCACGTACCGTGCGACGCAGATCGTTGCCGGGCATGGATGCTTCGGTAGCTATCTGTTTCGCATGCATCGTGAGGTCACACCCCGGTGTCAACACTGCGAGGTTTCCGACGACGACACCGCACTCCACACGTTGGTGCAGTGCTCAGCGTGGGCGAGTCAGCGCCGGGACCTCGTAGTGGGTCTGGGCGTGGATACCCTCTCGCTGCAGACCATGCTTCAAGCCATGGTCTCCAGCGGGAGTAGATGGAACGCGGCCGCGTCCTTCTGCGAGCAAGTCATGCTCGCGAAGGAGGCGGCCGGGAGGGAGAGGGAGCGTACCCTCCCCGCCGAGTTCCGTAGTCGGCGGCGAGGGCGCCCCAGACTCCGCGACTACGCCCAAGACTATCGACCTCCATGATCGGGGCCTGAGGACGGCGGGATCGCCACCCGCCGTCCTTACAGAAGCAGGCTAGAAGGGTTGCGTGCTGCGGGGCCTTTGCCCCATAGCACGCAACCAGATTCTCTCACTGACGCGGGATAAAACCCTACCCCAACGACGCGGGATTCTCGTCCCGACCAAACACGCGCAGAGACCACAGAGGTGGTCAAAGTCCGCCGGGCGCCACTGGACATACCCTCTGCTAGTAACCAGAGACGCCCGGCAACGGACGTTAGTGCGGCCGCGGCCCTGGGCCGCGGAATTTAAAAACAAACAAAAAAAGGCTGCTGCTGCCCTTACGTCTATTATTGCCCGGGCGCCAAATGTACACACACGGAAGAATCTCCTGTCGCCACCGATCCAACCCAGTATTTATTCAAGCCTTATTACCGCGGCTTTTTCGGCTTATAAAATGCTTCAAGTTTTTTACGTTCACTTTTAAGCAGTTAAGTGGGCGGTGTTGCGGCCATCATTTAGTCAATAAAAGTCATTAACTCATAAGGGAAGCTAATGTTAGTAAACACAAAACATTGCCAGCATATCTTATCAAGAAACAAATTCTTATAAGCTATTTCATCTCAACCGATCTTATCTACAAACATTTTCAGGCGAGCGTTTTCATTGTAAAATACCATACCGTAGGTTTTATATAATTTTATACTGTGTTTTTATTTTTTAGGTTTAAATTTCTTTGTATTCGTTTTATGTTAATTTTCAATGCCACTTGGAAAAGGCGGATTTTAGTACACGATATTTTAGTTACGAGTTTTTACATTATACTTTAACGTAAGTCATGAGTTCACGACCATCTCAACTGTGACTTGGGTCAATATGTGGTACTTGCTTATTCTTGCTTTGGATTTGAGATTTTTATACATAATATTACCGTTGAATAAGTAATATCTACTATCAATAAACTTTATCACCTATATACGATGAGATAATACATTTTTTTAAGATGTTTTACGTCATTCAGCCTTAAGAGATCTACATATTCAACCAAAGACAGCGCTGATCATTTCGGTCAAGACACTTGACACTAAACTATTTATACTGTCGATTGATGGCACTTGGTGGAATCTGCTACACTGCTACAATTAAACATTTGTACTTTTCCACATTTATTAATTTTAGTACTTCTAACTTCTAAGTAAAATATGGAGTTAATAAATGGCGAAACCGCGGTCAGTATAAAATGTGTTTTATCCAATACTAGCTGATCGCCGCAGCTCCGCCCGCGTGATTTAGTTTACTCGTTCCCGGTTCGTGGGAACACATTACCGGGATAAAAAGTAGCCTATGTTACTCAGGGTGAATGTAGCTTTCCAATGGTGAAAGAATTTTTGAAATCGGCACAGTAGTTTTGAGTTTATTCATTACAAACATACAAAAATACAAATCTTTCCTCTTTATAATAGTAGTATAGATACCAGATTTACAGATTTTGAGAGAGTTGAATGTCGAATGGTAATGTCGACACTGAATGTTCTAGGCCGGCAGGACTTTATTCAGCAGCGAAAGACGGGTTTTAAATGATCGATTGGTTGATAAACGTGTATACTGTACACCTAGACTAAATGGCTAGTTCACTCTATGTTGCCTCATAAAAGTATAAAAACAGTTGAACTTAGTTAAGGAAATGTCAAATTCAAAATTCAAACATTTGTATTAGGAACACAGACGTGTTCCGTTGTCCATTCGAATGCGTGCGTACGCTTGCCGGATGCCGCTAATGCGGTAACGAGTCGACATCCGCGACACCCATATTGGGTGGCGGGGTGTCAATGTGTCATATCTTTATTTACTAAGATTAATTTATTACATACTTGTATGTACACATTAAATACGAACAGTCCTCCTCACGAACAATTAAGACAGATAGACTTTTGTCTGTCTTTATTGTTCCTGATAACAGACAGACAGACAGACAGACTGTCTGTCTGTTCAGTATAAAAAGAGATTGTCCAGTATCGAAATATAGACTCTTAGCTTGCTCGGTCTATAACGATATCGGGGATATCGGGTTCAAAACCATTTGCGTGGGGTGGGTATTTAAAATCAGTCCAGACGTTTTCAAACAACAACTAAAAAATACAAAAATTAAATTAGTTTCGAAAAAACTAAATATTTATCAGACTATTCATTCCCAGTTCAACTTATTAATACAATAATACCCAACAATATATCTAATTTTGACACTGATAAACTATATCGTAAACAAAATCTCGAGCCGGAAAGTCATTAAATTCATTCTTTAACAATCTTTCTCAAACCATAAATAATCCGCCATTTTTTTTATAGATCTAAATTAAAAACTCCCGAATAGTTCCCGCATCAATATTTAACATTGGGTCAATAGATTCTTAACCTCAATAAACGCAATTTAGTTAACTTTTTAAATTAGATTGCTTTGTTGTAAAGTTTAGACTGTTGAAATTATATTGGAATGAGTTGGCAATTTAGGATTGTTTATTTTTATTACCCTTCTAGCTGATAGCCAACGAGTGGAATACGTTTTCTAGGTTCCAATTCCCATGGAAACAAATTCCCGGGACAAAAATTGCCTTAGTTGCCCCAATGTTGACAGCATTGGGAATTTTACGTAAATAACACTAGCTAGGAAAATAACAGTTACAGAAGCAAGGTTAGAAGGGTTGCCGAGGCAGACAGAGGCCACATGGTGGCCAAAGTCCGCCGGCGCCACAGGGAATACTTCCGAGTACCTAGGGTGTCCGGCAATGGAAGTACAGGCGGATGCGGACTTAAATAAAAGAGAATTATCCGTAATGTAGAACGGCTCCATTTCTAAGTAGGTACCTATAGGATGGGGCGTACTAATATATTTATTATTCTTTGTCCTGTGTCCATGTCAAATTTCTAATCTATATTATCTCTGTTATTACAGGCAAGTGGGCCGCAACCTCATCATCCCAGGAGGCACCAGGACTATCGACGCCACTGGCAAGCTGGTCATGCCCGGAGGTGTCGACCCACATACGCACTTCGAACTCGAGATGATGGGTGCCAAGACGGCTGATGACTTCTATAAGGGTACCAGGGCTGCTGTGGCTGGTGGTACTACTACTATCAGTAAGTCAACTGTGTTAATTTCATTATAAAGTACCTGTTACTCTTGGATAATCTACCTGAGTTTCTTGCTGGTATCTTCTCAGGAGAACCAACTTACCGAACCAGCGAAATAATAATTTTCAAATAGTTATTTATGTACCTACTTAATTTAGCATTTTTATAGTATTGTTTGACATAAAATTGAAAAATTTTGACATTCATATGTGCTCTTTATGCGCCTAAACTAAATAAACGAAATTGATTCTGGTTTATTTCTATTTTATTCTAAATTATCCCCTATATTTTACTACTTTCTCACTTATTAGTGGACTTCGTGCTGCCGCAGAAGAATCAATCCTTGCTGGAGGCATATGCTAACTGGAGAGACAGGGCTGATGGCAAGGTAATAAAACATTACAAACATATTATTACAATATCCATAGGAGGTTACAATATTCATAGCTTTCATTTCTGACCTGAGCCTTTTCAGTCTTAACTGCGTGATAAGTGGACTTCGATATTTTCCGTCAAGCGGCTGCCATCTGACATCACAACTCATTGGCGATATCGTAGTTCTGAAGTGACGACCAGTCGGATATTGTTTTAGGGATCCGACTTCTCCAATAGATAGAAAGATTCATGAGCCATCTTTAGGTAATTTATTAAAGTTGTGTGATAGAAATGCAGCGGATTATAAACACTTCACTTCATGCAACATCTTTATTCTCCAAGGTCTGCTGCGACTACGCCCTCCACGTCGGAGTCACCTGGTGGTCTCCCTCCGTGAAGAAAGAAATGCAGCAGTTGGTGACAGAGCAGTACGGAGTCAACTCGTTCAAGCTGTTCATGGCGTATAAGGACGCTTGGATGCTGGATGACTATGACCTGTACTGTGCGATGGAGACTTGCGCTGACCTGAAGGCATTGCCGCTGGTAAGTACAAGTATAAAATAACCTCAACAACCTATGGTACAGTGGTAAGGGATACTGTTTGAAGCTAACAACTAGACTTGGACTTCGTGACTTCAAATCCTGCCCAGGATAAACTTTGTTTGATTAGCATGATGGTTTGTTCTGTGTCAGTGTATAATTTATCTATAATTAGCTGTCCCGGCGAAATTTGTACCGCCTGAAATACTACTTTTAAACCTGCACTGAGTTATCATAAATATTTCAAGAGTTCAATCAGCCAAATTGGTTCTTCGGCATGTTTAATTTTTATCTAGATCACATTATACAGGTTTAGACTCGGGACACAGATTATACAGTAGCACATGTAGTAATTGAGTGGAACTTCACGGGTGGTTGTGTCTGGATGTTTCCTATGTATAATATGTATGTATTTACAAAAAAAAATGTATATAAGTATTTATATCAGTTTATCTAGTACTCATATCACAAGCTCTGCTTAGTTTGAGACTAGATGGCGTTGTGTGGATTGTCCTAACATATATATAAAATTATCCGAAACTATTTTCATATACGTGCTAGATTTGAGACTTCACAATAAAATTGATCCGGGAGCCTTCATAATGTTTGAATGAAAATGACAGGTCCACGCGGAAAACGGTCACATAATAGCCCGTAACACTGAGAAGCTGTTAGCAGCAGGAGTGACCGGCCCCGAGGGTCACCAGCTCTCTAGAGATGAGGAGGTGGAAGGGGAAGCAGTCAACAGGGCCTGCGTCATCGCTAACCAGGTGAGACTGTCACATGTACCTAATGTGTGTTGTTGATTGTATCTATAAGCTACGCATGATGACAGTGGGATGGAACATTGTCACAATAATCGTTGCTTGACGACATCAATTGCTAAAAAGTACGGATAAAAAAACCTTATCCATACTAAGATAATACCATCTCCCTAGAGGTTTTATGTCTTTTAGCCGCAAAACCCTACAATGGACCTGGAAGCGAGAGCATTTGCGTCATTATTTTTTAAATAGCACAAGGAATATGAGGTGCTAAGAGTAGTCCTAAGTGTAGCAGAGGTGTCATTAAGTCGAAATTAAAGAACATGATTCTCTCACGGCAAATTTATTAGGTCACCGTACTTTTTAGAGTAAAAATAAAAATAGGTAGTTCTAATAATTTAATTCATAGGTAATACCAACGTAGTATGGAAGTTTAGATTTTTAAAATTATGTTTTTTAAAGCAAATGAGCGTGTCTCGCCATCAAACGTCAAAGTTTGACGAAGTATATTAACTTGGTAAATAAAAGAAATAAAAAAAACTAGCAACCCTTAGCGCAAACTGCGCAAGTAATATAAATTTTTTTTTACTTTTTGTCAAATTTCTAATCTTATCGCACCACTTGAGACCACGACCTTTCCAACGGTGTGCCACACTTGACTCTGCGACTCTTAGTTTAGGAGGAGAAGCGGCTTCACTGGCGTATTATATATATAGATAGATAAGGCGCTGGAGCGGGACCACACGCTTGGGTCTCGAGAAATCGAGGCTCAGCGGTCTCAATTCCCAATTCGCGGTGGGTCAGCCGCGGAGTTTTTAGCTTAGAATGTAAACATGTAATGAATATATTCCAGGCCAAGTCCCCTCTGTACATAGTACACATGATGTCCAAGAGCGCAGTCCGCATGCTGCAGGCGGCGCGCGCTCGGCAGAGGACGGCGCTGTTCGGGGAGACCCTCGCCGCTACCATAGGGACTGATGGTGAGTGACCACTGGACGGTCTTGGGTTCGAATATATTCCAGATACACTTGATGTCCTAGAAGTGCCACTTTTTGAATAGAAAGTATGAAATAACAATTTGCAGTCAGCTGTTGTTTCGAGTTTAACCTTTACCTCCACCCGCGTGATATAGTTTTCTCGTTCCCGATTCGCGTGGGAACACATCGCGTGGGAGCAAAGAATGCTCTAAGTTTGTTTACATTAGAAGAATTTAATAGTGGGGATAGAATGAGCATTCGCTCGTCTGATGTAAATCGACCTACACATGACTAACACCGAAGATCAATAGATTGCGTCACTCGCCATTCTTGTACGTACTACTGCGTTAGTACCGAAGACGTAACTAGATGGCACTACCAGTAAATATAGAAGTCAGTGTTGAGGTTCTCGGCGGATCAATGAACTCTCTTGCACATCACTGATATTGTTGTGAATTACTGCGGCTACGAGTAGGTACTAGGAGCGTGTGCCGGATACCTCAACCACTGCTTGAGTATCCATGTGGACCTCCTAGGACTGACTCGAGGGAGGACGGCCACCCACCATAGCTGGATGCCAGAGGTTATTTTTTTTAATTATTATAATGTTTTTTTAAACCTCATCCTGCGAGTACTTCTTTGTACCCCGCTTCACCACCCCGTTCTACAGTGGTGGCCTCTGTGAGGCGGTTATGGTACCAGAGAAAAGTCAACGTTCTACAACACTTCAATTTTTTTTTTAATTTAATTATTATTTATTTCAGACTTACATCCATATGTATTAGTAACAATTTCCTTATAATCTAGTATTAGTAATACACAGTACATAAACATAGACAAATATTAAAAATAGGGAAGATGGATACAGACTCATACCTTTATGGCATGGATCTGTATCCATCTCTTGAGCAGCGGCGAGTCCCATCTCGCCGCAAATACATTCAGTAGAGCGTTGGCGCTGCCGCGGAGGCGCACAAGCGCTGACGTGCAGCGCTTGCGCATAATGCTTGCGAAGCTGTCCACATTGTGGGTCGAGAACATGCCCGATGCGCTACACCGCCACGGCAGCCCCAACACTGCCCTAAGCCCGTTGTTGTATTGGACACGAAGGTCGCTGTATGCCCGCTGGGTGAAATTCACCCACAGGCCGCAGCTGTAAAAAGATTGACAGTACGCCTTGTACAGCGTAATCTTCACTGCCTGCGAGCAGCGCGCGAACCTGCGGGCGAGCATGTTTGCACGAGCAGCCAGCGACCTCCGTTCCCTGTCGATGTCACAGCCATCCTTTGAGTCCTCGGTGACCCAGTGACCCAAGTACTTAAACTTGTTGACTCTGTTGAGTGGTGTGCCACATAATGATATTACCGATTTTGTATATGTTTTAGTACCGGCTTTGAATACCATGTACTCACTTTTTTTTACATTGTACTTGAGTCCATGAGTCACCGCATAGGATTCACACACAGCGATTAAATTTCTTAATGCCCCAATAGAGGGACTCAACAGCACCATGTCATCTGCGTAACTAATATTGTTAAAACAAACTCCATCAATATGACAACCGACCCTGGTGCTGCCGAGCCTCTGCATCAACTCGTTCATGTACAGGTTGAACAGGCGGGGGGAGGTTAGCCCCCCCTGCCGCACTCCACACTCAAGTCTGTACACCCCAGAAACGGCCTCTGCCCATTTAACACAATTGGTCTGGTTTGCGTACCAATACTTAAACAACCTTATAAGTTCCACCGGCAAAGATGTTTGACTCTGTAACTTGCGCCACAGAACCTCGTAGGAGACCAGATCGAATGCCTTTGACAGGTCCAGAAAACAGGCAAATACCGGTGTCTTCCTGCTGGTGTAATACTGAGCTGTCTGCTTGAGGCAAAAAATAGCACTCTCAGTTGATAGCCCAGGTCGGAAACCGAACTGGGCGTCATGTAGTTGAGTGTGCTTAGCCAGGTGTTTGTCTAGCAGACTATCCAGCACCTTTGCCACCACAGTAGCCAAAGATATCGGCCTGTAATTGGACATGTCAGAGATGTCTCCCGTTTTATTTTTAACAACAGGTACAACAACTGTATGCATTAAGTGACCCGGTAGATAGCTGTGACTCATACACAAATTAAAAAACATAGCAATAACTCTGGGCAAATGGGGTCCAGCATATCGCAGGTGTTCAACACTGAGGCCATCATGCCCAGGAGATTTACCTCTTACCATGTTGCGTATAACATTGAAAACTTCTTTGGTACTAAATGTAAGTGAGAGTGAGCCCAGCACTACTGCCCCAGTGCCAGACACCAACGACGTGCCCTGCAGAGGTGCCTCCACTTTGAAGTATTGAGAAAACGCATTAGCTATATCAACGGGGGTGTGTACACCCGCCACACTCACAGGGAGACTCTGCTTGTGGTTCAACTTATTTGTTAGCTTCCAAAATTTGCAATACTTTTTATCAGAATGATTTTTAGCATCTTCTTGCCTTCTCCCCTTCTTTTCTTAGTATTTTGAGCGGTGGACTCCAACAACAGCTGTTTCGCAGTCGAGATGTCATCTTCCGTAAACGCACTCTTACAGATTTGACTGATACTCTCTTCGGTCATCACATCAATACGATTACTCACAAACGCAAGGACCTCGTTTATAACAATGTTGCACTTAGTGCATTTCACTCTGTTAGGGGACATATTGTCACGCACTTCACACACGACCAACCGACACGGCAAGCGCGGGTAGACTGATTTTATTTATCTGTATATTTATGTATGATACAAAGATGTATAGACTTGTTGGTACATTGGCAGGTACCCATCACCGCAACTCGTGCTTCCGTCACGCGGCCGCCCACGTGCTGTCGCCCCCGCTGCGGCCGGACCCCTCCACGGCGCAGGCCATGACCGAGGCGCTTGCCGAGTGAGTACTGGACTACTAGCTAGTATATCTGTTACTGCAATCGTGACTCACTTTTCTCTTTCACAGTTCTAACAGGCACCAATTTCCGGTATAAACAGTATAAGCCGCGCACGATGACAGTGGGATGGAACATTGTCACACTTCGTGACGTCATCAATCGCTAAAAAGTTGACAAGATTCCTTCCATTTAGTTGCCCCATCGATGTTGTTGATAGTCAGAACCCTATGTGTTCTAGCGGCTTGGTTAGGCTAGTGACAATACTACTAGCTTGGCATAACTACTTTATTCAGATCCTGGTTGTGGGTTTGAAGTTAGTCTATGGTCATAGGTCACAGACAAATAAATAATTGGAACAATGCCAACTTGTCTGTGTGATGTTTATGTAACACAATAGGAGATATAGTTTTCCAAGAGACTATCTATGTGTTTTATCAAGAAAGTTACTTATATTCCTACCATTCAATGTTTTAATAGAATCTTTGAATGTTCCAGTGACTACGTACAAGTGATAGCCAGCGACAACTGCACGTTCCACGAGAAGGACAAGCAGCTGGGGCAGGGAGACTTCTCCAAGATACCCAACGGGGTCAATGGGGTGGAGGACCGCATGGCCATCATGTGGCAGAAGGGGGTTAACTCTGGTACGTTGGGCTCATCGTGTTTGATTAATGCCTTGATATTTTCCACATAGGGCTCTTGCACCAAAGCAAAAATTGTTTCATCCATCAAAAACTTGGTAAAAGCCAGCCGTGACAGCAGCACTTGGGAAGCCAGAGGCGTACTTCTATGACATAACGAAACTCATTGACGTAAGGGACACTGACAGTTATGATGACAGAACAACAGAAGAAGTCTGATGGGAATCTAACTCTGGCTTTTTACCTCAATATGCGTCTGATGGGAATCTGACTTAGTCTCTTTACCTCAATATGTGTTTGATGGGAATCTGACTTTGCCTCATTACCTCAATATGCGTCTGATGGGAATCTGACTTAGTCTCTTTACCTCAATATGTGTTTGATGGGAATCTGACTTTGCCTCATTACCTCAATATGCGTCTGATGGGAATCTGACTTAGTCTCTTTACCTCAATATGTGTTTGATGGGAATCTGACTTTGCCTCATTACCTCAATATGCGTCTGATGGGAATCTGACTTTGCCTCATTACCTCAATATGCGTCTGATGGGAATCTGACTTTGCCTCATTACCTCAATATGCGTCTGATGGGAAGCTGACTTTGCCTCATTACCTCAATATGCGTCTGATGGGAATCTGACTTTGCCTCATTACCTCAATATGCGTCTGATGGGAATCTGACTTTGCCTCATTACCTCAATATGCGTCTGATGGGAATCTGACTTTGCCTCATTACCTCAATATGCGTCTGATGGGAAGCTGACTTTGCCTCATTACCTCAATATGCGTCTGATGGAAAACTGACTCTGGCTCTTTACTTCAATATGCTCGGCCACCTTTACTAAACATACAGCTACGGCCTCCAACATATCATTATGGTGACCATGGGTTGTGGAGGTCAAATAGCAGTCAATTTTTAGAAAATTTAAAAGTTTAGCCTCGCAGCAGGTAGACTGGAAAGCTGACCTTCGGCCTCCAACACATCATTCTTATACCCTCAGGTTGTGGAAATCAGATGGCATACGCTTCACGGAAAATGCATGGATTATATTATCATTTAACAATGTTCTGCAGGTATAATGGATCCATGCCGCTTCGTGGCAGTGACCAGTACTAACGCAGCCCGCATCTTCAACCTGTGGCCCCAGAAGGGGCGCGTGGCAGAAGGCAGTGACGCCGACATACTCGTGTGGGACCCCACTCTGGCCAGGACTATATCTGCCGCTACGCATAAGCATGCTGTTGATTTTAATATTTTTGAGGTATCTGGGCTGTAAATGAATCTATCTAGCTAGACTATAAAACTGCTTCGGTGGCGTGGTCGGTAGTGCATCGGTTTTCGATGTTGGAGTCTCGGGTTTGATCGTCGGATCAAATATTTGTGTGATCCACAAATGTTTGTTTCGGAGTTTATATATATATATATATATATTTAATATTATACAAGTATGTTTATCAGTTGTCTAGATCCCATAACAAGCTCATAGCTTAGTTTGGGCTAGACAGTAAACAGTAAACAGTAGGAATTTAATAGTTAGTTTGTACATCTATAATAAAATTTAAAAAAAAATGAGTTTAGGCAGTAATGGTCGTAGTTTACGAAACTATTGCATAAAGAAGGGTATAGAATACGAATGGCTTGTTTCTTTCAAGTGCAGTGCAAGATAAGTGCAGTGCAAGATAAGTGCAGTGCAAGATAAGTGCAGTTTTATACATTCCTCGAAATAGCGAATAATTAGGTAGCACAACTTTATCTAATCTCATGCTTTTAGGCATCTTATGAAACACAAACTTGAAGAAGCGTTATTGGAAATATTTTGACCAACTATACAATAATTTAATATTTGTTTAATAGCACACACATATCACGCCTATATCCCCGCAGGGGTAGGCAGAGGTGCATTACACACCCACAATTTGTCAGCATTTTTGGTCCCACGTAATAGGGGGCAACCCTATTGTCGTCACTGGGCACACATATAATGGGTTTTGTGCAAAATGGCCGAATTAATTTAATAAAAAGTAGCAGCGATATTGAAATGTTGATTAAAGGCAACAAAATCTTACTTGCCAGCCACTAGGGCACAGCCAATGGACTGCTGGTAATAAATAATAGGCTTTAATACCTATGTCAACTTTTGAGATTAGAAAAAGTGTATTTATCTTATATTATCTTATTTACCAGGGTCAGCAAGTAGTGGGTGGTCCACAATACGTGATAGTCAACGGTCGCGTCTGCCTCGACGACGGCCAGCTCAGGGTTGTGGAAGGGTTCGGCAAGTTCCTCAAGACCCCCGTCAACAGCCCCATCGTGTACGGCGAGGATATCAACACGTCCCTGCCGGAACCGGAACTGCTTCGTCTGGAGATGCCGCACAAGGTGTCCAATGGGACTCCTTCCCCGGGTAAGTCTGATAGACAAACAGCCAGACACAAATTTTGTCCCTATATCAGGTAGACAGGAGGTAGACAGAAGCTCACCCACACGTAATAGATGGCGAGCCTATTGTCGTCGCTGGGGATTGTATACCTATGGTTTGGTAAGAATTCATCTAAAAATTTAATGTTTAAATATCGTTCTAACACGATACACTAGTACGACAGAATGGGGTAGATACAGCCGACAGCCAAAATAAATAATTTATTAAATAAAAAATCGCAATACGTAATAAATAGTACGTAGGCCCTAGAACATTGAAAGTTATTGATTAACAGCAAGCTCATTTTTCATAAGTAAGTCCTACACCTACTTCTAAAGAAAAATCTCAAATGAGGTAACTAACAGAGTAATAGGTTGCATTAATTTGTATAGAGCTGCTAATTGGTGCATGTATTAAGTACATCATTATAAATGGAATAGCAAAAGTTCCCATCGATCCGACTTGTGCTAAACAACTTGATCCGACTTGTGCTAAACAACTTGATCCGACTTGTGCTAAACAACTTGATCCGACTTGTGCTAAACAACTTGATCCGACTTGTGCTAAACAACTTGATCCGACTTGTGCTAAACAACTTGATCCGACTTGTGCTAAACAACTTGATCCGACTTGTGTTAAACAACTTGATCCGACTTGTGTTAAACAACTTGATCCGACTTGTGCTAAACAACTTGATCCGACTTGTGTTAAACAACTTGATCCGACTTGTGCTAAACAACTCGATCCGACTTGTGCTAAACAACTCGATCCGACTTGTGCTAAACAACTTGATCCGACATGTGCTAAACAACTTGATCCGACTTGTGTTAAACAACTTGATCCGACTTGTGCTAAACAACTTGATCCGACTTGTGTTAAACAACTTGATCCGACTTGTGTTAAACAACTTGATCCGACTTGTGTTAAACAACTCGATCCGACTTGTGCTAAACAACTCGATCCGACTTGTGCTAAACAACTTGATCCGACTTGTGTTAAACAACTTGATCCGACTTGTGTTAAACAACTTGATCCGACTTGTGCTAAACAACTTGATCCGACTTGTGCTAAACAACTCGATCCGACTTGTGCTAAACAACTTGATCCGACTTGTGCTAAACAACTTGATCCGACTTGTGCTAAACAACTTGATCCGACTTGTGCTAAACAACTTGATCCGACTTGTGTTAAACAACTTGATCCGACTTGTGTTAAACAACTTGATCCGACTTGTGCTAAACAACTTGATCCGACTTGTGCTAAACAACTCGATCCGACTTGTGCTAAACAACTTGATCCGACTTGTGTTAAACAACTTGATCCGACTTGTGTTAAACAACTTGATCCGACTTGTGCTAAACAACTTGATCCGACTTGTGCTAAACAACTCGATCCGACTTGTGCTAAACAACTTGATCCGACTTGTGCTAAACAACTTGATCCGACTTGTGCTAAACAACTTGATCCGACTTGTGCTAAACAACTCGATCCGACTTGTGTTAAACAACTTGATCCGACTTGTGTTAAACAACTTGATCCGACTTGTGTTAAACAACTTGATCCGACTTGTGCTAAACAACTTGATCCGACTTGTGCTAAACAACTTGATCCGACTTGTGCTAAACAACTTGATCCGACTTGTGCTAAACAACTCGATCCGACTTGTGCTAAACAACTTGATCCGACTTGTGCTAAACAACTTGATCCGACTTGTGCTAAACAACTCGATCCGACTTGTGTTAAACAACTTGATCCGACTTGTGTTAAACAACTTGATCCGACTTGTGTTAAACAACTTGATCCGACTTGTGTTAAACAACTTGATCCGACTTGTGCTAAACAACTTGATCCGACTTGTGCTAAACAACTCGATCCGACTTGTGCTAAACAACTCGATCCGACTTGTGCTAAACAACTTGATCCGACTTGTGCTAAACAACTCGATCCGACTTGTGCTAAACAACTTGATCCGACTTGTGCTAAACAACTTTTTGCTAGGAATTACCATTTCTGAGAGATTGCGGTTATTAACGTCCAACAAGCTATAGTCGACACGCAATGCTGGTCCGCTCCTATTAACTCTGTCGTGATGTTATATAGCCTATGTTACTCGCTCAAAATGTAGCTTTATATTACCGAAAGAAATTTCAAAATCAGTGCAGTAGTTTCTGAGGTATCACGTTGTCCCGTACAAACTTTGTCCCCCCTTTTTCACCCCTGTAGGAGTAGAAAGGATGACCTTTCTACTCCTACAGGGGTGAAAAAGGGGGGACAAAGTTTTTTTTCAAAATTTTCCAAACTCGTAAAACAAAACTTGCTACATATGAATGTAGCAAGTTTTGTTTTACGAGTTTGGAAAATTTTGAATAAATAAAAATCCAAGCTGTGTGCTTAGATCTTTAAAATTACGCAACGGATTTTGATGCGGTTTTTACCAATGGATAGGGTAGTTCTCGAGGAGGGTTATTAGTATATAATTTGTCTAGCAGTAGAAACCGCGGCCTCCGCTAGTTTAATAATAAAATTAACTTTGTCACAAAGAAATGTTAAACCTATCTTTGTTGTCCCCAGATTTCGCCAACCTACACAAGAACCTGGACGGCATGTCGATATCCGGCTGCAGCACCCCCACGGGACGCAAGATGAGGGAGCCGGGACAGAGGAATCTGCAGACTTCCACATTCTCTATCAGTGGTGTGTATAAAGTAGACGAAATAAAACAAGTTAAAAATATGGCAAAAATTTGCCATATATTTTAGTTTTCGAAAGTTTTTCATTAAATCTAAAAAATATCACATGACATGAAGTTCAACATCATTTTAGAGGTCTTTGACCATGCTGAGTTTCACCTTTCTCGATTTGACCTTGACCTTGAGATCATAGGTCAAAGGTCAAGTTCATTTTAGAGGTCTTTGACCATGCTGAGTTTCACCTTTCTCGATTTGACCTTGACCTTGAGATCATAGGTCAAAGGTCAAGTTCATTTTAGAGATCTTTGACCATGCCGAGTTGATTGCAGCTGGTCTTGTGTCTCTAACTATTACCGTTCTCTATTTGACCTCGATTTGACCTTGAGATCAGAGGTCAAAGGTCAAGTTCATTTTGGGGGGTTTTCGACTATGCTAAGTCGATTGGCGTAAACACTGAGTCTCTAGCTCTTACCGTTCACGAGTTGAAAGTTGTTCACGGACGGACATTACTGTTGTATAAGAGATTTTCGTTTCAAAAACTCTATAAAACGTAAACAATGTTGCGTAGGTTTAAATTCTAATTGCTCTTGTCTGTATTAGACATGGATTAGAGATGATTCGTTGGAAGAGTCTGAAACCGACGTGAACTATCTTTTCTAGTAATAGACGGACTGCAGAGATACTCTTTAGGGCCCTATCACACTAGCGGTTTCAAATCGTAAAGGAGGCGCAGCGGCCGCCGAGCGGATTCAAAATGATCAATAACACAATGTACAAAGGTCCAATATCCTTCGAAGCATATTGTGTTCAATGTGTCATGTGTCATATGTCATGTGTCAATGTCGAATCGAACTGTCAAAAAACTTTTTATAAAATGGAAAATTTGTAATTAGGATTTACTTGTTATTATTTGCAGGTGAGGTAGAAGGTCTTGATACGAAGACATCTGTCCGCGTACGGAACCCTCCTGGCGGCAAGTCGTCCGGCCTGTGGTAACCGAACATTGGTGGCCTACTATATTGACACGCCAACTATCTACTTGTGAAATACCTCTTTATTTTGAGCCGGTATTTAGGCAGAGTAAATAATAAATGTGATAATTGTTAGTTGCACTTGTCTGGCTGGTTTGTCATTGATCATGAAATCCCACTTCTGATGTTCCCATACTTGGTTAAATCAGAAGTGGGATTTCGTGGTCACTGACTATCCCATTGGGAATTAGGCATGACTGTTTGTATGGAAATAACGCAAGTTTTTGCTTTAAGTGAAAGGAATACTAGCTAAGTTAGGGTCTAGCTTAAATCTATGAGTAAGTTTGTCAGATCCCAGTAAAAAAGGCATTAGATGCGCAGTTAACTTTTTTATTTAAAGATAATTTTCTTCAATACGTTCAAAATTCTCTTTCCTTTATGAGAGGCTTCAAAGTGAAGTTTACTGACTTTTATAAAAAAATTAGTTTGAAATAAGTTCAGGGTTCAATTCACAAGTAGAAGTTCCTATGGCTTGGGACAGCTAAGAACCAATTAAGCTAAAATAAGCCAAAGCTTATAGCTTAGTATTTTAGGTTGTTAAGTATAATAATACATGACATAATAACATTGTTTTATTATTAAAATATTATTTGACAATTATAAATAAGTCATAAAGTATATAATATCGAATATTTCACAAAATAATTTTAGGAAGAAAAAACGATTTTAAATTGTCAGAATAAGATCAAATTAAAATGAGACCACAAGGAAGCTCCAGCTTTCAAATAAAAAACGAATCTTCAAAATCGGTTTATCCAGTCAAAAGTTCTGAGGTACCAAACAAACTTAAATACATTCTAATAATAACACCAACTGACAGCAACTAGACATTATTTCCTTATTGTAATTGTCAAATACATTGTTATTATTTATTGAAGTTCAGTTGATTTAATAATGATTGTAGACTGATTTATATTGCATGTATGTTTTTTGACAATTTGTAGATAATCATCAGGTGGACAACATTCTATCTCGCATAAGTTTCGTTACCATACAAACTAATATAAAAATGCAAATTTGCCAGCCGTTATGGTCTACTACAAGTAACTGATGATTATGCTTGTGTATTATGAAATTTATGTATAAATATTAGCGTAAATAACCAATTACAATAATCTAAAACAAATTGGAATTATTAAATTGCATGCTGCATTATTTTGTAGTTGCCGTATTTACGGTAGTACATGTTTGTTGTCAAAAGGTGGCGCTGTTGACAATTTTCACAAATCGTCGGATTAGTTTCTAGCAATTAGTGATATTTTCCCAAGTTATGGAAAATGAACAGCATTATTTATTCAAATATTAATCTGTTTTTGTTATCAATGGTTATAATAATGATTATTATTGTAGTATTTATAGATTGCAATGATATTGGAATCAGTTTTCCTGACATTTATCGAAGAATAAAAAGTTCACGTCGTAACTTCCAAGGTAATTTTTTAAATTAGCCAAAAAGCATTTATATTGCGTATAGATATCGTGAAAATTAAAAATAATTGCTGCATTTGGAAATTTTAAGCAAGTATTGAACGTAAAATGTGTGTATGGTCGCTTTGATGGCATTTTGTATTCAAATGAATTAAAACGTTCAAAAAAAGCGTTAGGACTAACATACTTTCACATTTTTAATATATTTTATAATTTTGTAAAATCACGCTCGTCATCGTAACTTAAAAATTCATATAGTTTTTAGGTGAAGCCAATTGCGGCGGTTGTATGTTGCTTCTTGTGATGTACTTTTTATTTTAAGTTGTATATTTAAAACTTTGTTATTTCTATCTCCACCTGTACTATCCACTTAATAAAATTATATCAATAGACGCAGTAAGGTGTTAATTGAAAGGAGATAATTCTGTTTAAATAAACTTAAAATGGAACCGATTTCAAACTTACAAGTGAGATATTTGAATTGTTTAAAACTTTAACTGGCTTGAAATCTCTCTATTAGCATTAATCATTTCAGAAGGATATTTCAAATGTAAATCGGACGACACTAACGCGATATCGTGTAAAAGCTATGTGTCAAGTGCTGCCATCTCTTATTTAAATCTGAAACTAGATACTTTAGTGACTGAAATACAGATGGCGTTGTATTGTAAACCTGCATTCAGGATTAAAATTATGAATAATTTTTCTTAAAAGAAACAAAGTAAAAATAATGTTCTTTTAATTCAATTTGTATACCTTACTGCGTCAAGGTAAACGGTTTTAGAAATCTAAGTTATTTTAAAATCTATATTATGAATAACAATTAATTTGGATACTAAGAACGCCTAGAATCGTAAATCTTATACCATTGGTCAGAATGGGGGCCAAATGTATCAAGATCTTACTATTAGTACAAACTATGAATGTGTAATTTTCTCTAATCCTAGTCTTGCAACCTGTGTCACAATTTTATAGCGTTTTACATTATTTCTAAATGTATACTGTCTATTATGCATTGTCCCAAATAAACAATGTAATCTTATCATGTGTTTTTATTTCCATTAAATAAACCACGAACTTAACTTCTAACTGCTCAAAAAGTTTATTACAATTTAAGTAATTAACAAAACTAGTTTTTTAGGGTTCTGTACCTCAAAAGAAAAAACAGAACTCTTATAGGACTTTTTTGTCTGTCTGTCAAGACCCTTTTTCTAAGAAACGCGTGGAGGTTCAAGCTAATGCTGCATATTTTCGACACGCAAGGGAATCAAACCTACATAGTACCTACTCCCCGTGAACTTACAATCGTGAAATTTAGTAATAGATATAGGAAAAATTGCAGAGCATAAATCTTTAGGTTTGCACTGAGGGTATCGCTCGGTGCGCGAGTCCGACTCAAACTTCGTTTTTATTTTCATATGGTTCGTCAAAGTACCCCTAGCGTGATGGAAGGTTGTCACGACATTAGCGATTCGCCACTTTCACTGTACACAATATCATATAGGCAAGCGGCAAGCGACCCCCGAAAAAGTGCTTAGAAATGAAAATGACTGACCAATCAGTGAAAATGTGATTTCCCCAATAGAAATTGTACTTTTTGTAAACCTTGGAACAAAAGGCGTCGATTGGTAAGAAAACAAAATTTGTGCGGTTGGGCTACTTATTGTTTTAAACAAATTAATTTGTTAACTGATAAAAAGTTGGTTTTTATATTGGAAAATGATTTCTAAGGGTAAAATGGGCTAAATAGAACACTTTTTACTTTATGATTTTTTCGAAAAAATGCGTTTTAAAGAAGTTACAACCATTTTAAAGCGCAAAAATGGTCACGTTCAACATTTTTTGCTTTGATCGAATTCAAAAAAATCCTGCGGCAGAATACTTATCAGATCTTAAGTTTCAACGGATTATTTTTCAAAATGAGATAATATACATTTTTCACGTTCTATTTTGCCCATTGTACCCTTAGAAATCATTTTCCAATATAAAAACCAACTTTTTATCAATTAAAAATTAATTTGTTTAAAACAATAAGTAGCCCAACCGCACAAATTTTGTTTTCTTACCAATCGACGCCTTTTGGTCCAAGGTTTACAAAAAGTACAAATTTGTATTGGGGAAATCACATTATCACTGATTGGTAAGTAATTTTAGTTTTTCAGGGGGTTCGCCGCTTGCCTAATAATTATACATATATGAGAATACTATACGGTTACCATATCATACAAATAAATGAGGACGGTCTAATCCCGCTCATAGGACTGTCAATTTTGTTTTCATCTGTCGTCAGTACGCGTGTGCGTCCAGGCAGTGTGTAGCGGCCACATTTAAGCCTTTAAGACAAAGTAATGTTTTTAGGTCACCCGACGATACCTATACCACCTGTACTCATGAGGTCTACTGTTCACCTAGTTTTAAAAACTTCCCCTGTAAGGTCCATCACCGGACGCCCTGATGACCCATTCGGCAACGGCAGCCTAGAATAAAAATTAGCAATAAAACATCACAAATACAATTTTAAGTTGTTTATTAAAATAATATTCGTTCAACTGAACACAAGATACGGAACCAGGCCTAATAAATTGAGTTTTCTAATTTGACAAATTTTCTCTACAAAAAAAAGTTACAGGCCGTAACAGCTGTCTGTCTTTACCCTCTTAACAATAAAAACAACCTATAAAATCTATTAACATAAAATACAAGCCACGCTCCATCCGATGTTTACCCTAATAAACCTACGAAAAAAAAACCGAATTTTCACCAAAATATAAAATAAAAATATTCTTGCCCCAAAAACATGACCGTCAACTTTATTCATAGAAAATATATTCAACCAATGATATTACTAAAAACTATTCAATAATATCATTGGTCAAGTCAATTCGACAACTGATTAAAGTTGACTTTGGCTTAAACATAAATTGCTGGTTATTTTGGGTAAACAAGTCTGAAGACGCGGCCTCGAGGTATTCCTGTGACAATACCTGCATTATTGTAGAATAATTTGGCACAGACATTATATAATCAGAACTGTTCATTATTTCCCTGGCAATATTTCAGTTCTAGATGGTTTGGCACCCGACAAACACAAAAAAAAATTGAAATTTAAAAAGTGATCAAATCCATCATTCTCTAATATAACTCAAAAATAAACCTTATCAGTTAATTTAAGAAAATCTAAATATAACAATTAGGAAACTATACAGTACCGTTCTCTTTATTTATTGCACAAATTCGAGATTTCATGCAAAATCGTTCATCTGATTGAAATTTTAATAGAATATCGGTTTATTTTCTGTCTAGTCACATTGTAAATATTGAATTTTGATAATGATCAGTGAATTAAGTCAAATTTTGTGTCATCCATTAAAAAAATACTTGATTTTACAAATTTTCCAAATCACAAGAGCACAATTTATAGAATCAATGTAATGCGTGGGGGTGTTTCAACAACGTTAAAATTATTAATAATAACAATAAAAGTAATTAACAAAAATCATGTGTTGGACAAAAAAAACCATCCAAGAACATTCCGAGGGCACTTAACGCTTTTTAACATAAAGGATATAAATGCAATATTTTTATACCAAAAATGTCCTATATATTCGTGAATTATAAATTTATTTACAAATTTGACTCCTATTTGGAGTTGCCAATTAAAAAACATCTTGTGTCGCAATATGTACCTCACGTTTTATACTTTCGAGTTATTATTTAACTAATATTTTTCTTTAAACTTCTTTTTTTATATAATAAATGTATACATATGTAAGTAGCATAGTACACTTATACACTAATATGACACAGTTAGATTATAGCTATATTTTTACATCATGTATGTACTTACACATATACAGTGTTGTGTTGTACCCGAATATTCCCTTTATAAACGGTATTTCATATTAATATACGTGCCATCTATCGGCAATAATCGTAAACATGAAGAACTTAATAGTTCAGACCATAAAACATAGATGGCGCTATCCCAACAAATGTGTTTATAATGAAAATGTTATGAAATCATACCTATCCAAAATACATTTGAATAAACAATATCATCAGAGATTTTGCTACATCATTGTGAAAATAAATCATCAATGTCATGCAATGTAAATTAATTTAAAATTTAGAATTTTATCAATATTAATAAAATAGTTCAATATAGTTGAAGGGCTTTCAGTACAACACCTTATAATAAATTTTACTCATACAACATGTCTAGTCTAGTCTACGACAGTCTAACAAGTTCCGTACAACGGAAAAACAATATCCCTTCGTAACTTAAACATTAACTATACATTTTTACGAAGGGAAAACACTTTAATAACTAAATTCAAAATCATTATCGCTACATGGAACCTTTTATTTGATGCAGGCCGTTGGTAAATTAAGAATCAGGCCTTTTTATAGCTAACAAAGAAGCATAAACAAGAAACAATACTTCAAAACAAAGTATTTCATATTTTTATTGAATCAAAATTGTCGATAAAATCTAAGTACAGTCACTAAACGTTTTGACCTCTGTTGATTAAAAAAAGCGTTTTTACAGTTGTATTTCACTAAACTTATTGACCTGTGTAAATAAAAAAGCGTCCTTTTTTACACTTTTGGTGATTTTTATAACGTTTTTTTACTTGACTAGCGTTCTATCTGGTCTTATACTGGAGGTTTGGACAAAAAGATTGGTGTTAGTTGGTATAAAAAATGTATGTCGGTACAAATTATCATTTTATAAAGTGATGACGTCATCATAGCATTTTTCTAAAGATTTTTGTGAGGTTTTTTTGTTTTCATTTGCCGTGATATTATTATAAAAATTCATAATATGTACTAAACTTGTTCTGTTGTGTTTAAAATATTAATCTTAAGAGCGTATACAGCGTTTCGAATGTTTTATTGGTAAATTACAATTTATATAAATTTATTAAAATTTAGTTTTTTAGTATTAATTTCAAATTGCATATTGCTAAGAGAGCATTACCCCTGGTGGGGGAAATAGAGTTGCTTCGATTTTCAACCCAAATCTTTCTTTTTGACTATTTCAATTTGTAACAATATGAATTGATACGTTGTCGAATTAGAAGTCAAAAAATATTTTCCTATATAGTACTTTAATGGTAATCACGAGGCTAGCCAGAGACTTATTACTCGCCCCCTTTTCGGCAGAAACTTTGTTGGTACGACGTATAAGCCGCGAACGATGTGACGGGGATAAAACCTTGTTACAATAACCGCTCCGTGATGTCATCATTCGCTGAAAAGTTCGGATAAAAAGACGTCACTATGACATCTCCAACATGGCCGCCAATCCCTTTGTCATCATGCGCGGCTTATAATATGGAGCATTTGCAGTTGAGGTTGACTTGGTCCTTTTGGGACTTAAGGTCTTTTTGGGACCCTAAAGCATCTTACGGTACGTTATAGACGCTCTTAAATCGTTCTTTATTGAAATGTTTTATCTCACAATGAGTTGCTATTGACAATTAGTAAATTATTAAAAAAAATACATGAAAAGGCCTGTTAAAAGAAAACGTTCTTTAATGAGAGAGCAATATAGGTGGTGTTTGTTCGTGTAATCCGATTAAAATGTCACCTGTCAAGTTATTAAGATGTTAGTGTCATTTTTAAGAAAATTATAAAGTTTGTCATTATTTTTTTAAATGGAATTAATCTTCGTAAAATTAACACGAAATTACGTGCATATATTTCGATGTATCAAATTTAAAATTAATTGTCAAAATGTAGTTTTTATTTGGCAAATATTACGCCTTATAGTGCGTTCAGTAGGTAAGAATATGTTTAGGAATAGATATAGATTATAAGGGACAGTATCCCACACTTTTATTAACCAAATATTTGTAAAATAAATCCATAAATCCTATTGGGGTTAGCTGGCAACAAAGTTTATTTTTTTCGTAGGTCATTCAATGAAATATTATAGTTTATACATAGAGAACTACTCAAAGATATGAAAGCGAGTGCGTGTGATTTGAAATTGTATGAATTGACTATAAAATGTCTTTTAGCTGATGATGAGGTAATATGACCAGCAGAGGAAGCTAGAAGGAGTTTGAAAAGGAAAGGAATGAAAGAACGTAAACGTAAGTAAACATATTGATAGAGACACAGTGAGTTAAAGAGAGAAGGAAGAAAGGTCAGTTTAGATGAAAACTTTTATGAAAGTTGAAAAAGCGATAGAAGCATGCAGTATCTGCCTATTACAATTGGAAATAGCCCATAATTTAACTGGCAATACTTAATTGAATTATAAAATATGCAATTTTATTATACATGATTGGGATAATTATGTATAAGGATTGTGAGATGCGTATGCTAATGCCGCCATTTTGGAATATGATTGACTGCGAAGTATTATAATAATGGTTAATATGGAAAGTGATTATTGACATGGCACGTGTAAATGTGACTAGTATTATTGGGTGTTCATATTTGGGCATTAAAAGTATGGGTTTATTGTTAAATGCGCTATAAATGACTCGATTCCGGTTCACAATTTTGAGATCATTTCGACTTAGCTCGGCATTCGGCAGAATGTTCACGCTTCACCGATTCGCTTCTATCCAATCTATAGAAATACCACGCACCGAGTGATCCTACAATTAAAGTTAGGCCTCTTTAATAAAAATATTCACGTGTCTCTTCCAACTTGATAAGTGTCGGTATTTTTATAGATCCTCGTCAAAAGTCAAACAGAGGTAGGTGCAGTCGCAAGTCTCAGAGTCACACACAAGTATGGCGACTGTCGGTAATTCGTAACAATAACATTATATCACAACCGGCGCACTCGCCCACAACACGCACTTGTCCCGGCACACTCACACTCACACTCACACTCGCGGCGACAGGGCCCACTACGAGACGGAGATGACCTCGTGGCTCGCGCGGGGCGCGGCGCGGGGCCAGGTCTGCGCCGTGAGCTGTCCCACAGACAGCGGGTTGTTGACGTCGCGCGGGTTGGTGCCCACGGGGTGTCGCGGCGGCGCGGGGGTGTCGGGCGCGGGGGACGCTAGCGACGACAGCGCGCTGAGCCCTCCCGGGCTGGACGCGGACGTCAGTGGGGTGTCGGCGTCGTCGTCCGACGCGTCAGACAGCTCCTCCAGCTTCACGTCCTCCTCGGAGCACGGCGACTGCGGGTTGATCATCAAGGGACCCGAGCCTGACGCCGCCGCGAGCGCTTCCATGTAGCGAACGCACTTTTTCTTCCGCCTGTCGAGTAGACGTATTCGTTACTTATTTATATTTATCGAGTTTGGAAAACTGCTTCGAAGCTTTATTTGAGTCCGTCAGTTCTAGGTTACAGATGATTAGAAGCAGATAACTTACTCACACACAAGAGTAACCTTCCAGATGCAGTAAAGGCTATTAAATCAGGTATAACTTCCCAAGTAGTAGACAAACTTGGTATAAATAGCCGAATCGAAATATTCTTTACCAATTAAAACTTCGAAACAGTTATGTACAAAGCTAATCTAAACCTACTTAACATCAAACACATTAAAATAAACAGAGACATGCTAAAACATTGTTAAAAGGAACTAAAAAACACTCGAAGGCACCAAAAACTCATGCTGAAACAAAATCGTTAAAGTTCTGCTTAAACTATCATTTAAATTAATAAGCAAATCAAAATCTACCTACAACAACAAATAACGACATTCCACTCAAAAATATTAACAAAATCTATTTTGTACTTAATAAAAGATAGTTTAATACTACCAAATCAAGTTTGTCCAGCAGAATACATCAGAAACAATAATCATTATGTGGAAGAAGCAAATGCAGCAGAATAACTAAAAGAAGCCGATGTACAAACTTTATTTGGTTGTATTGTTCGCGTAAATATAAAGTATATCACTAGTCAGAATAGTGTTAAGTTGAAAGTAATCTTGTAAATTGTAATAGACATCGAAATAAACATAAGTGATAATAGGAATTTAAGTTATTTTATGTACTATTCGTTGATAAAATAATACATCGCTAATACAAGTAGTTTTGGAATATCACTTAATGAAAATCAAAAATTGATTGGGATTAAGGAGAACCCTAGCAAAAACAACTACCCGACACAGAATTAAAGCTTTGTATTCTCCTAACATTTAGAACAACTCAAAAAAAAAATTTTAGGCGTGTTTTATGCATATCCAAGTTTCCGAAAAATAACATCAAACTTTGCTTAATTTTTCCTTAGCAGCTTTTATACTGTTGCCAGTGTAGAAAGGAAAAATATTCGAAGGACCCATATGACTGCCTTGTGGTACTCCCAAAGCTGGACTAGGCATGAAGTGGTTTTTCTACAGTAGTAAGTTAACTTCCTTCGTTTTAGCTATAGGAGTCTATCGCCATAATGTACGATAGATTTAATAGAGTACTTGACTCAAAAAATTACCCGTATTTTACCATTAACTGTATCGAAAGCCGCAGTAAAATCAAATACGTTGTGTATACACAGAAATGATACTTATTATCGACTGCCCATGTCGAAACACAAATTGTATATTTGTATCAAAAAAAAGTGTTGACTGACAGTTACCAAGCTATGCTGTGGCTTAGGATAATAGACGAGGCTAAACGATAGCTAAAATTCATTAAGTCAAAAGCTAAGAAAAACTCTCTGACTATATCGCCGGAATTGTGCATTATTTTAAATGATTAAATATATTTATTTATTCATTTTCTCCAACCTCAGTGTGTATATCATGTTTGAACTACAAGCCCTGATTCTGTTTAAACTAAAAGTCGCGCAATGTAGAAAAAAATAACATCTGCAAACTTAATTTCTATTAAAGCCACAAATGTGGTTAACGTACTACAGCATGGAAGTTAACCTAGTTAGATCGTCGTGCACACACATCTAGTACACATCTAGTACACATCTAGTACACATCCAGTACACTCCAGTCCACATGTAACACAGACTAGTAGGTGACCAACCGTATTTGTGTTGCCGGCGGGCGCTGGCCGGCACTAGAGGTTGACGTAAGTGGGCTCCTGCGGGTTGACGAGGCCGGCGGCCGTCAGCGACGGGGCCGGCTCCGGCCGCAGCAGGCCCAGCCCGCCCGACACCAGCACGCTAGTTGACTCGGGACTGAGGCCACCACACACATCACGGACGAAAGGTCATATCGAGGGGGGCAAAGGGAAGATGATGAGCATAGGATTGTAAATGAATAATAAAGGATGAGGTAAGACAGGAAAATAATAACAGTAAGAGGACGAAATAAATGAAGGTTCGAGTCAAATGGCGTGTGGTTCCAATAAAAAAATAATAACAAAACGAAAAGAAATATAAAGAGACGTGACGTGTCACCAATAGTGCCAGCGGTTCCGGGATCCATGAGAAGCGGCAATCATGAGTGGAAAAAACATTATTGTATAAGTAAATATGAACTTTGAACGATATACGGACGACGAAGCATACTCGTATTCAGAAAATGTGTCAAGATTTTTTTGAAAGTTTTCGACCAATGATTGCCCTCTCTCTGGTCTAAATTCTCTACCTTCTTCCTATTGTGGCTACTTCCAAACTTCGGCTACTTTCAAAAAAATCTATTCTGTGATCTCTAAATGAATTTTATTTCTTTGTGAAAAGACACATTTTCTGAATTATCCGCTTCGCCGTACGCCGATAATCCTTATTTTACTAGTATTTAAATTATAAATAATATAAAAAAACGTGATACAACAACTACAGAAATTGATTTGTTTAATAAAAATGCCAAAGTAAAATATGACCGGACTCTTGATGTTTTAAGACGAGCCAAGTCTTTCCACATAGAAACAATATGAACTAATCCCACAGCACGAGGGGTACAGTGGGTTAGTGACGCGAGCATTTTATACAAGCAAAAAGAAAATAAACGAATGTCAAAAGTCTGACACCCACCTGCAAGGCTTGCACCATTGGTTCTGTTGGTCGAGACCGTATCTCGCTCGACATTTCTTCAAATTATTTCCTGAAAGTACACACACAAACATATGTTTTTAAATTCAATCTTTAATCACATCTATTAACTTGACTTAATCGCGGTGATGTTATAAAGTATGATAATAATTTATCAACAAGATTCGATTATCTTAAGTACTCGTAATATAACGATTAAGTCCAGTTTTATACTTAATTAATACACAGAAACTCAAATTTTGATCGATTTTTTCTTTTTCACATCTAAGATACTCAAAACACTATACTGTTCTATATTATGCAAAGTAACTATAATTATACTAATGCAAAACAAATCATTCGAAAAATATGATGCCAAGTAAATTTTCTTTCGTCATTAGGTTACTTAAAATTAATGGAATTGCGTAAATAAATTTACTGGAAATCATATTTGAAGCAAATTCAAACTACACTACATATTACCATAAACCATCTCATGCAATCCCCATTAATGTTAGTGGCATGCAGGACGGGATGGGACAAATGAAAGGTAACAACGGAAAAAACATTGGTTTACAAAATAATAACATACTACGCTCAAAAAACGTTCAGAAATAAATGCTAAAAGTTCTACATTTCGGAAAAAAAATAAACAACAAATAAACATGTCGACTATAAGCAAATTGAAGCAGAATAGGTTCTCCGGAATCAAAATAATAATATTCGTGAGATTATTTGGCCAGTATCATTACGCCGCAGATACAAGAAGCATCGGCAGGTCTGTATGTGGCGAGTGCTTGAGGGGACGCTCGCTGCTCTCACTACTCCGGGCACTTAGCGCGCCGAGGAAGGCTGTCCCAGCCGTGTCCGACTTACGTAACTACACTCCCTGCAAAGCAATTACTCAGGTACTCAAATATTGACTTGCGTTAACATGCACGCTCCCCGTTACTTCGGCACACAGGAGCAAAACGGAAAGCATAAAACCGGGACAACCTTCGAAGGACCACTTGCATCAGGGATATTTCTCCTTATATAGCATTTTAAATGAAATAAATAAATGCGATAAATATTAAATAAACAAAAATACTTGGATATATTATATGTCTACAACCTCGTTCCCCTTTAACCAAGACAATATTACTGTGTCGGTCGATTCGCTCGGAGTGGGGTTCAATGCAATTGAACTCTCGCGGGAGAGGATGGAAGGAGCCGGGGGAGACTAGTGGCGGGTGAAGGGGAACGGGAGGTGGGACAGCCAACGTCTTCGGATTAATCTTTCGTTAATTGACCTCATTTTTTTTAATGAGCCGAAGTGCGCATGGCATTATAACGACGGCCTCTGTGGGACATCTGTGCGACTTGTGACCGTATTGTGTGATATTGTACTGTTCGTCAGTTCGGCTGAGTCGTTCACGCGTAGGATGAGGACACGCGCAGGTGGGTGAAGGACGGGATGGTATGGAAAGCTCGTCGACGGAGTGAAAGGCAGTACCTCCATCGGTTGTCTCCTGTTTTCGTTTCCTCTTCTTGCCCCTTTGCGTATTAGCCCTAGACGACCAATCGGGATACATTTGCATGTGTAGCTGGCGTTCACGGCGCGCCATCTCGTAATACTTGGCTTGCTCCTCGCGGCCGAGCGCATGCCACTGTACCATGTCAACAGACGCCGCAATATGGAAAGAAAAGAGAGAAATGCACTTGGACGGTGGACCAGGACCGGCCGGACCTAGTCCGCGCGACCCTAACGCAGGTGCTAGAAAAACAGCCGGCAGCGAGCGGCGCTACTCGGATACGGATAGAAAATTTTGCCCCTAAGAATGAGAATGGCCAATTGGGTGTTCCTCACAGAACCTATTCTGCGCGTCGGTATTCGCGTCTCGTCTAGACATGACATGTAACAAACCAATATAGTTTCCGGTCGGGTGTAGGGTGTACAGTACACGTTCACGGGACGACTACAGTACACAGAACATTAACAGGGGCGCGCCGGGGTACGCGGAGCTGGCTTGACCCCCAGGCTCCCGCCACGCGTACACTGGCGCGCCCCACACCACTCGACTCGTTAGCGCTGCTTTTCTAGCACAGGCACCGTCGTGTCGACGCGACACACAGACACACACACATACACGCGCACACACGCGGACGCACACACAAGGACTCGGGCGGGTCTGGGTCGGTTACGGATGCTGTCGTTAGTGATGGGTTCAAGCCGGTCTGTTAACACGGGGTCACCGACTAGCAAGCAAGTCTCCAGTGTTAGTGAGGGGTGCGGGACTCCGGGACGGACGGTGGGGTGAAGCGAGTGTATAAGCGTCCGTGGACAATGCCCATTGCCTAGTCCCCGACGTCGGCGCGTTGCAGTACCTCCCAGTTCGGCGGGACTGCGGTCCTTTTTCCGCTTTTTCTTTTTGGATCCGTAACCGTAGTTGTCTCTCGCGCTCCACCCGGGGTAAAGCTGCATATGAAGTTGTCTCTCCTGTCTCGCTTTCTCATAGTACTTTGCTTGTTCCTCGCGACTCAACGAATGCCACTGCGTATTATGATACGAGGATATCGGGTTACCAGTAAGCAACACACATGACCACGACTTAAAGACTCCTCATATTATTGTTACTCTTGTTAGGAATGAGACTGCATTCTAGGAACTAGTGCCATGTTCTATTCTCAGTACAGTGGTAAGTATACTCGTACGTACGGTCAGCTCTTTTAATATTAATTTGATACTTGTATCAGATGACTGATATAGGGTTACCGCGGGTCAACGATTGTGCCTAGTTACAACTAGTCAAGTTCCTTACAAGATTAACAACTAAGGATATTCGAGGGAATTATATGGGTTCAGAATTTCATAGGGTTACCTACACAACGTGTACTTATTTGGCTGAGTGGAAGACAGATGTTTTTTTATTGTTCAAATAGGTCATTCAGTCATTCTCTATTACAGAAAATCTAAAATCTTCAAAATATATAAGGAGCCGATGCCCACGGCTCCGCGATGAACGGAGTACTCATCATTACAACAAGTAAAAAGTCACTTGTGTGGTATTTTCATGTACCTATATAGTGTATTTCATGAAAATCCCTTCAGTTTTTTTTGTGGAAATGAGTAAGAAATATTCTCACATGTACACCATGCAAACTTTGGAGTTTATAATAGTGAATTCGCTCTTTTTCATATCTTCGTTTTGTTTTTAAATCTTCATATTGCAATTCGCAAACTGTAAATATGAAATTAGTATTTTCCCTATAGTAGGAAAAACAGTATTTATTATACAGACAGGATAGGAAGGCCCCAGTGCAGCCAATATCCTTAAAAAAATATGTTTCAAAAATGGAATAATGAATTAAATGAGAGTAGTACAGGATGTTCATTTAGATCACGTTATGTAGGCTGCCTCTCACAAACCCAATACCGTTTACTGCAGAATGGAGAAAGTAAATCTCCACATGGAAGTATCATAAAGTTTTGTTTTATGCCTCCCCGAAGAGGCAGAAGCGTGTTATATGCCAAGTTTTCGCTAGTAACTTTGTTGGTTTCACGAATGAGGCTATTGCCTCTAAACGGACACTAGGATCTCGTGAATAGTCTCTTAATCATAAGGTGAGGTTGGCTTGGGTATCTCAAACCTTGGTGAGATGTGTATCTAATACTTATTAATAAATTTACGTGAAACCACAGGATATAAATACATATATTTCAACACTAAGATATTTCAATCATAAGTAGCTATGTATGTTGTATGTATTTTCAATGACTTATTAAAACAGAGTTTAATTGCTTTAAAAAATTTTTTTCGACAGTACACGATATTAGGCCCGTGGTTTATATAAACTGGACACACCAAAATAAATCACGAGCTTATTAATATCTAGTTTGAATATTATTTCAATAATGGGAATACTGAAACAATTAAAAATTGAAATACTGTGACATCACATAATCTGTTTAAAAAAAGAAATAAGAAATAATTGAATCGGATATGTAACGCAATCGAATGGCATCAAATTCGAATGGTTTTCCAATTTCAAATTATTAAGAATACATTTATCTTCATTCGATTGGTCAACAAAACACAAAATTCGAAAATGGAATTAAGGATAGAACTAATACAGAAAGTGTAACTCACCCGTCGGCCCAATATTTGGTTGATGGCTGCTGACTCTTTGAGGGTACATTCTGCTACCACCTTAGCCCTCATTTCTTTCATGTACAGCATAAAGGCATTTAGTGGTTTCTTTATGTGAGGTTTTTTATTTTGTTCTTTATTGTTCGAATTTGACGAATTTTCGGCTTGCTTGTCACTTGATGACGTGCTGTTAGCTTTTTCTAATGACCTGGAAATTGTATATCAATATTCTATTAGCGACTTTGTCTTCAGTGAATAACCGAAACACTTGTATGTTATAAACACTTGTATGTTATAAACGAAACAAAAATAACAATAAATTTTCGAACATTCTGTATCACAACAATAATTCTAAAAATAGTAATAATCGTACAGTTGTCAACACAAGTGTTATAAAATTAATTATACACAATTAATGTTGGTTTGCGTTGTCACCATAAAATGATCGTCAACATTTATCTACTTTCGACTAGTGGGATCAATATGTTAATCCGAGTTTAGGTGTTAACGACACCAGAGAGACAGACGACAATAAACACAGTGCGTCCGGTTCGAAATAGACACGAGTTTCCGGCCGCGCGCGCGCAAGTAACACACACATTTGTATGATCTATGGACGTGATTATTGTGAGTGATTTTTAAAGGCATAATTTGAATTATTTTTTCTTCTTAATTTGTACATTAATGTACAATCAAACAATGTTCGAATACTTAAGCGTTCGTTGTAGTTTGTGTTAGATTCTGGCAACTAACCGTATTGCATTCGACGATATTAATATTACCAATTCACGTACATTTGCATTAAAATTTATAGTTAGTTTTTAACACTAATTGATTACTGAATAAACATACGAAATAACACTAAAGTACATAATATACAGAATGTCAGGGTCATGAGTAGTCATGACCTACAACTAACTATAATGCTAGTTGTCACCGGAAATATAAGATTTTGACCTCGAAAAAAGAATTATTTTAAGAACAAATTGTAGTTTCTTTTGTGCGATTTACTCATATTTCATAGTAAAAAATATACTGGGCTGAAAAATTAAAGATCCTACTAATATTATAAACGCGAAATTTTGTGAGTATGTAAGTATATATGGATGGATATTTGTTACTCTTTCACGTAAAAACTACTGAATGGATTTTAATGAAATAAAATAAAATAAAATAAAAATAAAATAACGTTTATTATCTTTGAAATTTTCAGAAAATTATTTAGATTCGTCAGAAGTTGGTGTGACTCTACCGAGGGTTCCAAAATGCAACGAGACTGAGAAGAGCCCTCAAGAAACTCAGCTCGGCTTTTTTCAAAATATTTCATCTTAAATCTAATACAGAGTTATTTAGAAAGGAGCAATTCGTTACGTTGTTACAACCAGGCCGCCTTGTCATCTAAGAAATCATTAATACTATAATAAGCTTTATGGCACAATTTACTTTTTATTAGTTTTTTAAATTTATTGACAGATAAATTTGCTATTTCGGTTGGCAATGTATTGTACATTCGAATAAAGTTCCCCGCAAAAGAATTACTCACTTTATGAAGCCTAAATTTAGGAACAGCCAGTTTATCCTTATTTCTTAAGTTTAGATTATGATTATCACTATTTTTCACAAATTTACTTTTGTTCTTGTGGGTATACAATAAAATTTCATAAATATACTGTGAATACACTGTAAGGATGTTAATATGCTTAAACTTATCTCTTAATGACTCCCGAGACCCCATTCCATAGATAGTCCGGATAGCCCTCTTCTGCAACACAAAGATGCATTCAATATCGGCAGCGTTACCCCACAGTAGTATGCCATATGTCATGATACTGTGGAAGTAGCTGAAGTAGACAAGACGCGCCGTTTTAATGTCTGTAAGTTGTCGGATCTTTTTGACAGCATAGGCTGCTGAACTAAGCCTGGCCGAAATTTTCCCGATATGAGGCCCCCATTGCAATTTGGAGTCTAACGTTATGCCCAGAAAGACAGTGTCATCGACCAATTCTATTATATCATCCCTAACCTTAACACTGGTTTTAACAAGTCTTACATTAGGTAAGGTGAATCTTACACATTTAGTTTTATTTTCATTTAATAATAAATTATTAGCACAAAACCAGTGGACTATCCTAGAGAGGGTAATGTTTACATCGTCAAGTTCGCGCTGTCCACGTTTAACTTTAAATATTAAAGAAGTGTCATCAGCAAACAAAACTACCTCGTGGTCGTCTCTTATGAGGTGAGGGAGATCATTAATATATACTAGAAAAAGAAAAGGTCCCAAAATTGAACCCTGCGGTACCCCCATTGCTACAGGAGAACCAGGTGACTGTTTACCATTGATCACTACTTTCTGGACCCTATCACTTAAGTAAGAATTGACGAAATTCAAGGCCGTCCCCCGGATTCCGTAATGATCAAGTTTCTTAATTAAAGTCTGGTGCTGAACGCAATCGAAGGCCTTAGATAAGTCGCAGAATACACCATAAGCATCATATGACTCATCCCAGGCCCTGTATATACACTCTAATAATTTAATTCCGGCATCAGTGGTGGACCGACCACGAGTGAAACCGAATTGTTTTGTATGTAATAGTTTATTAACGTTAAAGTGATTTTGCATTTGATTAAGCATAATTTTTTCAAAAATTTTACTAAATGTAGGTAGTACAGAAATGGGACGGAAATTGGACGGATCTGAAGTACTACCCGATTTAAACAGGGGAATTAATTTACTAGATTTCATTAAATCAGGGAACACACCACTATCAACACAATTATTAAATATTAATACTAGTTCAGGAGCAACCATTTCAATAAAAGAATTTACTAAATACACAGAGATGCCCCAGAGGTCAGCTGTTTTCTTGATATTTAAAGATTTAAAAGTTTTTAAGATAGTGTTTATGTTAACTTTACTGAATTTAAATATAACGTTACAACAAGGAACGTTTGCTTTTAACCAAGATTCTGCAATGGGGGTTGAAGAGCCTAGGGTTTTTGTCAAATCTACAGGAATTCGGGAGAAAAAATTTTCAAATTCGTTAGCGACCTCGAAGTCTGATGTAGTTATTTTACCATTTATATTAAGTTTAAAATGATTATCATTTAATTTTTGTTGACCTCTTTCCGCGTTTATAATTTTCCAAGTAGATTTAACTTTGTCTGCACTATTGAGAATTTTATCACTTATATATTTTGATTTAGCTGCTAAACAATCTGCTTTAAACTTTTTTGAATAAGTTTTAACATAATCTAGAAATTCAACTGATCTATTAAGCTGTCTTTCTGAGTATAGTTCATAAAGTTTTTGTCTACTTTTGTGTATACCCTCAGTGGCCCATTCACTGAAAGTAGGACTATCACTAATCATGACCTCCTTAGACTTGAATATGGAGTTGAACTCGTTGTAAAAAGAATCAAAAAATAATTTATACATTACATTTGGATCTAAGCCAGTGTCTAAGAATGGAATTTTATTGCAAAGTCCAACCCTCATTCGTTCCAAGCGGTCACCAGTTATTGGTCTACATAATATTTTACGTTTTATAACTTTTTCTTTAGTGATTTTAAAAGATGCTATTTGCCCACAATGGTCTGAATCTAGCTTTTTTATAATACTTTTACTTTCTGGCAACATATCGCTGTATATATTATCCAGGCAAGTGGCTATTGTATTACAATATCTAGTAGGCTCCAAAAATAAGTTTGTAAGATTGTGTGATTTAAATAAATTTAAAATATTATAACTCATAGGCGTATTAACAAGTAAATCGACATTAAAATCACCACATACTATTAGGTACTTATTAGTTTTTCCAAGTTTACATAGAACTTTGTCAATAAGTTCCTCAAATTCGCAAAAGGGTGAGGTTCCAGGTTTATACACGCATACTACTATGAATTGCTCCATTTCCACGCACGACAGTTCGACTTTACACTCTAGAGAAAGAGACACAATATCTTTCCGTTCTTTAAATTTAAGTTGTTTATTTAATAAAATCAAAGATCCCCCCCGTACTGTGGTCACCCTGCAGAATGCACTACCAACCCGGTGATTACTGAAATTGAACATGAGCTCATACGACTTACGCATATGTTCTGTAATACAAAAAATATCAATATTGTCTGAATTCATTAACAGTTCCAACTCTAACTCTTTGCCATGTGTTAAACAACCAATATTTTGATGCCCTATGTTGATATAATTTACATTTTTTGATTTGGTTTGATTTGGAGGGCATTTTTTAACGTAATTAATATTTGTAACTAAATTTAATTCAATTAATTGACTATGTCTGCTAAAGGGTAATATTGCCTCTGTTGTCGTAGAACTTAATTTAAATTACTTGGAACAGATTCCAAAGTCTTAACACTAAATCTACATTGCTCAATAAAAGCAGTTTTGTCAGCCAAGTTCTTGGCTGAAGTGTAAAAATAATTGAATAGCAAACTTGCTATTTGTCTCTTATAATGCTTTGGTAGAAAATACCTACCTTTGTTTACATAAACAATATGTTTGTTATTGTTAAAGTTACTGTCAGAAGTTGACAAATTGTATTTATATACAGTTCTCTTAAAAACAGAATTAAAGTCAATTACATGGAATTTATTATTATATTGGCTAGTTAAATTGAGTTGTAAATTTATCTTATATCTAAGAGAATTTTCCACGTCTGGCACACCTTTTATGTATGGTAATGTAAACATTACTACATGTTCAACATTTAAGTTTTGCATTTTGTCAAAGTATAGGGATAGTTCATTTTTGTTAATTTTACCCCTGTTTGAGCAGAAAATAAAATATAAACTATATATATAGGGGTATATCCAGTGGCGCCCGGCGGACTTTGACCACCTCTGTGGTCTCTGCGGGTGTTGGGTCGGGACGAGAATCCCGCGTCGTTGGGGTAGGGTTTTATCCCGCGTCAGTGAGTGAATCTGGTTGCGTGCTATGGAGCAAATGCCCCGCAGCACGCAACCCTTCTAGCCTGCTTCTGTAAGGACGGCGGGTGGCGATCCCGCCGTCCTCAGCCCCCGATCATGGAGGTCGATAGTCTTGGGCGTAGTCGCGGAGTCTGGGGCGCCCTGGCCACCGACTACGGAACTCGGCGGGGAGGGTACGCTCCCTCTCCCTCCCGGCCGCCTCCTTCGCGAGCATGACTTGCTCGCAGAAGGACACGGCCGCGTTCCACCTACTCCCGCTGGAGACCATGGCTTGAAGCATAGTCTCCAGCGAGAGGGTATCCACGCCCAGACCCACTACGAGGTCCCGGCGCTGACTCGCGCACGCTGAGCACTCCACCAACGTGTGGAGTGCGGTGTCGTCGTCGGAAACCTCGCAGTGTTGACACCGGGGTGTGACCTCACGATGCATGCGAAACAGATAGCTACCGAAGCATCCATGCCCGGCAACGATCTGCGTCGCACGGTACGTGAGGTCACCATGCTGCCTCTGCAGCCAATCGTCCATGATCGGTCTCACCGCCGCGATGATGGTGGTACCCCACTTGGGTTGCTCAAGTCGCACTCTCCATGACTCCATGAGATCCTGGCGGAGTTGGGACCGCTGGTCCTCGATTTCTTGAGACGCAGGCCTGTGGTCCCGTTCCAGCGCCTCTCCAGGGCTCTCGCTTCCAGGTCCCATGGAGGGGTCCCGGCTAGGAGACATGCAGCCTCTCCGGAGATCGTGCGGTACCCCCGTATGGTTCTGACGGCCAAGGTTCGAAGTGGTCTGTTTAACAGAGTAACGTTCCCCCTGACCGCCAACCTATCCGCCCATACGGGAGCAACTGTTCGATACTGCAAATATTATGTTATCAGACAAAATAGACCAAAAGTAAAAGTAACAAGCTATATATTTGTTTTAAAAATTATAGCGCGTTTGATGTTAAATTAGAAACATAAGCATATAATATGTTAATAAGAATACTTATAAATAAAAAAAAAACTTGTTCTCAACTTCGTTCATTCGACTGATTTAATGTAACCTACATAATCCTTTATCAAACAAAATTATCTTAACCACTTTGTTAGCGACAGTACTTTGGTGACGGGCCCCGTTAGTCGGTCCTCTCATATATCATCTTAATTAAATTTCTCCGCCACCGACTTATTTACATGATTGTACCTGGACTTTTATGAACATTGAGCGGTGGTCAGACTGCGAGCGATAATGAAGTGATCGATGACCTAAATGGGGCATTGCATAACAAATGTCACAGCCCTCAATGTGAAGGAATCCTGTTTTAATTATGAGGCATATGGGATTAGGACGTGACGCACTAAGAAAAGAGTTAAAATACGAATGGAAGCTCCACGTGAAAGGAATTACGTAAAAACGATTGCAATAAGCAGTAACAGTTCTAGGCCTAAGTGCAACTCTTTCCTTACCATTTTCTTTTGCCCCTTTTCCTATCCCTTTTTGTACTCTGATTTACTTTCAAATCCACTTCGAAATATAAATTGTATATAGATTTAATATTTTGATATTTGTAGAGGGAAAAATTTATAATTGGTTGACTAACCTCATTATATTTTGAGGCTGATAGTATATCGCTAATCGCTAGCACTGAGATCGTAACCTAATTATGAATTTTGACTGATGTAGTTTTGTATTAAGCCCTGGTAGCGCGCGTATCGCATCAGATTACTCGTTTACCATTTAAAAAATAACAAAAAAGTAAAACAACTGATGATTTAAAAACTTATTAAGGTTTCTCAACTTTTGACAAATGCACGACAGGCAGTCTGATTTCACCAACTGCACTTTATTCCCATATATGATTAAAGCGATCAAACCCAATCCAACATCACTTGCTCTTGGTACACCTGCCGATCAATGAATGAGACTCGGACAGAACACAAAGGTTCCCGGTTACCGGCAATTGGACATAACGATAAGTGGACGTAATACAATATAACTAACCCTATGTTTTATGCATTCCCGACACGCGCACGTCAACAATTACAACTGTATAACTACATTTAAAATTATAATAATAAGCGTTTGACAAAATGATTCAATTCCACCGATTGTCACAGTCACACCCTTACTGCTAATCTCTGTATATCATAGCGTGATGTTATCGCTGCTATTATACTACCCACCCTTATTGTTCCGTAGATTGTAGATAAAATAATACAAGGGTGAAACACATGTTATTTTAAGTGCTTACTTTTTAACTAAACTGTGTCCATTTTCTGATGATAGTGATTATTTTATGTTAATTATAGTTGTTTTTATTTTTATCGTATTTTTTCATTTAATTTATGTTTCTGGCTACTTTTACATTTTAGATAAATAGAGATTTTTCTCGAATCATTTTACTATATGAATCGCAAAAAGGATAGCGATTAAGGGCCCCATATACGGTACGATTCATCGTTACGATCCGTCGCTTCAGACCGATCGAAACGACAGATCTGTAATGTATGTTACGATCGTTAACGATTTACTTGATCCCTGCGATCAAGACATCGGAGATCGCAATAAAAGCCCATGCAATCATGAATATCGTAACGATCGTATGGGGCCCTTTATTCCCTTTCCAGGAGGAACGTTCTGCTTACTGACCAAAATTATACATGTGCGATTTACAGCGTCGATACAGCGCCATCTACCAGGAGTTAAACTAACCACTATGATACGTGGTGTGTAATGTTGCAATTACGTTTATAGCACACACACACACATATCACGCCTATATCCCCGCAGGGGTAAGCAGAGGCGCATTACACACCCACAATTTGCCAGTATTTTAGTCCCACGTAATAGGGGGCAAGCCTATTGCCGTCACCGGGCACATTTATAATGGGTTATGTCCAAAATGGCCGAATGAATTTAATATAAAATTGAAACCCGTTGCCTTGAGATGAAATGTTGATGAAAGGCAACAAAATCTTACGTGCCAGCCGCTATGGCACAGCCAATTAAAGTGCTGGGCGTATCGTACTATGTTTATAACAACACATTATAATTGTATTACAGGCAGAGAAATTTTTGTGATGATAGCTCGGTGAAGCGACGATATACTTCGGATAAGTGCACTGACTGGACGCAAGTGGCCAAGAATCAGATGATATGGCAGTCTATATCAGCAGTGGACTGAAATGTATGATCATGAGATTGATTTGACCTGAATGATGAAGAGAACTCACCTTGCATATCTATGATGTGAGTCGAGTTCCGCCTTCGAAGGGGGAGGTGGAACCAGTGAAGGCCCTAAACCCAAGCCGAGCCCTCCGCCCAGTGTTGGAGAGAACCGGTATAATTCACTGCGAGATAAATATAATAGGTTACTTATTGCTATTCCCCCTAATCATAGAGCTCGGAAGAGTTTGTCCAAAACCAATATTAGTGCAGGAAATTTAAAAAAAAATGTTTTTTGGGTCACGTGATCTAAATTTTCTGTGTTATCATTGGTTATCGAGAAACTCTTCCAATGCTATCCTAATTGGACTGGTGGTATTGTGTAGACTATTGTAGTGATGTTTATGTTTTTGAAAATGAAGTTCCTAACTCAATATAGGGGTCAAAAAAGTGTTATAGATATTTTTAAGGGAGTTGTAGAGTATTTTATTAATAAGAAGCTGATGCCATACAAAGCCTGAAAACTGCAGGACCGATCTGGCAAATTTTGATCTTCAAATATTCGTTAAATGTTCAGGGAATGTTAAAAAGTGTAAAAAAGTTTTTAAGTCGAGGCTGTACGTAGTTCGTCAGGACAATATCTGGTAATAGTGATGGTATCTGGGTGTGTACTTACCTTGATAGACTAGAACTGGATATAGGCAGCGACGTGGGGTACGGACTCCTGAAGCCGCTCGCCGCTGACGATATAGGGTACATGCTTGGCGTATGCCTGTGCAGCATATAACTATATGATTAAATAAATCATAAAACAGTTATCTTGGTTCAGCTGTTATACATAAAAACAAGGATAATAATAGTAATCAAAAACCGGTCAAGTGCGAGTCGGGCTCGCGCACAAAGGATTCTGTACCAAAACGGCAAAAAAATCACGTTCGTTATACATATGGGAGCCCAAGTAAGTATTAAGTATTTATTATATTCTGTTTTTTTTTGTATTTTTATTATAGAGGTACTAGAAATACATCATCGGTGAAAATTTAACTTTCTCACTATCACGGTTCAGTACAGCCTGGTGACAAATGGTCGGACGGACGGGCGGACAGCGGAGTTTTAGTAATAGGGTTACCGTTTCCGTTTGGGTACAGCACTCTAAAAAGCACAAGTTAACCTCAGCTGCAAATGGTGCACCTCTTAAAAGACGGACTATATTTACCCAACGATTGGGGAAAGCAGAATGAGAGATTTAATACTTTTTCGAATGTTTATATATTTGCAACCTCACTGAACGGATCATCAGATTCCAGTAAGAAACATACACAAATAGATCGGGACTTTGTCCCCGAAAGGGAAGACAGATGCGTTTATGAGCCCTTTTGGTTTCGTTGATCTAACTAACGTAACAGGAGGAGAACCAATCAATAGTCATTATCGTCTAGTATTTTTTTAAAGTTTCTCCACTCACCATGATGCTGCTACTTGTGACATCTCAGGACTGAGCATAGGGTAAGGGTACGTTCCACCAGGGAACGGGTACATGGGCGTCCGAGCTAGTCCTGCCGCTGAAACAAACGTGGTAGGTATAACAGGTCATAGATATAATAAACGGGATATCTTACAATCATATGTACGAGTACATAGGTTACCGATAAAACCACCAAGGCAAGATCTTTTAAAATTATTTAATAGATTTTCGTCATTTCTGCCACAAGCAATTCTTCCGAGTGTGTACCTGAGGTGCCAGGCCATGGACGTGGGATGGCGATCTTCGCGGAATCAAAAAATAACTGTCGTCTTGAAATATCCCCTTACGAGGCCGTACCCAAGATGCAAAAAATAAGCATAGTTCTTCGAGTTTTTTGATTAATAGTTTACCTATTCGTAATGTCCAAGTTTATTATGTAGGTAGATATAGTAATTGGTAGATAGGTACTATTCAATGACAAAATTATGAAGTTCTGAAAAGTTGCCAAGTTGAAGTTCTAAGAAGCCAATTAATTGTCAATGATGATTACAGATAATAAGAAAAAAACAAGTATGATTTAAAATTAGAATACTTACCAAGTTTAGAGTCTAGTTGGTAGGGTGGGGGAATCCCCATGTGCGCGGGCGGAGGCTGACCGAGTTCACCGCCCGGACAGAACAACGACAGACCGCCACCCGTCGGGAGGCCCATCTTTCCCGCCTGGAACAAACAAAAGAGAAAAAAAGTTAGAATTACTTGTTAGAACGATGATATAACATTAAACTAGTGAATGGAATTCCTAGTCATAGGTATTTGTAGGGTCCCCATAACACCCTCGCTATGCACTAAACATTATCCAAAACAATGCATATTTGTGTTGCCTTTCAATAAAGCAACTTAAAATTATACATATATATAATAAACATAATAGGATAAGAAATCCGCTGTCTAACGAAAACCCGACCAGAATTTTTCAGAAAAAAAAAACAAACAACCAAGCGCATCAGCCTCCAAAAAGCCGTGTTTTTTTTTTTCTCTCAACAAAAACCCGACAACTAGTCTATGGGAAGACGACGCGTCATTAGCAAGTAAATTGCCGCCCAGAACGTATAAATTTCGTTCTACCCTCCGTCGCCCAATTATGCAAAATGGCGCCCGACGAGAGCCATTGAGGCGCGTCGCACTTCCGACCCAGAGTATCTCACCTCTAATTAAACTGGGAATTCTTTTCACCACTTTATTATACGATATAAAACGACAGTGCACGCTAGCGTTACTTAATTTTACGTTTTTCTTTGTTTTCACGTTTCCTTTGACGATGTTACTGTAAGCTACAGCTGACATTTTAAAAAAAAGTTAAAATCTTTAAAACATTTATTTAATTCAAAATAATTTTGAGACTAAAGTGAAATGGTAGAAAGTGCTGGAGTTTCTTTACGCAGAAAACGAAGTTTTAAATACTTATGAATAAGAATATCCTCGTAAAGTGTCAAACACTCAACTTTACAGTACAGTAGCTCTAACGCTACACTGTCCCAGAATAATCATGAATAAAATTTCAAGCAATTTAAAAACCCCAAAGGGCCTGACAAACAATCCCTTCGCCACTCCTCCATATTCGAAGAGCAGGAACTGCTTATTAAGACAATAATTACCACGAACAAAGAAGCCCCACTAATTAATAATAAAACACGAACAAACAAAGAACTCCATTCACGCTCGGGACAGTTTAAAAAAGAAAAATATAACCGAAACGGTGGTCGAAAAACCTCGACATGCGAGCAGCGAACAAAAAGAACCCATAGACAATGATGACAGTTGAGACGCATAATGCGGGAGCAGCGCGTTCTTAATTTGAAAATATTTCCATAATAAGATTTGTCTATGGCGCGACCGGTAGAAACAAAAGAGTTGAGGCTCTCTTTGTTCGCCTGACAGACGGTGATCATTCAAAATTATATCCACGCAATTAGATGCTGTTATTAAAATTAAACATACATATTATAGCGCTAAGTTAACAAGAACACACAACAGACGTCATGCTATATTAGTTAAACAACTTTACTCGTTAAAACTTGCTATTTATGAAATTAGTAGGCAACTTTTAAGCGTTGCGTACCTATACATTGAGAAGGTCCCTAATGAAGGCCAGGTGGAGTGGTCGGCTATTGAAGAAATCGCTGAGTGGGTAGTTATTGAAAGTGCATGAAAGGTTGGCGTGACGTCACCGCACTTGAGCGACAAGCCGCAGTCGCTAATTGGAACTCGTGGATATACGACGCGAGAAATGTTACCTCAATAGACTAATACTTCAAATTTGAATAGGTTTATTAACGAGCGGACTGCGAATAAAGTCAAGTACACGGTTTGCATTCACTAACATGCGAGTTATGCTAGTTAACTTTTAACTGGATGCTTCTATCGAAAATCTGTGAACATGACAAATGAAAATTGGCGAATTCTGTCGGTATAGGCTAAAATACACACACAGGAGCAGTATACGTACACCCCTTTGGTTCGCCAATGCGAACGAAGTAGGGCGTAATATCTTGAGAGTTCGGCCTCGGGGTTGCGGGGGCGTGGATGTAGGATGCTGTGTTGCCATGACGACCACGTGTAGGGGTGTTCGTGCTCGTGTGTGGGTGAGGGGTGAAGCGCCTTAGTGTGTGAATGTCCCTTGAGTACATCCGACCTTGGGGAGTTTTGGTCTAGTTTTAGATCTCAACAATCTGAAGTTTTAAGCCTGTTTATACTTTTATTGAATTACTAAAATTTAAGTGAGAAAATATTGTTTTCTTGAGATTAAGGTGAATGGTAATACTATAAAAACGTACTACTACATAATCCGTGTAATCACGCTTGTATCCTATATTATAAAGGGTAGGTAGAGGTATGTTGCATTCCCTTTAATTTCCTCGCTAGTAACTTTATTGATCCCACGTAAAGGGGGCTGAGCCTATGGAAGCTAACCAGGAACAAAAAATACTATATTAAACACCAGAATATTAAAAAGCAAAACTACCATAGTGAAATATTTGTTACTGGATATGGTTTAATCTGGAAAAAATACGATATTAAACGCAAAATGTGTAAAATGTGGTAAGTTAGGCAAAAATACCTATTTCCCTATCTATTTGGACAGGCAGTGATATATGTATTTGAATGACACTTGGAGTATTTTCTTAGATAAAATGAATTCTATCCAATCACGATTGAAGGTAGGCAGAGGTTACATATCTCCCATTCGCTGTTTCTATGGAGTTTGACCTTGAACATAGAGTACGTTTACTTTTTTTAGAAACTTTTTCATATTTAAACTTAACAAAAAACAAACTAGAAATGCTCGCAAGACGCAAATCGAATGTTAAAAATTTGGATATTCAAATCAGAACCTCGGCGGAGGGTGTATTCAGGGAGGCTGGGGGTTATTGACCTGTTCTGTTACTCTGTTTCTATGTATACCTGTGATATTGTGAACTGGAAGGGACTAGTGTATATACTACGATTTTATACGTACCTACTAATTGTAAATCATTTATTTGCTGATTAAAAAGTGGTGGGGTATTACATAATAATAATTTGGAGTTCTTTAATCTACGTTTTAGGCAGGCATAAAGTTTGTGACTTAAGTAATAATAAATTCCTAGGTACAGTCAATTTAAACTAAATAAAAATGTCAATGGCAATGTCAAATAAATGTTAAATAATTTTTAAGATACAACTACCAACTGGTTTTGTCAATAAATAAATAAATAGAGATGGACTGATGATTCTTGTATTTGAGAAAAGGGTGTATTAAGAAAATAGAAATCAAAAGCACAAAATTAAGTATTGTATTACAGTTAAATTAATTATTACATAAAATAAGACATTAGATAATAAGAGAATACCTTTATAATACGCGTACAACTTTATGCTGCATGGCAAATACAGCTAGTCGTTTTGTAATATAAGACGAACCTATTGGCATTTCCACACTTTAGGTATATTAATCAGAGCCTTGTCTGTCTGTCAGTAGATGCATCGCGTGCAAGTGAAGAGTACTTAGGCACCGTAGACGTTGATAGGGCATAACACAACAATACCCCGTAGGTGTTAATTAGGCCCTTTATAACACATGACAAAATTTTACACACATATAACCGAGTTTTAACTATACTCGTGCCACATCTAGTCTACCTAAATCTACGCTCATCGATGTTGAAGGGCATGCCAATTATGTTTTTGACGTACACCGAGTAGGCTTTCGTTGGGAAATTGAAATAGCCGCTGTATTCCCAACGAAAATTTACAAGGGGTATATTGTAGGGTGCTTCGGGGGTACAATGGTAACCGTTATTGACAGCTATGTATTTTACCAAAGTTGGTTTGAAGTTACAGAGGGTGTTTTGTTTAGTAACTTAGATAGAACCTTTGGTTTGACTTCCAAACTTTTTATTTTTGTTAATTAAAATAATGGATAATCAGCATTTTATGATATCACTACCGGACACCCTCGGTTTCATCCGCTTGACAAATTTTATACACAAAAACCTTCCTCGAGAACCACTCTATACATTGGTGAAAACTGCATCAAAATCCGTTGCGTAGTTTTTAAGATTTAAGCATACGGAACGTGATCCTAAACCGCTTTGTTTCAGCTAAAATGCTAAAATGATAAAATGCTCACCGGGACCCTGATCACTAACGAACAAGGCTCTGCTTCTATTATTCTTTTCTCTCTCTGGTCAAGAATTATACGCTACCATTTTAATTTCCTTATCTCGCTGATATCCAAGGAAGTTAGAAGAGATCGTTTTTAGAGAAGAGGACAGTAAATGTCTGTCTTTAAATGGTGTATAATAATGAGTGTTTGATTTGATTGCTTTGGTATCTAAATATACCTAAAGTTCTCCGAAATTTTTATAGACCTAGCCCCCCGTAGGTGAGACTATGGTGAGATCCACGGAATAGATCCATTTCGGTGATACTCACAAAATAAGCGATGAAATGTGGACCGTAATCCACATTCGTCTAATCCTGGTACAGAGAAACGATAGGATATGTTTGGGATATTTTTTTTCTTATTTTTATTTCAGAGTAGTTAGGTTCCCAACCAGAGTACTGCAGACGTCGGGGAATATGTGATCAGAATGGAATAAACCGAATATTAAACTAATAATATCGAAGAGATTTTCAAAAATGTGTCAATTTTGTCAAATAACCGAAGTTTTTCTACCATATCCTTGGTTGATTGAGTCTATATATGGCAGATGTGTCTATAATTAGACTGTGCAATTCAGGTGCAGATACATCGCGCTACTGGAAATAAAACAGGAGGTGACGCTAAGTGGTAATTTTGTCAGTGATTCCTCGAATAATTTCATATAAGAGCAGAATAAACCTCAGGACATCAATCTCAATCTGTTGGCGAACCCTAACTCAATGAGTCATGTGACTCACTGTGCAAATAGAGGTAATGTGAGCAAATAATTCGCATATCTCTGCAGATTAAGTATAATCTCAAAAGTCTACCCAAAAAGGAAAAGTCTTAAGATTTATGCGTCACTTAATTAATACAAGGATTGCCTACGTGAATATGCAATGGATGGTATCCTTTTTCTGGTTTTCAGACAAAGTTTACGGATATCTATCATAATATTATAAACAGAAAATATTTGATTGTTTGTTTGAATATGCATTTTAAAGTTGAATATCTTGCAAACAGATACCTAAGTAAATTACCTAAATCAAAAATTGTCTTAGCAACCTCTCACGTGTTTTTAAAGATCTACTACGTCATGTTACGTTGTGTAAATGCCCCATGCACTCATTGATCAGATGGGAACTCCTGGGGTCGGACAGACTAAACGAGGAAGAAATTATCATTCTGAAGGTGGACCAGATGATAAGGTTTAGTAAGGATACAGGGAGATTCGACGGGGGGCCGTGAGAGCTGGATCAACCAGACTCTCCCCAAGGAGAGTGCTGGGGATATTAAAGAAAGTCGCCGGTGGATCGTTCGTCGGGGTGCCGGCGTCCCCGTTGGAAATAATATATGTGTACGCACCTTAATGTTACATCCACAAGATAGGGTAGACGATTATTTTATTTTAACACTTTGTCGACGTGGTAAATAAACATTCCTATCCATGCAAAGTTTCATCTTTCTAGCACTAGTGGCACTAGCATTTTGGGAGGAAAAACGAGGACACACAGAGACGGACGGACTGACATGACGAAACTATAAGCGTTCCGAAACTTGAACTACGCAACCTTAAAAGGACACAAAGTGACAAACCCGTTAAAAAGCATCTCGTCTGTTTGTCAGCTGGGATGCAGCAGAGAATGGCTTAGGACTTCTTAGCACCCATAAAAAATCGAATGCTGCACAAGCACTGTCATTCAAAGTTATAATCAAGACCGCATTTTTGGCAAAGGACAGATAGTACCACAGTTTTTTTAATTTCTGGCACAAGTTTGGCAGTAATGTCGTCGCAGGTCACAATGAGACATTCTTATTGCCTTTATCGCTCAATACGAACTTTCACTATGTAAAACATTTCAGCCTGGCGCTCGAACTTCCAAATACTAAGAATACACCTTAGAGTTACGGAATAAAGTATAAAATTGATTGAATACGGAAAAGTTAAAAATAAATCCACATCAATGATACTCAGTCGCTAATCGTAAAAATTGTTGTGAATTCTCGTTATGGTCATTTAAATTTCATACAAAATTCATAAAAAAAATCAACAAATACTGTATAAATTTATGTAGAGAAGAGAAGATTATAGAGGTGTGTACAAATAAAACTTTATTCCAATTTGAAACAACAACTTATCAATATCTTTCCGAATTAAGTCTTGCAATAATGTAATACCTACTCAGAAATTGTTTAAACTTTAACCTAAATAGACATAATATCTGTAATCATCACCTAGTAAGTGAACTTTATCTCAACATTTGTAACAAAAAGCCATTTCCATCACATCGGCTTTCAGCCAAAAAACCCGTGTCAGAATTGGTCCAGACACAGCGGAGATCCTCTGTGTCTGGACCAATATTCTGACACGGATTGTGAACGCCACACGTTTTCCTTCCGGAATTAAAAATACTGCGGTATTCGAATAAATAATCCACATTGATTGTAATCTTGTTAATTACGATTAAAGGTGTCCAATCACATCACCTTAAGAAGAATATCCAAACTGGAACGGGCATGAGGAAAACGCGAAACATCCTTGTTCCTTTCTCTCGCACCTTAGTAATCTTCGAACGGCTATCTCTTTCTTACTAGCCGAAGTATTTCGATCGTTTCCGCTCGCGAATTTCGGGTGTTAAGTGACGAACACCTTGTTTTAACCATATTTATGATGTTGATAATGTGTATGACACCTTATGTAATGATACCTGCTCATAAGTTACTGGCTGGTTTTAAAAAGTGATATAAATCATCTGACAAGATTGACCTTATTATACACAATAAGGTTGGAAATCGTAAATAAATTGAACAGTAATTGGTGAATTACTTAATACTCGTAAACATATTCACGCCTATAATCATTCTGTAATGTTTAAAAAAACTTAAGTCTTACTTAAAACTTAAGTTATTTGTATTTAAATAATTTGCACACTTAAAATACTGAATACATATCAATTTTTAAATTACTAATTGTGCAATTCAGAAAGAAGTAATTAAATATAATTTGATCCGCGATTTTGTATTTTTAGGTTGCGTTTAATAAATAAATGTGTGGTTTGGTCAAAAAATAATTATATGGCATTATAACTTGGACCATTTTTATCCCGTGAATGTTTTCCCGTGGGGATTGGCAACTAGAAAACTATTTTACGGGGACGAATCCGTATGAGTAACCTAGTAACACAGATGTATTCTATCCCGGTAAGTGGTAACGTTTTTACCCGACAATAACAACAAAAAAAAGTAATTCCACACGGACATATTCTATTAGCTTGTTATATTTTTAAATAATTAAAACGCTAATTAGGAAGCCAACACACAATCCTTTTTAATAAAGAAAAATTTAAAATTCCTAGAATCGTAATTGTCCAACAATCAACCCTTAAACGGTCAATGGCTATTAGATTTAATCACTAGACCGGTCATGGGGTAGTTTGACCTATACAGTCGTGTATGATTATGAGTGCCATTGTCTATTACTACCTTGGTACTTGAACTATTACTAGTAATATCAGTAATTATAGAAACGTATCGTGCGGAATACTTAGTGGGGTCGATGGATGGTATTGCTGTTTATAGTGAGTCAAAGGACATGATTAATATGTTGTGTAATTAATTTAGGAATTTAAAAGAAATGTCGTTGTTTTTTTTATATGCAGCAGCTTCGCCCGCTTGACAAATTAAAAACACAAAAATCTTCCTCAAGAACCACTCTATCCATTGGTGAAAACCGCATAAATCCGTTGCATAGTTTTAAAGGTCTAAGCATACATACAGCGGATGCGACTTTGTTATATACTAGGTATGTTATGATTATAAAGACGAAAATAACCTATACTTTTTTTTAATTCAATTTTTTTAATTCCGCGGCCTAAACCGCTATTAAACCAAGTATGAAACATTGGTCCTGGCTGTTTGACTTTAGTTTTTTTAAACATTACAGAATGATTATAGGCGTGAATATGTTTATTACTTTAGTACACACACAAACAGTGTTTAAGAAAATAACAAACTAATGAAGGTCTTAAGATAATATTATTTTAATCACGAAGTTAATGATATTATTTGTGCAGTTAAAATTAACATACATTTAAGTTTTAATTCCATCAAATACTCACTTATAATTATTATCACTTAATCAATTTAAATAATTTCAAAATTAACCGCATTATGCATAATTATAAAGAACTAATCACGTTAAATACGTTGATGGGAAACCTAATATGACAAATAGTGTTGTCCAAGACACCGTTTAATAAACACGGTAAGGGGGCCAATTAAACCCCACGTCAAAGGGTTAATATTAGGTTGTCGGCTCGTTTGTCGGATCGATTCTATACAAGTAGGGGAGTGTTGAATTTTTAAGTGTTGCATTTTATAGATATTGTGAATGTGATATTCTAATTTGTATAATCATATTAATCACATCTGTTCGATTGAGATGATTAAGGAGATTAATTAAATAAATATTAAAGTTTATTGTTCGTTTAAAACCATTTTTAACGATATAATTATATTGTTAGGGATTTTAAGTATAAACTAATTGCTAGAATTTGCAAATAATCACATATTAAGCTCGAACTAAAGAGATTCTATTTATGTTACATCTGCCCTGGACTTTTTGGTTGTGAATTTGTGTTATATGTATATGTATTATGGTATATATATGTTGCCCTGTAACCGCAATATGCTTGCCCCTTATTACGTGGGACCGACAAACTTATTGACGTGTGTGTGGAATACACCTCTGCCTACACTTTGGGGTAATGTTATGTGTATTTGTAAATATAATCACGCCATTTCATTTTTGTGCGGGGATTGAAGGGTATTGCAGGCTGGTAATTTTTCTGGTTTGCAGTAATACGAGTAGGTCGCGTTGCAGGTATAGCGCAGTAGATGGTACAGTGAATTATGGCCAGGGTCTTCTAAGACAGTAGGTATGTCAACTCCTAGGGTACTTGAGTCCTGGTAGTTAGGGTGGGCTTAGGCTTAAGTTTAATATTAACTAACGGCTTGAGAAATAATATATTAAATCTTTCACGAAAACAACTCTATCCATTAAAAACCCGTATCTAAATATATTGCGTAATTTTAAAGTCTAAGCATACATAGGGAACGGAATCGATTTTGTTTTATATTATGGAAGATACCCACATTAAAATTATAGATACACCTATAGTAGTTTAATTAATAATAAATAAACAAATAACACTCATAAAACTTACACAAATACCTAGTAATAAGTTTTCAGCGTCAGATTAAATTTTCCACGTGTAAGAAACAAGTTAACCCTGCGAATGACGAGAGCCTGCGGCGCAACTTCAAAGGAAATATAAATGTATGAATTGGTACACGAAAATCCACCCGTGGGTCTCTGGTACCTACACCTTAGGGGATCGAACGTAGCTGGTTTAAGTTCTTTTATATATTTATATATATATATGCTATATAAAAAAAGCTGTGCCTGCAGCATGTTTTGTACCCTAAGTGGACGCCACATTTCAGCAGTTCTCCGTAATGTCCATAGCCAGACGTCCCGGGTAAGCCCTTGGAATAAGGATAGCCCTAGAGGGACATAGAACTGTCGTTACCGAGGAGTCGTCATCTTACAATGTGTGTCCAAAGATTCCCTGTAAGAATTCACTCGAAGTACAACTTAGATGTGAAATGCTCGAACGAAGAAAGTTAACTAACGAAATAGTGAATATCGCAAAAACTATTATCCTGGTCTAGACTTGAACTAGCTGTTATCTTTCCAGGAGAAACGTTCTACCAGTTGACCAAGACACAAGAGACCAGCACATTACAATATAGTAATCGCATAATTAGACGTCTTAGACTATAATGGTGTCTTGGTCAGTAGGTAGAACGTTCCACATGGAAAGGGATCAGTCGCTGATTCAAGTCCAGGATAAAGATTATAGTTTTTGCGATTTATATTGTGAAATACTTGAGAAAAAAGTTGGAAAACTTCATTGTCAATATAGTCTAGAATTTAAAGGTTGTTACAGTATAAACATTGTAACTTTTATACTGAATGGAGTCAGGCGTTACCTGGCGAAAGTCCATGATGAATGGAAAATATGATGTTGAATTTTTAGATAATTGCAATGATTTCGCTAAATAGAAGACATTATAAACGTCGACATATGTTTTCTTTGAGACAGTCTTGATAATGCCTCGTGAGTATTTATATATATATCATATTTTCCATTGTTTTATTGTAACTTGTAACGAGTGTGAAGATTAATTAATAATAATATTACTTACCTTTATAACATGTGGTTACATCAAGTTACATCAAGTAAATAAACACAACTGCTAAAGGTTGTTATGTTGTCATGTTGAAAAAACGTGATTCCTTTACCAAGTTGTAATAAAGTAACAACTCCGATAGGTTGATAGCTAGCTGTCAACTAGTTGGTAATATACAAGTTATCATTATGCTAAGATGCTCTTTGGTTGTTAAACTGGCCAGGGCTGCCACTTGCGATAGACTAATTTATACATTCTATTTAAATTTACGACAGTAAAGTAATTATTTCTGTATATCAATGTAGTCTCGTAAATTTTAATAATATAAAAGTAATATAGTTTTAAAAAAAATTGACCTTCTTTGCTATAAATTAAAGATACAATGGGGTTCTTTATAGCTCAATAAATATCAGGAGAACTAAAATTATTTCTTTTGATATGTAATTTTGTGTCTTAATGTACGAAACTGCGTCTACGCGAAGACCATAACGAAGACATTAGCGTGTTCATAACAGCAGATGTAATTGATTAAGTGTTATTTATGTAGGCAACAAAACGAACGACGACAAAGAGTTAAGAAGAAAACATTTACAACATACCAATACCTTCACTAGTAATATTGATGACTCACGTAAAAGTGGGCAAGCCTATTTTAGCTTGATACATTTGTATTTTCCAAAGTCTAATCCGTTAATTCTCAGTGTCAATAACATTTCAATAACAGTGTCAATTCAGTGTCAATAACAAACGTCCAAACACAACATTTTGTCAAATGAGTCTAACATTCTGCAGTTAACATTCTGATAAACGATTATCTAAATATTTTATATACAAATAAAAGCAATTAATTCCTTTAGAGATCATAGATGAAAAATAAAACCAGCATAATATCTAATCGAACCAAAATACCACCCATTTTAAAATGGAAATAAACAAAATTATATTGCCTTTAGACATGAGCGAACATCAAAAGGAAAAAGTAATGCGCAGACCCGTTGGTTGACTATGTCATTTCCCTGTAAAATATTAACGTGGGGTCGCCGGTTCCGCGCCCTGTCATTTCAGGGTTAATACCGGTTAATACCTGTATTCTCTTTATACTAGTACGATTGTATGGCATTATCTGTCTTAACGAGCTCGCTGCCATTTTCGATTCATAGGTATTCCAGTGTTTTTACTTCACGTTGTATTGGGAAAAGTATGGCAAGTTGACAAGTGCTTTTTCAATAATTTTTATTTGCTTAGTTGAATTGTTTGACATCCGTCAGAAATAATTTAAATAATGCCTATTGTGTCAATTCAAGTCTCTTAAAATAATACAATTTATGCTAGGCCAGTTTTACAAATCAGCAAGTATATCAGTTTCCAAGATCCCCCCTTCCCATCTTCTAAATACACACACAACACCACAACTTTACTCCGAAGAGGTAGACGAAGGCATTTGATACGTCCACATTTCGCTAGTTAGGGGTTGAACCTATCGCCATGTCCGTCAGCAGGCTGCGCGGCCGTCAGTGTGAGGATGACTTGCGCCTTAAGTAAGACGTTATTAAGGCTCCTATATATACCACTAACTAATGTAAACACGTAACAAGCTTTTAAATTGTACTATGCCAGTTCTTGTCTCATGAACTCATCATCCACTATGCCTTTTCCCAACGCAGTTAAGGTCGGCTTTCCAGTCTAACTGCGATGCGGCTGAGCTTCGATATTTTTCGTGGAGCGACTGACATCTGACCTCTACAACCCGGTTAGACCAGTCGGATTTTGTTTTAGGGCTCCGAATAAAAATAACGACTGCTAATAGATGTTCGTATGACGGGTTAACGCCCTCCGAGGCACGAAGGGGTCTCAAAGTCTCAATTTCTTTAGAAATGGTTACCCATCCTAAGACCGGCCTGGCTATATGTTGCTTAAAGGAAATCACAAAACAATGACTTATAGTTCCCCCATCGTTAAACGGGTATTGCCATGGATACCGTCTAAGGTATTGGACAGTAGGTATACGCTCATAGAGTTCAGTACACAGAAGTACGTCTATTTTAATTACTAAATGAATACCGTCTAAGGTATTGGACAGTATACGCTCATAGAGTTCTGTACACAGAAGTAAGTCTATTTTAATTACTAACATCTCACATCAATATCGGCGGATCCCCGTCTTGTTGACCTGTGTCGTAGTGAGGAGACATGCGACTATATATAAAATGGTCACTAGAAAAATACCCGTATCGATATTCCAATCCATTATTATTGAAATAGTTAAAACTTAAATTATACCGGAATAGTACTTTTTAAGATGTTTATTTCAGTCATATTTAAACTCGGTCAAATACAATAAATAACTGTTAAAACACAACAAACGATTTTTGAAAACGGTTCGCAATTTAGCCAGATACTGTATTCTTCAAAAAACATAGATTTTTTTCCTTTCATAATTAGAAAATACTTGATTCCACTATACTGAGTAGTCTTTAAGACTCCTCAACTGCTGTCCTCATCATTATTAATCATCTATTAATAGCGAAACAGCTTCATATAAACACATGACTAACCAGCTCAAATAAAATCAAAAAGTAACAAGTTCAAATTACTTTTTGCTTCCATTTTTTCCTTCCATCTCGAAACAAAGTAAACAACGTCTAACCCATGATTTTCAAAAAATAAAATCAGCACCTCACTACGTCTAACACAAACACGACTCGATAACGAGGTGAAATATTCACATTGCAAGCGTTGTAATCAGCTGACGACCGTCTCTTTCGCACCCGCTGCTTCTTACGCGATCTACAGGGCAGGGAAAAAGACGGCACGCGACAGCGGCGCTTACAAAGGGGTCGCGTTTGCTTTGATCTTGCCGAAGCGCGTGCGTATGGGAACCGATACGCGTGTGTGAGTGTATGCAGATGAGAATTTGATAATTGCAAAGATTTATGTGGGTGCCTGAGGATGATATGACGTTTTCGCATTAGGCATTAGTTAATTAATAGGAGTTATCTATATTAGTAATGGTGTTCATTAATTTATTGCAAGATGATTACAATGTGTGTATCATATTTTGACAGCTTCAGTGAACTGCTTGTAAATAATAGCATTTATTACAATAGTACGCGGAAATCCTACCAGTAGTTCAACCGTATACCGATTATACTCGTATTAAAATATTTCAAGTATATTAGATTATAGATAGTGTATTAATTTAAATGGCACATTAAAATGCTATAACATTGTCAATTTATGAAACTACATACGACAGTTGGTTGTAGAGGGGTCAAATTTTATTAGCCAGATTACAGGCTGGTTAGATTAGCATGGATTGATCGTAGGAAGTGTCCAATTAATGAAATTTCAGAATCACACGTAAACTTAGAATCAGAATTCGACACACGCAGGATCTATCCATCCTTGATCCTGATTGATCTTATGTAATTTCCTGATATTCCTGTGTCAGGAATATTTTATTTACTACAATACCCGTACAAACATTAAACATACATAAAATCACCCAGAAATTCGGAACGAGAAAACTAATCCTCAAATCTCATCCTAAAACCTAACGTAATAAATTAATTCTCTGCCTAAAAGGCCCTTAAGGTATTGTTAAGATGCCAAAGTAATCAGTAGGCGGAGTTCTAGTAATGCCTACTAGTAGTTAAGAAAACCTCGCAACTCTAAGCTTATTGGCTAACGATAAATAGCACAATTTAACACATTGAATTAGCATAGCGTTGTAATAAAATAGATGGCCGGGGTCGAATTGGTGAATAGATAATCGTATGGATAAGACGTTGATTATGAGTTCGGTGAGTGTACTGACAGATCGTGGAATTTATTGCGGTTAGACAAACCTGATTATGTTTTAATGACATAGTATAATGATTGAAATATAGTTTTAAATGGTTCGTTAATGGGAACCTGAGTTCAAAGGTTATTCGACACGAAGTTATGTTAAAAACTTAGTGTGATGTGCAAAATGTTTACGTTTGATATGTAGGTATAATATTTATTAAATAAAGTAGGTTTATTGTAGTTACAAAAAGTAATAAGTATCGCCATCCAACGTGACAACACAGCCAGCCCGCTGGGAACCTTCCCAGTCGGCAATTTGGATTATTTAAACGATATTTTTTTTAATGTAAATATCGCTTAAAAAATCGGGGCTCGTGGTCTAGTGGTAACCGACAATGTTAACACATTGCAAAGGTTAAGCAACATCGAGTCAGGCCGGTCTTAGGATGGGTGACCATTTCTTAAGACACTGAGACCCCTCCGTGCCTCGGAGAGCACGTTAAGCCGTCGGTCCCGGTTGTCATACAAACATCTATGGCAGTCGTTAGGGGTAGTTGGAGCCCTAAATCAAAAATCAGACCGGTCTAACTACAGAACTTCGATGTCGTCCATGGGTTGTGGAGGTCAGATGGCAGTCGCTTCACGGAAAATAACGATGTTCAGCCGAATCGCAGTTAGACTGGAAAGCCGACTTCAACTTTAGTTGGGAAAAGGCTCGGTTATTATTATTATTATGTATATTGTAATTCTTATTATAAGTATTTATATACTAGATATTTATAGAGCGAGTTTTTTTATTTTTAATATTTAGGTCTACAAATTGACGCCGCCCGCCTGATGGTAAGCTGTGGCGACGTCTGGCAAGTATTTTTTTTAATAAGCAAATGACGTGTGTGTAATAGTCTAAAGATATTTTCTTATTTACACACATAATACATAAATAAATAAAATCAAATCACACATGTTTCCGTGAAGGGGTAGGCAGAGGCATGTTATACGCCCACTTATCGCCCGTAACATTTTTGGTCCCATGTAGTAGGTATTAAGCCAAAAGCGACTTATCGGAGCCTCATCTGTTGATCGGCAGGTACACCACTCACAGGTAAGGTAGACTTGTACCCCTTTACACCCTGTTTATTATTAACCGACTTTAAAAAAAGGAGAAGAGGTTCAATTCGACTGTATTTTTGAGCGGAGCGTAGCGTAGCGTATCTTAAACGACAAGTGTCAATTGTTTGTGTGCCAACTCCTCCGAAACGGCTCGAACGATTTTGACCAAATTTGGTATGCTGGTCGACATCATACCCGGGAGTGCATATCTCTGAAATCCTGAAAATAGTGTATAAAAAAAAATTAAGGAAATTTGCTCCGCTCATCATTTGCAATTAGTAGCATGCATTGCATACCTAGTTTATGTTTTTACCTTACTCATATCTTCAACAGAGTGAACCTATTTTTTTAAATTGAAAGCTAGTGTCTCCTGTGTGGTCCCATTTCCATATCCGACAATTATTTGGTCCCATTACAGTAATTTGAAGCGGGTTCTTGTGTGTTTTATATTATTTACTAGTACGGTGTCTTGCGCAATGCTTCGCGCCGCACCACGCCATAGGTTTTGGCCTATAACTTTTGACCCCTTTGGGCTAGGTAAAATTTTCGATTTTTTGGCTTGCCTCCAGATCGAGAGCTATCCATAGAGGGGTCAACCATCATTGGAGCAGAAGTAGTTGACGTTTCGATCGAGTTACATCGGGCCGTGGTCACAGGCGTCACAGACGTACGTGTAAATTACGCGTTTGGGTCCCGAAATCGTTAATAGTATAATGAATTCAGATAGCGAAAGTTTAAAAAATATTATTTATCTTTTCTTTAATAATCAAAGTATAAAAAGTAGTAGCTATAATAAAATAACACTGACCTATATTCTATACCAACATGTTGTTGACACATTCAAACAAATAAACAAACCGATATTCTTAGAACATTACAAACTGGCAGTTAACGTTGGTAATGAGAGTGTTGGTGTCTCGGATTAACTGATAACGTGTTGATAACGAGTGTAATCCGACAGCGACACTCGAGTGCCACTCCCGCGCAGGTGATATTGATCGTGTGCTGTTGTTACAGTTACTGCGCTCTACTACTTTGTTGATTATGATGAAGTTATAAATGCATTGTAGGTACATACTCTTTCATGCATTTGTTGAAGGTAATTTAATAAATATCGATTTATCTATACTAATATTATAAAGAGACATTATATTTTTTGCAATGAATAGGCTCCGTAACTACTGAACCGATTTTGAAAATTCTTTCACTATCATGTAGGTACATTATCTCTGAGCGACATACGTCATGTGACATGCGACATCTTTGTTTTATAATAAGTATGTAGTGATAATCACCGAGTAAAACGGTCATATTTCTGTGCCGAAATTCACCTTTCTATTTTTAATCTCTAATATTAATAAAACGTTTCTAAAGCGCGTTTTAATTAAAATCGAGAGTTCTATGGGTTCAAGCAGAGATGCAAACTACAAAGGATTAGGTGCCAAAAGCTCATGTCTGAAACGTGAAAGATCGACAAACGCCATGCACCAAATAAACGCAATATTCCCCAAAAAACTAAAAGAAAAGCGCGCGAATTTTCCCTGTCCATTGTCGTTTATGTTTTTTTTTTCATCTTATTTAACGTTCTGTCGACGAGCCCTTTGTAGTCTGTACCCCTTACCCATTCTCCCTTGGGTGGTTACCAATTGCGTCAAGCTCGTATTGTGTAGCGTAAACTCAGTTCGCTTGGTAGTGTTTCTCGTCAGTATAATAACAATTACCGAGTTAAATATAGGTATAGCTAAGCTATGGAAGTACAAGTATCGAAAATGCTCAAGATTTCAACTAGAACCTTATCCATATCATCCATACAGATAAATAAAATTGAATGTATGTGTGTAATTTCAAAATTTCAGCTTTTTACTAAATGCATTTGAAAGTACTTACATAAAAATGCAATTTTGAAATTGTTTGTATGTATGTTTGTTCCCGCTAATCTCTGGAACGGCTACCGACCGACGACGGACTAGACCGATTTTAATGGGATATTCACATGCAGATAGCTGATGTAATAAGGTATAATATAGGCTACTTGTTATCCCGAAAATGGTTTCTAGCGGGAATTGTGAACCAAAAAACTATTTCACGCGGGCGAAGCCGCGAGCGTCCGCTAGTATAGACTATCTCTAAATGGCTTATTATATGAATTATTAGCTCGATGATTTGAGCATAATAATAGCCACTAACATTATAGTGACTAAAAGTCATAATAGTGACTAAAATGACTTCTGTACTCCACTTTTTAATAGTCAAACTCGAGGTTTGACCTCGAGTTTGACTATTAAAACCTCGGGATTTCTGGGTAAGTCTGACACAGGTCACATGTTGAACCAATACGCCACCTCCAACCGAGTATTGTTTTGTGAAATAAGGGATAAAACACCTATGCTAAATACAAGTTCATTTGTGGCATTTTCAGTATTCAATTATTCCTATTTCAACCTCAGGTTCTAATGCTCATTAAACCCAATCGGATCTGCCATTCACCAATCAGGGTAAATCAAACATTGTCCAGTACAATATAGACTGATGTTAGCAATTGTGTTACGTTACCCATATAAGGTACGGTTTAGTAACCGTACTGAGTCATTAGAAATGACTTTGCAACAACTATTACGGATAGATTATGTCAATAAATTGTTTATAGTTACAGAACAATGCTTAACCTAACAAGAGACAAAATATTACCTAGTTAAACTGGAATAGCTTTACACGTAGGTACATATGTACCAAAACCAGTTATATACTTTAGGCAGGGCTATGTCACTCGCCTAACAACCGCAAAAAAATACGTGACGTCAGTGACAACTTGAAGTTGTAAATCAGTAAGGGTTGTCTCTTGTTTGTATAAAATTTATTTTACTGGATAACCTTAACGTTCGAATGATGTTCTCTGTAAATAAAAGAATGTGCTTTAATTAACGTCGGGTGCAAGTTCTGTATGTAAGTACTATTCCCTATTGTGCTTTAGGTAGCCGCGGGGACTTTGGCTACCTAAAGTTACCTAACAGATTTTGCTTTTTAATAGCGTTAATTTTTGTTAAAATTGTACAATAAATATATAAATATCTTACTATATCTGATTAATGAACTATCAACTACTTCAATTGTTAATTGATTTAATGAGCGAAAGATTAATGGCCAATGTGCCACATTGGTCTTTGTATTTTTAAATGTTGTTACATACGCCATTATACTTTAATTAAAATCGTGTTTCGGCTGAAATTATTATAGCTCACATGATTCATTATATCGATTAAATGCGTTTTATCATAAAAATTTCAAAATGGCCAAATTATTAGTTTGGCCCTTATACATAGGACCCATCGATATTTGTCTTTTTTTTTGTTGACAATATTGAATATTAAATCTTTTACCATTATTGGGTGCCATCCTGCAACTTTCGTCCCTCAACCGTCGTCGCTCGGTTATTTGGGAATTATGGGATCAACATAGCAATTGGCGAAATGTGGGCTCAATAAAAGCCTCTGTCTACCCTTTCAGGGATAAATACTGACTGTCACTTCAAAATCGATACGATTACAACAGTAACTGATGATTACTGCTTTAGCAAAAGGTCATAAGTTCATACCCCCGGGTCTGGCATAAGACGAGAATATGTCTGAACTAAAATAAAGACCCGCTCATTACACCTCTGTCCACCTCCTTGGAAACATATTAATATATTGTTCTTCCCTTTTTATTCAAATCATCTAAATTGAAAATTAAAAAACAAAATTCTCAATACACAAAGGTATAATTTTTTTTTCATGACATTTAAAATTTATGAACGTTTAGATCAAATATCCTATAGAACTCATAACCCGTCAAATATATAAAGACATATCAATTTATTGCCCATCACATATAAACAAAGGGATATCATCAAATAAATCACAAAATGTCCCCCCATTTTGTCCAGAACAAAGGAGTAATGTCACTACAATGAGTTTTCATTAAAATTATGTGATCGTTAGAAGTGAAATAAGAAAATTACTATTGCCAAATGGTTATTGTATAATAAACTGTTTAGAAAATAAGAAGCCGAGAGCTAAGACGCCTTACGAAGAATTTCCAGGCGACAGCAGGCGATTTACTAAAAAGAACGCAATTCTTGTATACACTCTATTTTAAGGTTCCATACGCAAAAGGTAAAACGGGAACCATATTACTGAGACTTCGCGTCCGTCCGTCTGTCTTGGGCTGTATCTCATGAACCGTGTAACCGTGAATGTATTTCTGTCTGCGTCCGTGTATGTTTACGCAAAGTTAACAATAAAGTTAATAAGTTCGCTCCCTATACTACTTCTACTCTACTATTCCACTCTTTTGGGTATGAAGACGTTACTTTGTAAGTATAAGGTATTAGAAAATTAAAAGTACTCTGGTTCTTTTTAGAATATAAAATAATCGACAATTGAAAACATAATAGCATAACTATTATTTGACTGGACCTAAACATCGAAGTAACTTCTATGGATACACATACACTGCATATTTAACCTCTGCCTCTTTCGGAGGAGTAAAACACAAAAGTTTATTTATCTTAAAAGACAATCTATTTCAACAAACTATAATAAAATTTATTATATGTCTTTTGAAATAGTTCGTGAGGTGCCTACTTAAGATTCACATCATACATTCATAGTTTCATAAAATACGAGCGCCTATTGTGCGTAGTTTATTATTTTAATATAATTCATGACCCTCACGGTAAATATGAACAAGCTGGTTCCCTACCAAGCCTAATGAATTATTACCAATCTAGAAATTAATTTGAGTTTTTACGACGCGAGTTTTTAAATTCAAATTAAGACAGTCGAAGTTAGTTGACATCCGAATTTGTATAGTGGATTTCATCATAAAGTTGAACATATTTATGGAATTAGAACATTAATTCAATAGAATGAATTTTACGTCTCCAAGACTCTTTTACAAAATAAATTTAGAGCGTGTCTCTTCAAAGGAAATTTTTAAATATGCATAAAAATGTCAAACTTCGTAATTAATGGCGACTACTACGCGGCACAGAATATGTTTCAACGAATGATATAAACATAAATGATGCTGAACCGATTTGTAAAAATAAAATGTGCGGACAGACTCCATCGGTATTAGTTTTGATCCATTCCACTGAATTACTAAGGATTTCTTAGTGGCACATTAAACAAAATTTAAATGATAAAGAGAATGTAGCTTAGTGACTAAAGAAATTTCTGACATTTATAAATAAAAAATCATACGAGATAAGCATAATAGACTAGCTTATTCAAGACCAGATCATGAAATACCAATAAAATGAGAGAGTTAAAAGGAACCGGTAGTCGTTGAACTATAAAGAGGATCGGTCGACATAGAAGGTATTTGGAGGGACCTATATAGGTACTTAAACTATCATGGTCGTTTACTGGATGAACTTCATCGACATAGCGCTTGCAACAACGCTGAAATATCAGAGATTCAATAATATGTTACATGGTAAATATCCCGAACATACTATTAGCAATAAGATGAACCTAGGAGACGAATGAGAGTAAATCAAAAGAAGAAATAAGAATGACTAAGGTATACTACAACAAAATACAAAAAAACGTAGTATTAAAAAATATAACTTGACCAATTAAAAAGCAAATTAACTAAGTAGTTGAAAAGAACAAAGAAGAGCAAACAGCTAAGGTCGTACTATAAAACTGAACATAACTACTACTTTTAATAACTGTTAATATGCATCTTATTTATGAGTTTACAATAAAGTAATTTAAAGTAGATTTATTACCAATAATTTGTTCTAAGACCACAAAACGAGTTCGTCATTCAAAGACATACACTGTGACTGTCCGGATATGTACTAACTGATGACTGTACACCAGTTTTGTGCAATTAGATTCAAGGATATAAGAATTCTATTCTAGCTTCAGCTTACATCTGCCTTCAAAACAATTTTTATTACTATTAAACAAACGTTTTCCATGGGAGTTTCACAAGGACCAATTCTGAGTCCACTATGATCTACTTTAAGCATTCTGAACAAATTAGTCTAATCATAACCTTGTTGTTTCGACTTCTGCCCACTCGTTTAATATACTAATTGGTCATTATTCGTCGAAGTAACGGCCCAATTATCTCCAATCAATCCCTGATACAAAATTAACCTTGTTGATGCATAATATATTATCTTATATGACAGTAGTATAGAATTTATTACTGTACTAGTTAATGGGGAAGACGATGGTCATAAACTGGTTGTATTAGAAATGATTTCATTAGAATCGAAGGGGGAAATTAATAATATCTTCGTCAGTTAATAGATCTGAGAATATCTATCGGGAAATGACTGTGATGTGATCGTAATCTATTTTCAATACTCATTACTCATTCTAATTCTAACATTAAATAAGATTGTTTATGTTATAGAAAACATACATAAATTCAAATACGAAGTTCGAGTTTGACAATAAATCATCCCAGGTATAAACTAATTGTATTTTTAATCATATCAAAATTTATAAAATTCCCGTAAAAAACGGCAAATGTACCGTTTGTTGTATGTATAGACCCCCTAAATATTAATTTTATTCTGTTTTTCAGTATTTGCTGTTATATCATCTGTGAAAATTTCAACTTTCTTACTATCGCGGTTCATGAGAAACAGCGTGGAGACTGAGACTGAGAAGTCTCAGTAATAGGGTTCCCGGTTTACCCTTTGCGAACCCTAAAAAGAAATTTAATTTTAAGAAGTTACACTATAGCTGATATAGTTACGAGGATCTGGCAAATTATCGAAAGTGGCCGGAACCCGCCTCCTAATACGTGGGATCAACAGCAAGACTGGCGAAAAGTGGGCGTGTTAACGCCTCTGTCATATATATTACGTGTCTAGAAATTGACAGCGCTCATACATAGTTTTCTTTCCAAACAGTTCAGCCAAAATGGCGATATGATAATAAAACGGCGCGTGCGTCGACACTAGCATAAATCTCTTCTTTCACGACCATTACGATTTCTGGTGTTTAAGGGTTAGGAAGGGAATAGAACTGGGTTATTCAAAAGATTGTTCGTAAGGTACAACGATAAATAAATTGATATATCAAAATCACTGACTGCACATTATAGCAGTGTGGTCACTAAGTATTCAATGAAGAATATTAAATAAAAAGTTTTGGAATTTATTTAAATTAAATAAAATTTATATAAAAATATCAAGTACTTATTACAAGGATTAAGAGAAAAATAAAGAAAACCGTTTAATGGTACACATACAAAATACAATTTTACGAATGATAAGAATCCATTTTTTTTATTTTTTATTGTACAAAAATGAATTGTTGTTAGTTGGTCTCGTTAAAACTCGAGAGTGGCTGGACCCCGTCGGGTATAGAAATATTCGAAGTTCAGGGAAGGTTCAAACGATGAGTTCATTCTATCTTAAGTATAATAGATAAGGTAATAAAAAGAAATTGTGCGGTCGGGGGGACCCCCGTCAGGAACGAAGTTCTTTACGCAACTGCAGCGCAACCCATCCTGGGTTTTGGTTACTTTTCGTTTTACTAAGGACGCTGACGCTAAATAAAAAAAAGCGGCCTATATTTTGGCTTCTGCGGACCACCGGTTGAGAACCACTGATAAGCGTAACGTGACAATTTCTACTAAATCGCACTACCCGTAAGCCGCGTTACAGAACTACGTTCCAAAAAATCCATCGCATACGATTCCACGGGTATCTCTTGTTATTTACCATAACTTTTTACCAGAATTCAAACCAGTCCTATAACGTAAAATTACTTGCAATAATCAAATTACTAAATCTTTCCCCACAACATATTCAAACTTCAAATTAATTAATTCACCTCACAAGTTCTGTCATCAAAAGAAAATTATATAAAAAAGAAAATACCTTCTCTGTGAGATTTCTATGTCTATGGCACGCGTATTTTGGACTCCTTTGATGTTGCCGCCGGCTTTAATGAGGCGGGGCATACAAACGGTAACTAGTTAGAATTGTTCTTAGCCTACTGTAGCACTGTCCAGTTTTAGTGGAGTAGCTTTGTGTTAGCTATTCGTAGTGCTCTTTTAAATTTCCTCGCTAAATTGTTTATAGTATCGTAATGGCTTCACCGCTAAACTGTTTGTTTAGTATTTCTTTAGTGCCTACTACGCTGTTTAAAAAGTTGGTCATATAAATGAATAAATAAATGAATTTACCATGGTTTCGTCTGTTCGCGTAGAAGGTTTTTTTTTTCTACATAATGTTTGTTTCCCCAAATAAATGTATTTATTAGTCTCTTCTAAAATTTTTTTGCAGAGCTTTTCGATAAGGCCTATTCTCAGCAGTAATTCTAGTAACAAAATGTAACGTGAGAAGCAAACACTAGGAAAAACATGGTTGGAACGAAGTATTTAAAAAATCTGAGAAGTGACTTTTCATTTTGTTGCGCTGTAAAAAGCGAACAATAGACGGGAAAATTGCGCGTCACTCTGGCGTTCCAATTTGTCAAACAGGGAGCCGCAAGATGGCGTCGGCGGAAATGCGGCAACATGGCGGCTTCCGGGGGCTTTTAATTAAAAATGCGTTTCACTTGAAACTTGCGATTTACCCGGAGAGGACGTATAATGTGCGTCTTTCCATTCATAAATAAGTAAATAGGTCACAACTGTCATTTTTTTTACGAACCACTACTTTAAGTTGCAGCCGAATTTTATGAAAATATAATGGAATTTTTATGTTGCATTTTTTTTCTGCAAATAGCCAAAAACGTTAGATTCGAAACGGAAATAAGGGTAGAATGATGGCGACCTTGTCCATCCACGGGTCATCTCAGATTCTTTCCGCGAACCCACACTTAGCAAATAAAATACGGAAACTTAGGGGAAACGGTAAAAAGCAAAAGTAAACTTAATACTTTTTATCTTTAGGTTCAAAGCTCTTTGTTATCGGAATGTTTGTATAAAACATAGGTGTTGAAGCGCGATATTGATACTTTAGATAGTAGGGGTCAAGACATCGGTGTTTTATTAGATTTGATGAGTAGCACATTACTTGACTTATTTTTTTTTTTTTTTTATATTTAGGTCGACAAATTGACGCCACCCGCCTGATGGTAAGCTGTGGCGACGTCTGGCGATTGTGGGCAACTCTCACAGTGCACAGGAATACTATAGAGAGTGACCCTCAACTTGACGACCCAGTAATGTACCTCTTCACGCTTCGCTTAAAGAACCCAGGGTTAAATGTTGTTGTTAATGATGTAATTTAATATGTTGGAGGAAACACGTGCGCGGGCAGGGCGTTCCAAGCCACCATCGTTCGGCACGTTATTTACCAAGATAACCAAGAAAGATACGTTAATGAGTTACAATGGTATTTATTGTTACAAGGTAACAATAAATAATTCACATCCCGGGTCCACAAATGTTAGTTTCGGAGTTTGGGTGTTTTCTATGTATATTATGTATGTATTTAGAAATATATAAGTACGTTTATCGGTTGTCTAAATCACAAAGCACAAGCTTATAGCTTAGTTTGGGTTAGACGACGTTGTGTGAGAATGTCGAAAAAAATTTAATAATCTTATACTAACATCAATTGATCTGAACAAAACGACTTATTAATAACTAGGGATGTCCCACACTGGGTAAAGTCACCAAACTCCCTCGTAATACACAATACTCAAATGGATGTCATAGTACTACAACAACGAGTGGGCATAATGTGAAATAATAGAAACTACCCTCGGTTTAAAAAACAAGTGGGATACGAGTATACGACAATGGGGATCGAACCTAGGCCCTCTACTTGAAACGACAGGGTTGTGCGTGACTAGAATTCATAATGTATTGGATGTAGACTTTGTTTATTTTTTCGTTTACGCTTGGAATTTTAAGTACCTACCTACATGTTTTAGTTTGTTCAAGTATGTTTTACTTTATTTATGTTTGTTGAAGACAGGATGAGACCTACAGGTGTTGGTAGACACACTTCCTGATCATAATAATACTAGAAATAAAAAAACGTCGAAGTGGTTTACATATTATTGTAATAAAATTACAAAATAAATTAGTGTTGGCGAAACATAAAAAAAAACAAATAGGCATTTATTTTATGGAATCAGGCGTTACCTGGCGAAAGTCCATGATAAACAAAGGGGTAAGAAGTTGAATTTTTATATAATTGCACTAATTTCGCTAAATAGAAGACATTATAAACGTCGACATATGTTTCACCTACTCACGAGGCATTCTCAAGACCGTCTCAAAGAGAACAGCTGGCTGTATGTATAATGTCTTCTATTTAGCGAAATTAGTGCAATTATATAAAAATTCAACATCTTACCCCATTGTTTTAAATAGGCATTTGTCAATCTTGTCAAACTCAAAACTCAAAAATATTAATTAATATAGGTTATAAAATAAAACTTATTAACGTCAGCGCATAAGAATTTACATTTAAAGCCAGATTCGGAGTTCGATTTTGCTGAGCGCGTGCCAGGTGGCTTTTTAGGTTACTTCTGGCGCTCCGCAAAAATCGGGTTTCCAGACACTCTCATACCGAACAACGTTTCTTGTCCTGCACCTGGAGCTAGTTAGGAATAACTGGTTCTTCTGTGCAGGACTATCAACTAATCATTACCTTGACATCATCGATGAATATCGATGGAGCCACGCTTTTAAAAAAAGAAGAAGAAGAAGAAAGCCAGATTCGCAAAACAACGGGTGGAGCCAAAGAGAAAAGAACCTGGCAATAAAAACTCCAGGCCTGTCTTGTCTGTCTGTATGTACACGTTGATTCTCTACTAACTGCAGATAATCAACATGTACACGGATAACGTGTAAACGGATTTAAGTTCGATTTTCATCAAAATCAGAAGGCAGGAAAAAAAGTTATTGTCATATTAAGCTACTTTGCGAGCAAAGCTGCGGACACAACTAGTTTAAAATGTACATTTGATTCAAGTGGTTTTAAATGATATTAATTAAATCAATTCCAATCTACAGTTATTACTGTGAATACTTCAACGTTTAATTTATAAGCTGTCTATTACGAAATAGGTGGTAATGATTATTTGAAATGTTAAGTGAACCGGAACGTATCAATTATATATATTTCTACACTGTTACACAGTACATACAAAATACAGACATGTTATTTTAGACTAGCTGTCCCGACGAACTTCATACCGTCTTTTTAAACCTTCCCTGAACTTTCACGAATTTTTCAAGACCAAAATTAGCCAAATCGATCCAGCCGTTCTCGAGTTTTAGCAAGCCAAACAAACGGCGATTAATTTTAATTTATAAGATAAAAAGATATATATAGCTACGTATAATTTGCATCCGCCTACCCCTTCGACGAAACAAGCGTGATTATATGTATTTAGGGTTTTTATTTTTAATTTTGGTAAAATTCGTTTTACCCTGTGTGCCAACCCTAACACATATTCGCATCCCTTACCATTGAGTGTATCAATAATACTTACATTTGTTTGAATTTGATCTTATTAATCAACTGAATATACAATACACTACAACTACCCTTCTGATTTACAAATTGGTTTTTAGGTTAGTATCTGTAATGAACACAAATTATAGACATAGAAATTGGTAGTTTTTATCCATTCTAATACTACTAGTACGGTGTCTTGCGCGGTAGGTTTTGGCCTATAACTTTTGACCCCTTAGGGCTAGGTCAAATTTTCAATTTTTTGCCTTGCCTCCAGATCCAGGGCTATCCATAGAGGGGTCAACCATCATTGGAGCATAAGCAGTTCTCGAGAGCTAAGGGGGACATTCCCCATTTCTATATATAAATAGATAGAAGATAAAGAGGAAAGATTTGACTGTTTGAATTAAATAGGCTCCGGAACTACTGAACCGATTTTGAAAAAAAATTCACTGATATGTAGCTACATTATCCCTGAGTAACATAGGCCACTTTGATATGGCCTTACTGTGTTCCCACGGGAATCGGGAACGAGAAAACTATAACACGCGGGCGGAGCCGCGGTGATCAGCTAGTCAAATTAATATGTGTATTGAATGAAATATTGGTAGGAATAATAAATATGACAGATGTTTGTTTGTTGTAACAAACAAACACGATCTAATCAGTGCATAAATTTAACTTTAATTTTTTCGATATAACCTTTTCATCTTTGGCATAAGTTTATATGGGATGAGAAACTGAACTTAATAAGGTTATTTAAGTGTTAAGTACGTATTATCGCGTAGGTACTAAGATTAGACGACTTCTGTACATTTTAAAGATACACCCGAGAGCACATTAGCGATACAAGGTAAAATCTTGTGTAGAGATAAAAATAACACACTAAAAAGTACAGCAGTACCGAGAATCAGGCATTTGGTAGATCAATATTTCAGTATTCAATGCAGTATTTTGCCGTATCTCAGGATAGAGATGCAGTTACATCTCTATCCTGAGATACGGTGTTGTAATATGGGGCAATTCCACAGACTCTCAAAGAGCTTTTATTGTGCAAAAGAAGTGCATCAGATCCATTTTCAATCTAAAATGGACTGACTCATGCCGACCTTTATTTATAAAACACAAGCTGCTAACACTCCCGTGTATATACATCTACGAAATATGCAAATTTGTCAGAAAAAAATATTCACTTTTTCCTTCAGATGAAAATGCAATATTCAAAAGAAAAATTGTACAAAAACCACTACTAGTACCACGTAATAGGCTGATTCTAATTTAATTGGATAGAAACTGCTACACAATTGGATAGAAACTGCTACACAATGGCGATTAAAGTATATAATAAATTACCAATTCAATTCCAGAAACTTATGAATACATTAAAATTTAACAAAGAACTTTATGTTTGGCTATGTGACAGATGCTTTTATACTATTGATGAATACTTAAATTATATATTACTTAAAAAAATTAAAGAACAGTAACCTGTAAGGGATAAACTATAACTTGCTAATGATATTTTGTTTTATTTTTTCCAATATTTATAATCTTACAGTGGCTATAACAAATTGTGTTCTTCTCTAATTTTATTATTCCTAAGTATTATGATTTGTAACTTAAGAATTTTATTGATAAAATGCAAATAATATTAACTAAATGTTTGACGAATTGAAGTTGACCTATGATATAATTATATAGTCCTCTTGACATTCCAATTAAAATTGTTTTCATATATTCAATTAATATATTCAAATAATTAATGTAATTAAATAATGTATTCAATGAAATCAAATGTAATAACCAATGTAATAATTGTGTTGAAAATTTGCATGCCACAGTCTGAGGCTAAACATGCTGTGTTTATAATATATTTAAGATCTTAATGTTACCATGTTTATGAGCAAATAAATAAAAAAATTATGTAAAGACGTGAGCTTTAAGCTGTCAAGCTTTATTGTTAAATTCTGACAACAGGATATCACCCCTAAATAAAATAATTTTTCTTTTTATTATTATAACAATATTCGCCTCATTAACCAAAGCAACCGCACGTGTTTGTGTTAAATTCTTCTTGCCGTCCAATTTGGTAGAAAAAGCCAACTTGAACGCAACCGCCAATTAAACAACGTTGGCGCTCAGCGTGGGCCAAACGTGATATAGAATATTATAAACTAATTTATAGTTGAAGGGTGTTTAGATAGATATGTTGTTATTGGAACTGTCATCAACGACAAACTGACAGACAGACAAATACTTGGAAAATTACATTAAAAAATTGTTTCTACTACGACCGCCACCAGTAAGAAAATAAGTTAAACTTTATCCTTTATTATCTTTATCTTTACCCAACCAAGGCAAATGCACTAAGCCAAACTAGTTATCCCGGCGAACTTTGTATCGCCTCAAATATATATAAAAAAAACCTTCCCTAAACTTCTACGAATATTTCATGCAAATGTATGTATTATTAATTATAAAACAATGGTAAGTAAAATGTTTTAAGAAAAAACTTTTTATTAATTATATTTGAAAAACGCGACGGACGGACAGACAGACAGATAAATTGTCGTATTAAATACATAGATTTATATAAAATATAGTATGAACACTTTGGACCACATGACGCATTATATAAATACTGTTAAACATTATTTTTTGGAAATGATTTTTTACTGCATACCACAACAAAGCAGTGCTGAATCAGTGCGTTGTTAATGTAAGTCAAACAAGTCCTAAGTCTAATTTCATCTAAAAGTTAGTACGAGAACTTCGACCCACATGACGACATATCGTTGAAACAGATAATTTTATTGAATTTTCACCGCATACAACAATAAAACAGTAGTGAACCAGTGCATTGCTAATGTAAGTTAAGTAAGTCATCTTCCAAGACGACGTTCAGTGCGACAAAACATTTAATATATCTTGCCAAGCTCGTCAAGGTCTCATACAAAATTCAAGGCATCCCAGCTCGGGATTTTTTAAGAAAATTATCAGTATTTTAAGCCTGTGGCGCATACAAAACGTTACTTATTCCAATAAGATGTGAACACCTTTTGCTTTAAATTCATGTTTGCAACGATGAATGTTGTAAATTTAAATCGATAAGTGACGAGACGATCTAGTATTTTATGTTTGTTGACTGGTTTGAACGTGCAAAACTCAGAAAGTACTAATCGGATTAGGATTTATGAAACAGAAAACATGTTTTCGACGGAACCTCTCAAGATAGTCAAGTAGTGCACTGCGTGTAGCTGATTATTAATTCGAGCTTCGAAGTTTTTTTTTTAACTCAGCTGCTAATTATTTGTTTTGTGTTGTCTCTAGATTGGTTATAATATCCATATTAATAAAAGATCGAGAGTAAGAACTGCGGTTGCCTCACCGAAGGTCCTTAGTCCCGAAGGTTATTCAAATTAGTATGCACAAACGTTGTTTGTTTGATCAGGATATGGTTATTTTTCTTGTGGGTGGGATGTAGTTTGAATTAACGATGGTTTGTATATTATATTGTTTATGATAGACAGCGGGAGAGAAACGACACGAATCCTCTAAGCAAACATAACGTCAAGTCTTTCTACCAGAAGGGGAGACAGGTTCATGTTATTCGTATACTTTTCGCTTTTTAAAAGGTAGAAGTAAGAAGTAGTGAGTCTATTGCAGTTTCCTTTGAATCTAGCCAAAGTCTCAAGTGCATCGTGTGTATGAAGATAGGTATGTCCAGGGTCTGGAAGTCTTTGTGAGGCATTTAACATATTTTGTTTATTATTGGTTTTTAAGTGTTGGAAGATCACGATCACTTTTAAACAGTAGCGCGAGAGACAGAATCTGGTAAATGGTAAATTTAAGAATGGAATTTCAGTAATCTCATTGTGATAAGAAAAAGACTTACGTATTTAAAAAAAATCTTCTCTTTTCCGTCAACATCTAGAATCTAAAAGAAGCTGTACTTCAAAAATGTAACGAATACTCAAACATACAAAAACGTGAAATGTGCAAATCCCGCAAAAGGTGATTACGAAAATTGTCACAAGCAACGCGTCGGGTTTAAGGTTAACACACACTGATCCGTTTTCCAAATACATAGTGCCACCGCAATGAACAAACGTGGTCGTCAACAGAACGCCTGGGGGGTGGTTGGTGGGTGCGCGACATAGGCGAGGGGGTGCGGTTGGAATCGCTTTGAAGTTTGCCGCCGCCGGCGTCTGTAAGCGAAAGCTGGGTAACCGACGCTTAGCTTTGTTTTCTAATTAGATGATAGACGTTTATAAATTACTACTGTTTGAGACGTCTTAATTTGAATCGTGATTGTGCACATTTATAATTTTGCTACTTTTAATTCGCCGTATAAAGCTACCCTCTGACAATATGATCGCAAGCTTCGAGGCCTTGGGTTAGAGGTGTCTTCGTCAGTTGGTTGAACATTACTCCTAAAAAGGGAACAGGCACTGGTTCAAGTCCGGTCCAAGACTACCGTTTTTTCGATTCATATTGTAAAATTACTGATTACTGGAATTTAAAGTGGTATTCCTCAAAATTGTGAAATGTTCAGTGCACATGTAGGGTGACCACGTTGCAGAGGCATTGGAAGATACACGTTATTATTTTTACATGGTAATGAAGAACTAAAATTTCATTTATTTCTGCTAAATACTGTTTAAAACAATGGTAAATATGATGTTTAGATTGGTAGATATGATTTTTTAAATAATAGCATAGTTTCGCTCAAAAGAAGACATTACAAACGTCGACATATGTTTCACCTCTTCACGAGGCATTCTCAAGACTGTCTCAAAGAGAACAGCCTGTTCAACAGCTGTTCTGTTGTGATGTTAAAAAAATTAAACATCATATTGTTTTATCATGGACTTTCGCCAGGTAACGCCTGACTCCATTCAGTATTAAATACTGGTCTAAAGAATGATATTTAAAATATTATATACAAAAGCTACGGAAATTATTTTTAAGATTTATAAATTATAGCTTATATATTAGACTAATATATAAACTTAAAGCCCAGTAATTTACCAAGGAAATTAGGAACGTCAAAAGTATTCTTATATTAACGATAAACAATACAATCATTCTCGATTCGGTCTTCGTAAACTGTGAAACTTCAAATTAGCACGAAATACCCTTACTCAAACATTTTCCACTAAAAATGTAACACAGTGTACGTTATTGGAAAACCTCCCATTCCTGTGGGTCACGCATTAGTTCGCCGTTTCCCCTCGCAATATAAATAAAACATTCTGCCGCGGCTGTGTCATGTGAACCGGCGTATTTCGTGTTACAACATTAACTTGCAATTTACATATTAGTAATCTATTCAAAACAGTTTTTCTTTGAAGTCCTTAGCGTTTAGCCTTTGAGACATTTTGTGGTTTTTTATTTACATTTTGATATTTGTAATCTTGATACTTTTTTCATTTTACCGGAGTAGTAAGCACACGGTCCATATGGACCGTGTGCTTACTACTCCGGTAAAATGACTCATGAATTCACTCAAAAAATTTACCTTCATATGAAGGTAAATTTTTTGAGTGAAGCCTCGACGTATATGTTTTCTACGCGAAAATGTATAAATACGAGTGTACCAAGAAATATTGCTCTAAAAAAAAATGGGACACATATGTAATCTCATGTCAAACAGACTACCGCTCAATCCTTGAGGCAATCAAACCTGTATAGATATATAAAATATCGTAACAAATCCTTATGTCAAAGTAATAAATGTACAAAATATGTAGGTACATATAAAAGTGACGTATTTAAATAAATATTTATTTAACAGTGTCATTGCTAAATGCCCAATTGACGATTAACAGATTGACTTAATTATTAAAAAAGAGTAGAGTAAGAGTATTGTAAATCAATGTAATTACTTAACTTTTTGTATAAGTGGTGTTTGTTGCAATATTTATCAAATTGTTTCATCTTCATGTAGAATTTCTAACGATTAAATTTTCATTTTTTAACTAACTATTGCCCTGACCTAAAACATGAACAGTACTATAATATATATGTCGCTACTAAACCTGCGCCCAACATTAATAATTCGATTACAACGTCGAGATTACATACAAAACCCCTCTGTGGGCGACAAAACATCACGTAGTGCGAACACGCGTAGCATCGCAATGTCGACGCATTAGTCGGTTTATGACGCTATAATAGTGGTTCGAGTTGTCATACTACTTACCATTATTATGCATATACAAATATTTGTTGATACGTACCTGAAAAATATAATAATAAAAATTAACGTCTCTACATATTATTACACTTTATTTTAACAAAACTTCTACACAATATTTCTAAATAGCACAACAAATCTAGGAAGAGTCATAAGAAAAAGAAGGTTAATTGATAAAAAAAGGTAATGAATAAAAATGTTTGTCACCTCACAAGTTACTTTTCATGTAACTATTAAAAGCAAACAAAACAAACTTAATAGTAATTACGAGTAGTAGTACATATTTGAAATATTTTACAAATACAAAATCGCCTCGTCACAGAGTATGACAGCGCAAATAAATCAAAGAAGCTTTTAAACGAATTTAGAGTTTATCTTTGTTTGTCAGAAAGGAATGTCGTACTAGTGGACCGACAGTGAACGAAATTCGACCATTTTATATATTTTATTAATATTAGCAGTCTTCTATATGTAGAAAGTGAGCGAAATTTCTTACTCCTCCATCCGCACAATTTTTATTAAAACGGGTACAAAGTTTTCGCTTTACGTATAAATTTAAATGATGGCAGCAAATAATCCGGTAAGACATTAAAACAATTCAGATGTAGAAAATCAGAATAAAATCTGAGACATCACTAAAGTAGCAAAGTGCGATAAGCCAGAGCTTAGCCGATACGAGGAGGCTGTACTCAAAACCTCAAGTGAGCGCTGTATCTTAAAATAAAGATTGTTTATCTCTGACTTACTCAAGAGTTACATAAATGGCGTTGGTTTTTCGACAATGACATTAAAATTCGCCTCGTATCTTGAATATAATCTCATTTTTTTCTTGTGTCACTAAGCTCAGCCCAAAGCTGACTATGTCGAGTGATAAGGTTCCCCAAGATATTTATGCTATTAGCCTCTAAATGTTTTGGTTTTAAGATGAAATGTTACAGACATTTCATATAACAGTTGTTACAAAATTACTTCACAAATAATGAGACAAATGTGCTGGTTTTAATATCAAGGTGTTTTTGGTTATTCTTTCTACGTATTTATGAGTGATAATAATTATACAAAATTATTTTAATTGCTGTTAATTTGTCTAGGAAACACAATCTACTTTTTTTTTGTATAATGTACAGATCACCACTAAGTAAAAACACTCACGGAGTCCAAACATTTACATAATAATTACATATATAATATTTTTATACATACTAAAATAGTTTTTAAGTACACAGACACCGCGAAGATCATGAAAGATGTTATCATGTTGGGTGCAATAACTTTTAAAGCGCTCGTTTTAACTTGTTATTTATTCAAACAAATTTAGATTTTTATTGCTAAAATGTTCTCATTACGTAATCTTGTGGCCACCCTAGTCATCTGAATGAACCAAATGTATTTCAACGTTTATTAACAAAACAAATTTATACTATATCAAGAATATCTTCGAACTGAATTATTTTTATGGTGTATTTAAATTTTATGATTATGACATTTATGATCAGAGCAAAAGTGGTCCATATACGTAATATAATTAATGATAACCACTTCTCGGGTTTACTGTTTCCTTATGGGTTCTCAATGACATCCCACAAATTCATAAGCACTTTATAAGTGCGTTAACACTTAAACAAAAAGCTATGAAGAAGTTAAACGACTAGCGCAATTACTGCAAACAACAGAGGTTTTATAGAGCTTTTAATGGTAACAAAATAAAGGTTATATTTCATTGGTATGAAGTCTTGTTATAATGGTTTCTAGCGCCTACAACGGTGTCGGTTCTTGCGAATTAATATAATTCTAATATCAGAAGTGGGAGGAGCGATGCTACTGCGATACGCAACATGGCCGACGTCCGTGAATATTAATCGCGATAATTTATCGTATAATGAATCGTTATAACAGTTTGCTAATGTAAAGGTATATGTTGAATGTTAAATATGGCAAACCATTTTTTGCACATGTTCCAACCAGGAAGTATCACTATCTCTACTTTAATACATTTTATGAAGTTGAAGAGTTTGTTTCTTCGATTGAACGCTCACGAACAACTGGATCGAATTGCCAATTGTTTTCATGTTGAATGAAAAATGTATCAAAAACGGAAACCTAAACTAAGTCGACGGCTAGTCGTGTAAGGTTACAAGTACCAATGGAACCTCGTCTGTCTGTCAGCAGATGCACCGCGTGATTTTAAGGAAAAGTACGGGAATCAACAGACTACAGATGCAAGCAAATCTGACGATACAGAAATACAGCGTATAAGATAAATCGATTCCAGCAAACTTAATACATAATTCACGCGCCACATCGCAGCTGAAACGTTCACGCTAAAAGCCATCATCTGGAGTAGACATCAAATATTCAGTTGTCTAGACAGACACAAATCTGTATATGGGTAAGAAGGCGTAAGGTAAAAGGAACTAGGCTGAGCGCTGCTTTGAGCTAGAAATGTAGGTGACTGGAATACTGGGTTTTGTTCCATGGAAAAATATTTTCTGAAAAAAGATTTTTAAAAATCTTACGGGACTTTTGCGAGGAAGTGATATAGAAGTGAGTCTAGATAACGTATTCATGTTTAAAATTTGTTATAATCTCTGTAAGGACTTAATTTCTATCAATCATCCACTGAGCTTTTATCCAACTCAGTTGGCTTCGGATTTTCAGTGAAGCGGCTGAACTTTGAAATTCTTCTATATAAATTTTTCCGTGAAGCGGCTGCCATCTGACTCCCACAACCAATTGACGATATCGAAGATCTGTAGTCAGGACTTAATTTCTATACTTATTAAGGATTATTTCGTGCTCAGTATCAACACCATCATGGGTTTTTTATCTTCTTGTTTGCCATATCGAATAGGTCAACAATCGTCTTTCGACGCTTTGACTATATTTTGTATTTTAAGTACTTGCTAGCAAATCTATGAAATAAAAAATACATCACAGCAACCGACTTCAAACCACAGAAATGGGACCAAATAGTTGTCGGATTGGGACTATTTGGGAAGTTGTAGCTTCCAATTAAAAAGAAAATTCAAAATCGGTTCACACAGTCCGAAGATATGAGGTAGCAAACATAAATAAATCATATAGTCGAATTGAGAACGTCCTCCTTTTTTGGAAGTCGTTTGTACAGTGAGACATTGCAATGCAACATTTTAAAACAGTTATTTAAAACAATTGGCGTGAATAAAATACTGGCAAATTGGAAATATGTATTCATTTAAAATCTATTTCAGATTTGATATGCAAATATTTTCTTATTACCAACGTACAAACATGTAGTGTGAAGTCCATTTTATTATATTTTATTAACTGCAAAATGTGTAAAATACATACGTTCCTTCATATAATTAATTACGCCGGTGTCCCCGAGCACGTTACCCGGATAAAAATTAGCTTATTACACTCAGGGATAATTAAACTACATATTAGAGTAAGATTTTTTTAAATCGGTTCAGCAGTCTCGAACGGAGCCTATTCAATGTTAACAAATCAAATCTTCCTCGTTATAAGACTAGTATAGGTCATAGTTTGTCTAAAACCTACGAACACCATCTCCATATGTTAATGCATGCTCTAATCTATGATCATGGTAAATAGCCCACTGACAAAACCTAGTACCAAAACAGTTGACGCCACAGACGGAAGTCTTTAATATTCCATCAACGAAAGTCTAGTTTCTGTCGGGCGGATGCGCATTATGTATTGTGCAATATGTACGTACTAAGTATATAACTATGTTTCGCTTAGATATATATAATATACTTAAGTTACTTCCGCTCAATATCCATAAAGTGGTCGCCTATATGGTCGGTATTTCCTCCAATCCCCCCCGTCCCCCCAATCGAAAATGTTATAAATCACGATGAAAAGAATGTAATAAATCAAGGAACATTTTGTGGAACAAGTTTTGTGGAGATCAAATAAAAAATGTGAACGAGCCTAGAACACACATACATACAGATAGACAGACGGACGAAAGCAAAATTATCCAGTCACGAAATTTGTTAATAAGACATAGTACCAAATACTTCTAAGTGAAAATTTCATTCAGTTATAAAGGTTTACAATTAAAGTCTAAATTGCTTCTAAACTTACATTTACTGCTAGATTCGCAAAACAACAGGTAGAGCCTAAGAGAAAGAACCTGGCAATAAAACTCACGGCCACTCTTTTCTAATTGCATGAAATTACATTATCAACTACATAGTACTATTACCCTCTTAAACCTACATTATAAGAAGAACAACTCTGTTTAAAACTAGGAGCTGCGGTTGCTACCGTGTGGTACTGCGCTGCAGCATGCAATTGAGCGAAGCGACTATTGTCATATTTTTCGTCAATAACTTTTTTTCAAGGTCCTAAATCAAAATTCGGTCTCGAACAAAACCTGCTCCTAAGAATGCTTGATTTTTGAGTGAAAAAATCATGAAAATCGGTTGGGTAGTTGTCGAGAAACAATTTCACATCGAGTTGCATTTGAGTCACCTGTCACACACAGTCACAAGTAAACACTATACAATGTTAATAATTAAAGTTTTTGCTGATTATCGACGGGCGCACGCACTAAACTTCTACTAAACGGTCATTATTGCCCATATTTTTTACGAGTTATTTTATGTAATTGGAAGGAAGGAAGCAAGGAATCCGTTTACGTTTTTATGGCACACATTTTTCTCTTTACCGCATGTTCAGCTGGTATCTATATTCGATTGTTTACTAACAATATCAATTTTATGGTCATGTTTTATTTATCTACCTTTGCAAATAAATAAAAAACCGGCCAAATGTGCGTCGGGCCACGCATAATATAGGGTTCCGTAGTTACAGATTATAGGCTCTATAACAAATTAATAACATATAAAACATAGTATCACGGTTTTTTCCCCGAAGGGGTAGGCAGAGGTGTGCAAACACACGCACATCTCGCCAGCTATGTTAGGTCCCATGTAATAGGGGGCGAGCCTATTGCCATTTACCGGGCACAAGTTCCAGACTCTGGGATAATTATCTGGGTAAAATTCTAAAGAGAATTATACATTATCCACATAACAAATTAATCTGGTCCATTATAGTTTTCCTTCAAAGTTCATTATATGGACTACCATCATGATTTTTTTCAGATTCTTCGTACTAGCCGTTTAGATTTTAGAGGGGACGACGACTCTGTTTTAACAAAAAAATGCGCTCTACAGTTTAATATCTCGCAAACGGACCCCTCGTAATTTTATTGTAGCACTTTGTTGAAATAGTAAATACCCATATACATGCAAAATTTCACCTTTCTATTACTAACCGTTTGGGAGGAACACCGAGGACGGACGGACGGACAGACATGACGATACTATAAGGGTTCCGAGATTATTACTACCGAACCCTAAAAATGAATCGCCGTTTGGTTGTCTCGAGAAAACTCGAGAAATATTAGTGAAGGTGACATTTATTTATAGGTAGTAGAACAAAAATACAAGATACACACTTGCAATATGTTTAACGATAAATTGGTTTTTGTTTTTACTAGCACTACTGGCCACTACGTGTGATATCTCTTCAACTTTCATTATTGTTCATACACTGGCCGGTTAATTGCCCTTATACAAATTCTACTACTACTAACTAGCTAGCAAATATAAATTGCCTGTCCTTAATTCCCTGTTAAATAGTTGGACATATAACTTCTGCACAGGATATATCTGTAGTGACGTGTGCGTCAGGTCGCACGCGACCAATGCCTTCACGCCTGTCACGCACGTCCGCAACACGTGGGTACGAACGGTACGATCCAGTGGGTATGCACCTTTATTTATATATATTTGTTTTAACGACCAAACGCCGGCGACTTCGTTCTCACGGAGTTTTGATTCGTCGAGATTCGTAGCTTCATGCTTGGTAGATAATCATTGCATATCTTTAACCGATTACGCAGTGCAGTTCTGTTTTATAACAGTTTTCATTGTTGCTCAGCTCTCAATGGAGGTAGCGTGACGTTATATAACCTATAAGCCGTCCTTGACGGTGATTCATGTGAAAGCGTACCCTGGACTGTCCCACATTGTCCACTTAAAGTGATCAAAGCGCTAAATGTGGTATTTTCCATTAATAATAAATTCATGTACCTACGTGTTTGTGAATTATAGACTACAAATGACACACCCTAACAAGTCAATATAATTCACAAATTAGGGTGAAAGGGCCTGTTAGCGTCACCTGAAGACGTCAGACGCGTGCCAACATACGAGTATCGAAATACATTTTTTATTACATACAACCCTCGGCTGTCAGTGTCACATGAATCGCTGAGTTTTCTGAATAAGATGACAAAAAGGGCAATTTAGTATCGCTTCAATGAAAAGGTATATGTGGATTATATTAAGCGTCTCATATTTAGGGAGTTATCATTGACTTAGTACAAGGCATTTATGGGAAACATTATTTTTAGTGGATTTCGTGTTTAAAACATACTTCTAATGTTTTTACTGACTTGCTGTTTGCTGCAATAATATCTAGTTACATACCCTTAACAACCAAAACGAAAATGCGAGGCAGACTAAATACTTCGTTTTAATCTATTATCAATTCACATATATTTGTACAGATTAAGAGGGGACGGCAGTTTCCATATCACTGACCAAGTTTTAATTCACAGTTTACATTCCTTTCATGCTTTTGTCTTTGTTCACCCAGTCAAGTAGTGCAATATACTCTCTAATAGCCCCAAATCGAGTTGCGCTATTGACTGACAGATGGGTCCCAGCCCACCCAGCGAACCGATGACAAATTTTTGATATTACATGAGGATTAATGTCTATGCAGCGTTTTTAGGGTTAAATTGTCTTTTCGGGATCACCCTTATGAATTCATTGACTTGCAAATTTTTTATTTGATCTTAAATCAAGTGAACATTAAGTTGAATATCGTTTGCGAGATACAAGCAAGTTCGTTGCTTCACTAGTGGATTTGTTCTCGAGATCGCAAAGGGCGATTCCCCATAGTAGATGGCATCCGTACGATGGTTATCATAATCCCTGCATTGACATGATGTGATGACACATGTCGTGTAGTCGTGTTTTAAAATTTCGTTTTAAAATCCATCTCCGTGCTTTGAGGAAAATTGGTGCATTCACCCTTACTATTAAAGCAACAGAGTTCTTTTTTGGTGTTTTGGGTGCAGTGGTTAATTTTTGTTGCCTGGGAAGGTAGCGTATGGCCAGTTCACAATGTACTTACATTTTTTGTTTGTGTATGAAGATCACTGTTTGTTTTGAATATTGTGTATGTTTACTTGTCTCGATTCGAGAGCAAATTTCAGCAATTGAAATATTTTAACAGATATAATAAATGGTTTTCATATTTGGATATCATTTTGTTTATTATCACATTGATTACAATGTGCAGCATATTGCAAAAGTTAAACTAGTATTTATTATACATAGTTTGATAACTGATCTGCCCTAAATTTGAGGGTGTAATTCACCTCTACCTACCCCCTTGAAGATGTAGGCGTGAATATAAGTGACCAGTAACTCCAGACTCTTATTCACATCACTGTGAGCTCAAACGGTATGAAGCCACAATTCAACAACTCTTTTACAAAACTGTAATCAATACAGCACTAATCATTTGTTCAATCAATGTCTAAATTAACGAAGATTAAAAAATACATGACAAAAGCGATGTAAGGGAGTAATTCAGAATTAATATGAACCCCCAGCAATTACAGCAAACAGACCAAACCCGGCGGAATCATAGAAAATTACTGGATTCCAAACATTGCACAAAAGGCCACCCTCTTGTACGCGAATACTATACGCATATAATGGGGACAGTTTTTAATATGGGGTGAGTTTTTAAACTATTAGATGTAAAAGTTGTATGGAGTTGTCAATGTCGTTGACAAAATTGTTACGTAAATATAGAATGTGGTTATTTGGTTCATAGTATAGATCGTTTATAAACATACACAAAATCACGTCTTTATGCCGGAAGAGTTGGACAGAGGTGTGTATAAATAACCACATATATATATATATATATATATATATATATATATATATATAAGAAATAGGAGGCGAACCTAGTTTCTGGGCGCCTTGGATATGACCATATGACCAGAGCCTCTATTGACTGTCAGCAGGTGCACCGCATGTAGCCTATGTAGGTCCAGACGACTTGGACATTAGAGCTGTTGACAGGACCCTTTACCCTAGATCGTTTATACTCGTATACCAACTTAGTTCAGAAGCTCGATACACAAATACACCAGTATAAAAGCCAGTGTAAAAAGCATATTATAAGACAGTTGATTACCTTAACGATAAAAGTGTCTGGCTTGAGCATGGTGCAGACGCTTCCTAAAATGCCATGATTGTAGCATATTTTGTAATTAGGTGAATATAATTTTTATTTGTTATATTATACACACTTATTGATTTTACACGAGACCAATGTACATTCGTCCACATTTAGTCTTAAGAAAATGTGTAATTTACTTGTCAGTCATAGAAAAAGAGTGACCGTGAGTTTTATTGCCAGGTTCTTTCTCAGTATGCATGCAGCTCCACCCACGTGAAATAGTTAACATGACGATATTTTTTTTTTTATGAATAATAGGCTTACGTTTGACCTCAATCTCGCTTGATGGAAGGCGAAGATGAGGCCTACGATGGTACACGTTTGCCTAGAAGGTGTCTGTTCACTTTGACCTTAAAGATGTCCAGATTATAGCGTTCCGGAAAAGAAGCTAACTTTATTAAAGAAGATAACTTTATTCCAAGCCATATTCCGATTTGGACAAAACAAAGTTAAGCTGATCTAGCAAAAAAAAAACCACAAGAAAATTTATTTGGTATCTTCAAAGATTAGAGTAGCATACTTACAGACAGACGAGATGTTTGGATGTATGTTACTTAATCACACAAATTTGGATGAAAATTGCCACATAGATAGACTGTGTCCTGGATTAACCCATCATAGGAATTTATCTCAGTAACGTTTTTCAGTGGGCATTGGAAACGAGCAAACTACTTTACGGAGCCGCCAGGATCAATTAGGATTTATACATATAAAATGGTTCATCTTTAAAAATACAAAGTTTTATTACTTGTATTTTCTACATCCCATACCTAATACATTATTCCTTTATGTTGTTGGCTTTCATTACTCAGCACAGTGCTTCAGTTTCCAATAGCCAACATGAAAAAAAAAGTGAAATAATCGTACGCAAAACCCTCGCGACAAATGAACATCGGGAGCTCGAGAGGTCATTAAAACGAGGCTCGATCTAAAAATGAGAGGGTAGACCGAAGAGGGGGGGACTTTTGAGAACTCTGTAATTGGACCAGGGAGGGTCTTAAATCGTATTCGAATCAGCAGAAGCGGAAAGACGGCTCAACCGACTATAATTAACAACAAATATGGGTGAATCGATTTTTACACTGCGTTCCAAGTACGCCCATTAGGTTATTTCACGAGGTGAGCAATTACTTAAACAATACGCTTGAAATATTAACGCAAAACCTACGTTTTGTGGGAAAACAACGCTTGTTTAGCAACTGCGACGTTGAGTAAATCATGTGGTGTATTTTACTACACTCAGAGAATTATTCGGTTATTACCTTTTTTCCTTGCTTGTTTGCTGAATTGATAATGCCGTGTGCCAACATAATATTCTTCCCCTGTAATCGGTTCTATAATTTAAACTTTAAGTGGAAAAATTGTTTGCATCGCTGTCTTGTTTTACATAAACAGTAATTTAACCCGATATCCTATAATTTGAATGATTCTTCAATATGGGAAAAAGCTTCATTATTTTGCATGACATTATAAATATTTCTGTACCTATTTAAGACTAACATGGCGTCACAACTTCTTAGAAATATGATACACAAGTCATTTACAAACATATCATCCATTAGACCACACAGTGTGTCATGTCATCATGTCAGAAAAATATTATAAACAAAAAACCTAAACAAGGGAATCACGTCACTATATTATGGTAATAGGTTTTGGATATGACAACGGCCAAATAATCCGCTTTGTCCAAAGAATGGACACATTAGAACAGCCGGCTGTCCTCTGGGACGTGAGTGCCTTTGATTTTGGATTCGATGGAAATTAATATATGGCTTAGACAGAATGGGTACATATATTTAATGTATATTACACATAATTCTACATAAATATTGATGAGATTCGTTATATTACCTATCAAAGATAAAAGAAGCAATGCATAATGTATAGCTTACCTATCAACATTTTATTTGCAACGTATAAACGACGACGGTCACATATAAACATATCAAATAAGCGTTGAATTAAATTAACGGTAATTTAAACTTTAATAAAAGACCGCAGCAAATTAACCGTGAAATGATTTAATAAAAACAAACATAACATTAAACCAAAAAACCATCATTTAATCATTTCACCGATGATTATAATCCACCTGTCACGAAAGCAAACAACCATAAAACCGCTATAGTGGCAAGATGGATCATAATTGTGGGTTATCTCGCGTTGAATGGCGCTCCGCGAACCGCACGCGATGCCAAAAGGCGTCAAATAGCTCGTTAAGTGCCCCTCATAACTAGAAATATTACTCATAACTTAATCCCCTAAAATGTATTTAACCTGGCATAAAATCATATTCATGCTTTTTTTTGTCTGCACAAATAAGCGGGGTGGCCCACTGTGCGTATTTATAGCGAATTGGCGATTAATACCACACAATGAGTTTTTGAGAGGTTATAATAGTCATAATTCATGTTTTTTTTCTTTATGGATAATCGAGGGGGTTAGTAGAAGGGTAAGTTGGTAAATTGGATTTAATATTTTCATTTTAGTAACAGTCGGTGTGAAATTGGACGCTCGCTTAAGAGTTATTAAGGGGTGGTATGGGGTTAATCCCGCATAAGTGGTTATTGATAATAGGGATTTAAGTTTTATTGCATTCCTTTTAAAGGAATTTATTTATGTAAAGTCTGGAGGCAGCTCGATATGAACTCGAACGTTATTTGGGATAACAGCGACATTACCAAGTCTTTATTTAAAAATTAAATAGCAAATTGCTGTTTTAGGTTGTGGTTGAAGCATAATAGAGTATTCAGCAAGATAATAACAGGCTACGTGCAAAGTATCAGATACTACAAATTGTAAAGTTACATTAAAATCCAACTAGTAATTTGCGAGGGTACCAAACTATCTGTCATATTGCTAAGAAATATTAAGACTAATAAATAGAATACTGGTGTAAAGGGTTCACCAAGATTATAGGGTTCCGACTCAACATCGCCTGCAAATAGTGCACCTATCGATCAACACACAAGGTTCTGTAAAGCATAAAAGATTTCGGTAAGCGGCAATAGGCTCGCCACATATTAAGTAAGGTCAAGTACCTACTACCGGCGATAAGTGCGCGTGTTATATGCCTCTGCTGACCCCTTCGCGGAAACAGGTGTGATTTTATGTATGTATTTATGTAAATAAATTAGTAAACAGTGGTGGCAACAGTGAGACCATTCTATTGGCAAAGGCTTGTTATATGACGCCGGATACTCGAGCACCAACAAGTTATGTATGGATGAATTGAAATGAAACACTGACTGCCATATGCAGGACATTAAACTGACAAATGCACATGAACCGACTTGGGTTTCCAAGGATAGATAGAAAAACATAGACAATTTTCTATCGATGTTTTTTAAAATACACTCCGTCAAGTCAATGACCCATCCGAATTCGACTCCGTTGAATAAGTAATTGTAATCACGGTTATATTGTACAGGAAGTAAGGAAGTGATATCATTTTTTTCACCTCATGCTCTCAGGCAATGGACAGTGGCATCACAGATATTTTGTATGGGGCCAATTTATGTGCCCTTAACAAGAAGGATGGTGGCATTCGTCCCATTGCCGTAGGTAGCACTTTGCGGCGTTTGGCAGCCAAAATTTGTTGTCGTTTTTATAGTACGGAGCTTACTACCAAATTTCAGCCCTTTCAATTAGGTTTTGGTTCAAAAGGAGGTTGTGAGGCCGCAATCCATGCGCTTGCAACATACCTTGACAGTAGCGAAGATGGAGAGGTCATCTTGAAAGTTGACCTGAAAAACGCCTTCAACTCTGTAAACAGGGACACCTTGCTGACACAGGCCAAATTAGAAACCCCTAAAATATTTAATTTTCTTTGGCAATGCTATAGTCAGCCAACAAAATTAATTTATAAAGACCACCTTTTGAATTCAGCCGTTGGATGTCAGCAAGGTGATCCGTTGGGACCAGTCATCTTCAGTTTGGCCATTAACCCAATAATTCAAAAAATAAAATCCAAATTCAACATTTGGTACTTAGACGACGGGACTTTAGGGGGAAAAGTAGAGACAGTTTTTCAAGATTTAGCCCTAATAAAGAACGAGTTTCAGTCAATTGGCTTAGAACTGAACCCGAATAAATGTGAGATTTTTATATCTGAAAACACAGATAAATTAACAACAATCTCCAAATTCAACTGTTTGGCCCCCAAAATAAAAGTTTTGGACAAAACTTCTTTACGCCTCCTAGGGTCCCCGATTTTAGAAGATGGCTTTTCCACTTTTATCGAGGAAAAAATTCAAAATTTTGATCAGGTTATTGATAGTCTATGTAATATCAGTATTCATTCAGCTTTCACTATTCTTCGTTTTTGTCTTTTCGTACCCAAATTTACACATGCCCTCCGTTCAGGACAATTTTGGAAAAATGTAGAAATTTTGGGCAGACTAGACAACTTAATACAAAATTCTTTGTGTAAAATTTTAAATGTAAATATTAATGACCGGGCCTGGGTCCAAACGTCTCTTCCAGTTCGCTTGGGCGGGCTAGGTATTCGTAGAGTCACAGATGTCTGTCTGCCAGCATTTCTGTCGTCGGTCCATAGCACCGAAGAATTAGTCAGAAATTTTTTGTCAAATACACTGATTGATTCCGAGGTGCGATGCAAGACCGATGCCATAAATGCTTGGAGGATGTCTTGCCCCGACACTGACCTGCCCTCACGCCTAGGCTCACAGCGACTGTGGGATTCACCGCTCTGTAAATTGAGAATTAATACACTAATTGACACTTCTGTCAATATTTCAGAGCGTGCACGCCTACTAGCTGTTGGAGAATGGGAGTCAGGGTTATGGATCCAGGCGCTCCCATCGCCCAACATCGGTACAATGTTGGACGACACAACCTTCCGCATTGCCACTTGCCTTCGGCTGGGTACACCTTGTATATCCCCGCATCATTGCACCTGTGGAGTGGCCGTCGATAATCTGGGACACCATGGCCTTTCTTGTAGCAGAAGCGCAGGTCGTATACCTCGGCACGCTATTCTAAACGACATAATTCGTAGGGCTCTTTCCACCGCAGGTCGTTTCCGGCCGTACGTGAACCAAATGGTTTATCACGAAGCGATGGAAAGAGACCGGACGGTATGTCTTTGCTACCGTGGAAGATGGGAAGGCCTTTGGTGTAGGACGCTACATGCGTTGACACCTTAGCACCTTCACACCTTCCAAGCACATCCGGATGTGCCGGCGCTGTTGCTGCATCGGCTGAAGGCCTTAAACGGCGTAAATATGCTAACCTAGCAGGTGAATACATATTTGAGCCGTTTGGGGTTGAGACACTGTGGTCATGGGGTCCGAGTGCTCGCCGCCTTTATAGAGACATTGCTAAACGCCTAATCGATGCTTCTCAGGACCAGAAGGCTGGCTATTTTCTGGCCCATAAGTATCGCCATCCAACGTGGCAACACAGCCAGCATTCTGGGAACCTTCCCGGTTGGCAATGACGCGGAGGATTTTTTAAACGATATTTTGTAATGTAGGTATTTTTAGTCTATAATTATGTTTATTTTGTATATTGTTCTTTCTTTCTTATTCTTATTGTAAATATATTTTTTTAGTTATGTTTGATAATCCATCATGTTTAACATACTACGACCAAATCGCAGATGTCTTAAATAAAGGCCAGGTTAAAAGTACCAGTCACCGGCGAACGTGCATCAAGACATTAATGAAAGTTGACGAAGCGAAAGAAGTATGCCAGGATCGTAGCGTGTGGAAATCCGTGGTCTGCCTACTCCACTGGGAGAGAGGCGTGATATTATATATGTATGAATGTTTAATAAATTGTTCCGCTGAACTTTCATACCTTGCGAGACAATATGGATTCTGCAAAAGCAGACTCTTTCAGTCTAGAAGTATCTACGAGTAGTTCAAAAATCCAGTTGTGCGTTTAAAAAACAGTGTTAAAACCTATATTAAATACTAGTAGATTACCGTGGCCTCATTCCCCCAGGGTCATCTTATAGGGATAAAAAGTAACTTATAGCACTTGGGGATAATGTAGCTACATATTAGTGATAAAAATTTTAAAATCGGTTCAGTAGTTTCGAAGCCTGTTCAACTCAAACAAACAATGAAATCCTCCTTCCTTATAATCCTAGTATAGATACAAATCAGACCCCTTCTTTTGTAAAGTCAGTCAATACATGTAAACTTTAACAGTGCGGATATAATGAAAACCTTTCTCGTATGCAGTCGCATGAAACGAGATTAGCTCTAGAAACCTGGACCCCAAGGGGGTTCCCCCTAGTGTATAGCGAGAGGATGGGATGGGGTGGTTAGGAATACTGGGAATAGGACGTTCTAGCCAATTACCGTCCGAGAGCGCGGATACGAATCTTATTACAAATAGTATATTTTATTTGTTACTTCACTGGGAAATATTTGATGTTCGTTGAGTTTTAATTGACTCTAAATCAGAGGTTCTGAAAATATTTGTTTATGACATACTGCGATTTTTTTTCGTTTCTCGACGTAATGGACTTTCAGGACCCTTTTGAGGGCAAAGACATCATTTAATGTATCTACCTATGTGTGCCAATTCATGTCCCACAATACACATAATAATATTAAATTTATTAGACAAACGTTAGTATTTTGATTGCATTTTATCGGAAGAATAACCCTAATTGTAGGAAAGTAGTGTACCAAATTTTTTGAAAAAAAATTTTGAGTATGTTTGGAGGGATTATTGTTTTACACGTTAGGATGAAGATTTGTAGTTTCTAGATAGACCATAGACACATTATCAGACTTAGATATCCCGGAATTTTTTTTTTTTTTATAAAGAGTTAGTCCATGAAATTTTATTCTAAAACGTATCCCACTGTAAAATATGCAATATGCAACAGTAAAATACGTCACGGGTACAATAATCCCCCGCTGTCTCTACTTAACCCTTGAATATTGATAAAAGAATACCACAATACATACCCATGAGACGGCTATTACAACTGACAAACAGTTTCACATTCAGCTCGCAATATTCAACTACCCACTATAAAATAATCAAACACTACACTAGGGGTGTCATCTCAGGGGGTGGACAGTAATACTTTTAAAAGCGTCACCCCTCTCCCGTCTTTGTCGGATATTTCATTGTACAGACGAGCAGAAAAGTCGTATCGCGTCAACCCTGTTACTGCAGATGCTATTTTATTTTTTGCAAATTATTGTTTCACTTTTTGATGTGAATGTTTCTTCATTCACCGAGCCTTTTCCCAACTCAGTTGGGTCGGCTTTCCAGTCTAACTGCGATTCGGCTGAACTTCGATATTTTCCGTGAAGCGACTGCCATCTGACCTCCACAACCCATGGGCGATATCAAAGTTCTGTAGCAAGACCGGTCGGATTTTGATTTAGGGCTCCAACTACCCCTAACGACTGCCTTTTTTTTTTTTTCATTAAAATATGTAATCTTCTTAGTGTACATAAGAAGCTACACACTTACTAGTAGCTACTACCAATGATATGAAGCAATCGTCACTTTTCAAGTTCGCACCTAATAATATAAACTACCTATAACTACTTATTCAGAAGATATGGATCGTTCGGCGCGTGCGCAAAGGAAACTGCGTCATACAGGAGTAGTGATATCGTACTTCCGATTGTGGGTTCTTCAAGGTAAAACATTAGGAGGAAGATATGATTAACAAATAATTGAAACGTAAATTTCAAGTCACATGTTTTATGAAGTCAGAAATGGCAGTAACTAGGTATGATGCACCATGTAAGTTTTAATAACTTTCCCTGCAAATGTACAGATAGATTATTCTTGTTGTATTTATGTGTACGATGCTTCATCGCATTTTGTCATCAAATTCAAATCAATAAAGTGTTTACACTATAACTTCCTACTGGAACCTACATATTTTTCAACTTTAAAAAAATGTTTTTTTTATCAATGAAACTTAATTTTATATTTTTTACATTTGAAACTCAGACTAAACTCACAGACCACCCCAGAGTTTCATTTAACTTAGGATGTTGTAATGTATTTAATGTGGTTTTATTATTTATAGTAGGTAGAGGTTCAAGGGCAGGCGGCGGCAGGGAATGTGGTCTAGCTTCCGGCAGAGACTCTGCGAATGGAATATTTATTATAAGTCTGACATTTTGATGGATAGGATAAGTTGGAGGATATGAGAGGCTTTGAGTCACAGACCTATTCAAATTCAATTTTGTAATATATTTTTTATGTGGCGTTCGTTGGGAAAGCCTATACTGCCTATACCCTGCAATGGGCGTCAATTGACTGACGATGATAGCTTGATGAAAATTTTCATTATCTTGATAGTAAAACTACCTAGTTAATACTCTCGATATTACTATTGTAGGTCTAGGCTTAGTAATATACCTAATGGTAGTTACTTAACTCTTATTCACGGTCATATAAAATATATAAGAAGCAAGTTACAGAAGTAAAAACAGTTTTGAACCAAACAATGATAAAAATGCCTATTTGCCTTTCTTTAATACCAAGATTACCAAATAATAAGTTTCATAAAACAGAAAATCCGCAGCAACTGTTCAGCGAGACAACGGTAGATGAAAAACTGCTGACTGTCGAGAAATATCATTATAGACACAGCCTCTGTACCCTCAGCTACATCTCATACAAAACACGTTAAGCGGAAACCTCATACGCATCAAGACTCCCAACAATAGGAATATATCTCACAATCTCAAGTAATAAAAGCGAAGCGGCCACATTAAAATCTTATCCCTTTCTTAAATAAAAAATTCACGAAAAAATAAGAGGAAATCTCCCCTCTATTATTCAGTGGAAAACGCTTCCCAACCCATCCACCTCCGATTGGTACGAAAATCGTATGCGCGAAACGAAGGCAACAATAACGAAATTCTAACTCTACTGCTAGAATAGAGAGTTACTATTGGCGTGACTACATTTTGTTACTTTTGTAAGGAAACTGCACTTACAAGGTATGAAATAAAGTTTATATTCGTTCGGCTTGCATTCGATCGGGTGTATAGAAATCGTGGCTTAGTTTGTGTTGTATTTGAAAATGAGATGCAGCGCGTGGGGTAGGTAGAGAGAGGGTGGACTGGGGTCGGGTGGCTCTCGAAACCCGAATAACCGGGGCGTATGTAATGATTTTCCCGGGTGGAATTATGCCCAGTATCGGAGACGAATTGGGGATAGGGGAATGTTCTTTTTAATGGTCTTATGAGTACATTGATTAGGGAAATCCGACGAAACGAAAAGTCTCTTTAAACCGCTCGTTATGATTCAGACTTATTTTTTTGTTATGAAAATAATATTTTATAGGTACTGTTAGTAAAAAAATATTTAAGTTGTTAAACACATATTATTGCATGTACAGAATTTGACTTTAAATATACCAAACTCATCGATTGATTTGGAAGATACAGCATACTCGGGACAATACAAGAGCGATATTGCATTTAGCGTTTTGAAGACAGTTATAGGTAGGTACAGTGTACTTTAAATCTTTCGCCAACTTGAGACTTATTTTTTTTTTATTGGTTGGGGTTCAAGTTGGTGAAAGAGTTGCTCTAGTAGCCTGTCAGTACATAGCACCGATGAGACCGTATGTTTTAACTAAAAATAAATACTACGAATTGAAATCGAAAAGTGTTCATAAGTAAGATACGTTTCTGTTAGAAAAAAATAAACCGTACAAAATCTTCATTAGGTGCGAACAATGTGCATTTAAGGGTTAAATTTTCTCTTACGAAATATTGCTTAGATCATTTTAAATTAAAAAGCTATGAGAATTTGTCAAACAAACAAATCCGCAGAGAGAGTCTAGTAAACTTTTGCTTTACATTTGTTTAACCCTTATCTAAGTAATGTTATAGCCTGCGAGGGTATCTCACGGCGAATCAGGCGCACGTCGAGACAGCGTGCGCAAGCTCATACTATGGTTCACCCATCTGAGATTAGTACAGCTTATGAGACGATCAAGTCACTTCACCTCAAGCACGTATACGAAAATAAACCTAATTTCATGCTCATACGTTCACTTTTTGAAATATTTTATACGCACTTGATGGGATGGGACTTGACAGTTATATGTAAAAAATATCGAAAATTAATCCGCATTAACATGAAATAAGGTTTATTTTCATATACGTGCTTAACGTCAAGTGACTTGATAGTCTCAGGAGCCATTACAGCATCACTAACGGGATACTGTCGTGCTTCTATGTTCATATCTTATCAAGCTTAATTTTATTGTTAGTAGTTGAATTGTTTTAGATTAAAACAATGGGGTAAGATGTTGATTTTTTTTATATTTGTACTAATTGTGTGTCTCAAAGAGCAGTCTTGAGAATGCCTCGTGAGTACCTAGGTGAAACATATGTCGACATTTATAATGTCTTGCGAAATTAGCGCATTTTTTTTTTTTTTTTTTTTTTTTTTATATATTTATGTCGACAAATTGACGCCACCCGCCTGATGGTAAGCTGAGGCGACGTCTGGCAATTGAGGGCGACTCTCACAGTACACAGGAATACTATAGAGAGTGGCCCTCAACTTGACGACCCAGTAAAGTGCCTCTTCACGCTTCGCTTAAAGAGCCCAGGGTTATATGTTGGAGGAAACACGTGCGCAGGCAGGGCGTTCCAAGCCACCATCGTTCGGCAGAGAAACGATCGTTTAAAACGCTCGGTTCTCGCGAAGACGGTTTCCACGGTATGAGGGTGACATCTCTGCCCGGCACGCGTTGTTCGGGATCGGAAGGGAGAGGGTGGGATCAGGTTGAAGAGCTCTTCAGAACACTCACCGTGGTAAATACGGTGGAACGCGGCCAAGGAAGCAATTGTTCGGCGCTGGGCTAGCGGCTCAAGGCTTCCCGTTACCTCCGGACAGTCTATAATGCGAACAGCGCGTCGCTGCATAGCGTCGAGTGCGTCCAGCAAATACTTCGCGGAGCCGTCCCAGAGGTGAGAGCAGTATTCAACGCAGGGTCTAATCTGCGTTTTGTACAGCAGACACCTCTGGTGCGGTGTAAAGAATCGCTTTACCTTGTTCAGTATTCCTAGTTTCCGCGAAGCTAGCCCAATACATCTCTCAATGTATTATATAAAAATTCAACATCTTACCCCATTGTTTTATCATGGACTTTCGCCAGGTAACGCCTGATTCCATTCAATATTGTTTAAGATTATTTGCGCAAACATCTTAGAAGACACGTATTTTGGTACTGACTGCACATTAAGTATATTTTTATATAATTTTACAATATGGATCACAATAACTATAGTCTTAGGCTGGACGAGCGACCAGCGAATAAATTAATAAATATAAACTAGGTATGAATTGAGCTGAGTTTGTCGATCCGGGTCGAACTCCTAAACGACTGGACCGATCTTTATGAATTCAGATATATGCACTCACGGTGATGGTCACTATGACCGTGCCAAATTTGGACTATTCACACAACGCCATCTAGTCTCAAACTAAGCAGAGCTTGTGTTATATGAGTATTAGACAAACTGATATAGATACTTATACACATTTTTATGTAAATACATACATATTACACATAGGGAACATCCAGACTTCGACACAAACTTATCTGTCTTCACACAAAGTTTGTCCCGACTGGGAATCGAACCCGAGACTCTGGCGTCGAAAGCGGATGCACTACCGACCACGCCACCGAAGCAGTCAATGAATGTGCTATGCAGTGAATGATTCCTTTCCAGGAGGAACGTTCTACCAACTAACCAAGACAACACTAGCCCAAGACATCTTATATTGTGATCACATTGTGTGACTTAAGCCTAGTTCGCACTGCTTTAGTGATTTAGTAGAGTAGCGTGTAATTTAGTGGCTAAACTACTCGCTACTACACAGAAATCGTTCGTATTACGGTTTAGTACAGTACACAAGTGAGTGGTGGCGGCCACTAATGAACTCGACTAATCAACAGGTTCGGACTTGTTTAGCCGGTGAACCAGTGAGCACGGATGCGTGGTGGGAGGCGCTACTCGCCCGAAAAAATAGAATAAAATGGATTGACTCGACTAAATCATTTACTAAATTACTCGACTAAATTTTTGTAGTTCGCACATATTTAGCTACTAAATTATTCGCTACTCTTCTAAATTACTAGCCTAATGCGAACTAGGCTTTACGGCGTTTTTATGACTGCATTATGTCCAAAAATTCTAAACGAAACTATTGTTCTTTCTGGGATTCGGCACGGAAATTGAACTGACTACCTCTAATCAAACGTATGCGTCCATCCTTGTCCTTACCTTTACTTCGAAATAGCTATGTTTGTATACAACGTGTTTCATATTAGTGTGGTCATATTTGACCCTCGTTACACATGCGCGTTGAGTTAACTATACGCACGGACAAAATTGCAAATACAAGTTTAGTTAAAACTTTTAAGGTGTCATGTAAATTTAATTGATTTGTTCATTTAATCGATATTTTATAAACCCAACACTACCTAGGGTCAAATTTATTCGTAAGGTTCAGTCCTCTTCGATGAATCGTAAACAACTCTTATTTCATATGCTCCTGGTACAGAATACTATTTTGTAGTAATGATAGGTTGTGGACTTTAAAACAACAAAAACTAACCGATTTCATTGTGCATGTCATCCTGGTAGATAGGTAGGTACCGTGTTCCACAATAAACACAACTAACTCACTAATATCACGATACTTAGATAAACATTATTGAATTTAATAAAAAATACACTTCCTACCTCTAATAAACACAAAACTAAAAAGTAGGTACTAAAGTAACGGCTCGAAATGTTCGCCGCCTTGATCAATGCACAGTTGGGTCCGTCGCATCATGCTGGCAGTTACATTACACAGCATGTCTGGAGTTACACTGCTAAATGCATCAAATATTTTAGACTCCATATCTTCACGCGTGAGATATACCGCACTGTACACTTTGTTTTTGACATAGCCCCACAAAAAAAAGTCAAGTGGTGTGAGATCCGGTGACCTCGGAGGCCAAGGTATGGGACCACCACGTCCGATCCACTGGTTAAACCGCTCATCTAAATACGCCCGTACATCTCTCGCATAATGTGCTGGCGCCCCGTCTTGCTGGTACATCATATTTGTGTACAATGTTACAGGCAAGTTTTCAAGGTCCATAAAATACGGTTCGCGAAACTAGGGGATCGTTGTGCTTCCTCTCGGTACCACTGGCAAAAGTTGAGACGTGGTACGAAATCAGCCGGTGTCAGTTCTTGGGTGTGCCTGAAGTGGTACGGATGTTGACCATCTGCTTTTAGCACGCGCCATACTCTCAAATGATTCATTCCCAGAACAATTCCAGCGCGGCGAGTACTTGTTCTGGGATTGGATTGAAAATGCTCGAGAATACTTTCTTCTTGCTCTGGTGGTACAACAGATGGTCTGCCTTCTGAGCGGGAACCACGGAAAGAACCAGTGTCATGTAAACGGTTCACCATTTTTCGGAAGCACTCCACAGATGGTAACCGCCGCCGTTCACCTTCGAGTCTATTGTCCACAAATCTTTCTCGATAAAGGCGACGAGCTTCACGCAGACTGCCATCGGCTGCCCCGACGCAAAGTATCATTTCATAATATTCACTATTACTTAAATACGCCATGATCGATTAACACAGATTACTACGTACGCCTAATATCAAAGTTTACTTGCAACTGAAAAGAAATTAGATAGTTGTAAGTGTTGCCTAAGTGCAATGTCTTATTTCCTTGAATTACGTCGTAATTTTGGTAAAAATCTAATAAAAGTACCAAGTAGGTACTTAGTTTTATTTATGAAAAAAAGCTAGTAGGTACCTAGTATAAAATAATTTAAGAGATAAATAATAACATAATTATTATTTACCATAAACACAGGATATTTCGCTAAGACCTATGAAATAAAATAAAATTGTTGAATGCCAGCGCGGCGTCGCTCGCATGATAGTATGCATGTAAATACATTTCGAAACCTACTTAAACCCATTTAAAAAAAAAACCGCTTCAAGATCCGTTGCGTAGTTTTCAAGAACTAAACATACATTAGAACAGACAGACGGAAAAAGCGACTTTCTTTATCCATGTAGTCTAAGATTAGTAATTTATTACCAATTGCTAAAATGAACAAATATCCAGCATAAAAAAAGCTAATAAAGTCCCCGTTTATGAAGAACATTGCGTTAACTTGCAACACCGGAATAATATGGGTTTTGCGGTAAAATTTACGTGTTGTGACGTGTACGTCTTTGATATATGCCGACATCGCTACTGATACCTAGTTTCTTCAAAGCGGCTCCAATCAAAAAAGTGGGCGGTTCTCTTTGTAATTTTTAGGGGTCCTTAAGATACATATTAGTGAAACTGACACCAACACCTCCTACTTTTTCTGATATCCTCATTCAACCATACAAGTTGCCACTTTTAGCGATAATGTTTTATGAACTTTTATGCATCACATTATCATGACGAATCGAGAACCTAAGTACCTACTCTTTTTTAAAGTCGGTCAAAAATAACCAAACACCTTGCAGATCATTTACTTCATGGTAAATGAGTCGAAAGAGAGTTCACGATATGGTAGTGCAGTGACTGGCATCCACGATCTCTCTATCCCGAAACTGAATACCTACATACTACTATACCCACCAGCGTTCTCAACAGCTACAACATAAACTTCTACACAAACAGCAGTTGTATTTTAAATATCTGTGCGGAACCAATTTATAAAAAGTGTAAATTTAAGGAAGACAAGAACATAAATGTTTCTTCTCTTTTCTTCGACAGCAAATGCGTTGCTCCTGGTATTTGAGTAGGTTGACAACAAATTACGTGTGAGTTGTGACATTCACGACAATCACGTGATACATAAATTCATAGAAAAACTTCAAAAATAACTTTGAGTAGGCACTCTTTATTTTGACCCCAAGGTGTGATTCGGAAACTATTTTGTATGATAACTATTGATAAAGTAACTTTATCTGTTGGTTAAAATTTTGAGTAACAACGAGACTGTCCGAATCTATTTCACTGTTTGGCAAACCTACTTGAGGTCAAATCTAGAGTTCATTCTAATCATATGTTTATTTTGTAGTGCAGTCTTAGAGCTTCATTTCAATGAGCTATCGATAAAAAGGAAAATTTATCGACTACGTCATTATAAGTCAATATTTTATTAAATTAATTAAAGACCCCGCGCAATATATTATTTAGGCCCTACCCAATGCAACCTTGAGATATGACCACACTAATATGAAACACGTTGTATATGTATAACGCACAAACAAAACCACGTCTTCAACGATACGAAGGGGCAGACAGAGGTGTTAAATACGCCTACATTTCGCCAGTCTTATCATAATGCACTTTGCAAAAGACTGTCAACAGGTGTACCACGTGCAGACGAGGATGACTTGGGGTCGATTGATAGGGCCCCTTGTTACTCATCTTATAGGAATCGAACCTACAAATTCTACGATTTCAACGGAAAGACAACTAAAATGTTTGTAAACACTTGCTATAGCTATATTGATCGTACCCTTGTCTAAAACAGACACCCTGCCACCCTTATAATTACTTAGAGATGCGCCGAATGTAAATTTAGCTATACATACGAACTTTCGACCTAAGATTCTGTTTCATCACGAATTAAATACCTATTGTAGTTATAAGATACTTGATTAGATCAATATATAATTATTTAACTCCTTTGTATTTGTAAATAAGGCTGTAGAATTCTAATTAATATTACTGTAAATGAAGTTTGATAATTGTTTAATCACAAAATCAATTTGCTTTATATTGAAACTACAGCAGTTAAGGGTTGATTGTCTCCTTTTAAGTAGATAATTTGTTATCCTTTTTTAAATTACGACTCTAAACTTTTTTAACTCATAATTTTTGACCCAAAAATATAATAAGGATTGTACAAAGCTGATTAAACCTCCATGGAAACTCAATCAAATATTTTTTTATAAAAAATACTTTAAATAGTATTCTAAAAAATAAAACATTCGATTTTCAAATACCGAGACGGAACGAACGCAAGCGACCCCGAAATTGCTGGCCGCATTCACCCAGACAAAAGCCCTAAAATACACCCCACGAGCAAAAAGAAAAGCATTTCCATCCCATCCCCTCCTTCATTTAAATTTCCCGCCCCAGTGCGGGGGCGGCGTCCATAGGGGCGGCTTCTGTACAACAGAGACGAAACTTAAAACCTCATAGAAAAGAATGAGACGATCGTATGTCCACCTGTTGCGTATTGAGTTTCATATTTTCGCGACGGAGTCTTTTTCGTTTCTTACCAAGTTCCAAAGGATTTGTATGGAGGTGCCTCGTACATGCGTACTTCGTCTTAGGTATTGAACGATATTGATGTACAGGCGTACGTCGGGAGTGCAACGAATGATTTCGGAAAAGCTTTTGTTTTTGTTTTGTTCCAACTATTTTAAAAGTTGCCTATAAATTCTTTTCAGTTTCAAATATGGGGGGGGGTGATTTCTGCATGTGATAGCATTATGGACTTTGCAAATAAGTTATACTTCGACTATTGTATTTGTAATAGGGACTTGAGTAGTCAAGTTGCTATCCACGAACTTAAAATTTGGAATAGTTTTTAAAGGAATAAACGTAGTCTCGTCTTACTCAACGAATGGTGCACAGAGGCGTTTTATAGGCCTATATTTCGTCAGTAACATTGTTGCCTACCTATTCAGCACAAAAAGCAACCGAATCCCATAAAATTTTGAAAAAATAATAATAATTACGTACTTTATACCTATTCTTAAGATTATGTCCAATGGTTGTGAAGGTCAGAGACTGAAAAACCGAGAAACTGAGTTGCTAAAAGGTTCAGTGGATGATGATGATCATTTTGTTAATAACTCTTCAAAATATAGGAAATCCATAAAGCATCAAATACACCTATGACTTTTTATGAGTTAACTTCCCTTTTTTAAATAAATGTAATATCATTGTACCATACGGTATAACCACCATTTTGTAAATGTACATATATCTTAGCAGGATGAAATGAAGACAGAAATAAAAACTGTTTGTGTTACCGTTTCCGGCGCGTCCCGGGTTCGATCCCGTACACACGTGGCGTTGGTTATTACGAGGAAATAATACAATAAAAATAGTATCACCGACGATTAAATGGCGATGGAAAGATCACCGATGTTTGTTATTAAAGCTTTTATAAATAAACAGAGTCAATAAGATATTAATTGTTTCTAGAAGGTATGCAGATATGTAAATTAAGCTCACATTTCGCTAAGAATGTCAGAATGCGTTCTTCTTCTTTAGGTAAGTACGTGGCTCCATCGTTCATCGGTGATTTTGCCAATGTCTAGGTAATGCTTGATAGTTCCCGCACAGAAGAACTAGTTACTCCGTACTAGTTCACGGTTTGGGACATGGAAACGTTGTTCGGTATAGCAATTGCACGTCTGGTCCTGGGCTTTTGCCTAGCGCCAGAAGTAACCTAAAAGGCTACCAATCATGCGCTCGCTAAAAACACAAGTCCGTCAGTATGCGTTGGACTCTCATTAAGATTTTTTGATGGACTAAGTCACATCTACCTTCTTCAGCTTTGCAATGAACAAAAAATCTTATTAAATAAAATCTAGCCTAAAAAACTAAAATATCACAAAGGAATGTTGTAATATAATATCGTTTGGCAACACTATTCAATCATGTTTACATCAAGATTTCTTAGAAAAAACTGAACAATATACAAACGAATTTTCTTTTGACAGCTTTGTATCTGTCATGTAATGTGTGTTTGAATAAAGAAAACCGTTCTCTTTGTTGTCTATTGCCTATTTTCAATGTTTACCCAGATTGAAAAAAAAAATGTTTTTGAGGTTCACTTCATGGAACTTACGTTATTATACTTGAGGTAGAAGTTCCCGTGATCACAAGCGAGCAGCGATAAAAATCTACATGTGTGGGATTACTAGAAGTTTATTACTGTATATTTTGATTGTTTGCTATTTCTTTTCTCCCTTCGATTATCAACTTGTGAAAAGATAAGTACACATATAGTAAAACATATAATTTTATAATAAAACTTCCCTAAAAAGATTTGTTACATCACAGAAAAAAAAAAGAAAAAGAACATTTTTAAAACACGCACCATTCGCAATTTCGACTCGTTTAAAAAATGTACCGTGATTTAAATTTCGAACGAAGGGTGACATTTAAAACTGTCATCTAAAAGTATTGATAATGCAAACTCACCATAGAGACGGGTAGGGGATGCGCCCCACCATTAGGGTAGGGGTACGGTGCCACGAGGTAGCCCATATTGAAACCGGCTGCAGGATGCGGTTCGAATTTACCTGTAAAACATTACAAAAATGTCAATGAAGTTTTGAATTTGGAATTTTAGAGCTGGCAACATTAAACTCATATATAGGTATAATCACAGGTATATCCCCATGTGGATAGGCACAGGTGTTTACACATCCAAATTTTGCCAGTAACTTTGCTAATCCCACATAATAAGTGGCGAACCTTTTGCTTTCCGGACATTTTTATATTTTCCACGGTCTCGTCCGTTTATCGGTAGGTTTTTTTATTTATTTATTGACCGAGCGAGCGAAGCGTCTCAGTTTCAACTCGAGGACTGGCCGATTTGGCGTTGTTTGTCTGTATGTGTGTCAGTTCCGGTCTACAGGCCGCATTTTTCAGCCGATTTTCATGAAATTTGGCACAAGTGTTCTTTGTTGCAAGGCGCAACTTTTGTCGAAGGGATTTTTCGATTGGGGGAAAATGGGGGAGAAATGGGGGAAAATGCGAAAACAACGCGAGGTCTACTGTTCACAGAACCACTAGTTATTATTACATTTATACATTTTACAGCCACTAAATTTATCCTGTAAACCTACATAGGTTTGTGTAGGATAAACCGTTCTCTGCTCGTTAACTTTTTCACAAAGGTAGGTGGTAGCTAATACTTAAATACTTACTACATACAAATTGACATTGTGTAACAGTGAGTGTTGAATTTACAAATAAACAGTTTAAAAGTACCCATCATTTGTTAGAGGTACCTAGATATTATGTATAGTGCATGACCTACAAGTGAGTGAGGTAGGCTTGGACCTCTAAGAACTTGGTGAGACCACTATGTACTCCTTACGCAATATTAAACACTAGCTGTTGCCTGCAGCTCCGCCTGCGTGTTATAGTTTTCTTGATCACCAGTTACTGATTTATTATGTATAGCTGTTGCCCGCAGCTCCGCCTGCGTGGTACTTTAGATCGACATAACTTTTTAGTTATGAACCGATTGAAATAAAACAAACCCTAAATGTTAAGTTTAATAAACCACAACTCATTACTAAAAACCGCATTCGGTTAAGCCGTTTTTGAGATTAGCGTGTTCAAACATTCAGACAAACAGACAAAAATTCTAAAAACTATTGTTTATTGCGTTCATAAAGCCCCCCTACAACAGTTTCTCGCTTATATCTTCGATGTACAGACATCGAGCACTTACAATTTTATTATATGTATTGATTGATTGATAACAAAACACAATGTAAGTAATCAAAACGTCGTCACTTACACTTAACTAATGAAGTACAATCAGACACAAAAAACTTGTGATATAATAAACACGCCAAAAATTGACACACCGACTTTGAATTACCGAAACGTGACCAAATAATTGTCGGAATGGGACCAAATTCAAATGGGACCACTTCGGAAGTAGAATCTTTCTTGAGATATGAGGTAACAAACATAAAAAAACATGCAGTCGGTTGAAAATAATCTAGAACTAGTTTTATGGCGATACGCCATCCGCCATTCAAAGTTGGAACACAGCCAGTATTCTATAAACCTTCCCAGTCAGCAATGATGTAAGGGATCTTTAGAAAATATTGTCAGCGAATAACAACTTAATTTTAATTTGTGTAAGTAATTAAAGTTTCTAATCTCATACCATTTGGTAATTAATTAGGTTAAACACAAGATTTACAAAAACAAATCTTATTTTGGATAATATAGAAATCTTGAAACGGTCTACTGGTTCAGATAATAAAAGATAATTGAATCTACCATCCAACGCCATTTTAATTAATATGTAGGTACACGCCAGATAACCTTTATTAAAACACGCACTTAAAATGCTCCGTGTTATGCAAAACGCTTATTGAAACCGATAGTATCTAAACGATTTAGTATAAATTAACTGTGTTTAGCATTGAAATTTTAGATTTTATGATAATATTTGAACGTTTCTGGTTTGGTTATTTTAAAGTGCATACAGTTAACTTATATGTTACGTATAATACCCAAAATGCGGTTTTAGGTGCATTTTAGCACTACCTATTCTAATTTTAGAAAAAGGACTCTTTGACAGTCTTTTTTAATTACTGTTAGGCCCTTGATTCAAGCCAATATTTAGCTATTTAGTTGTATTCTATATACAGGGTACTAGGGGTACTAGGGTACTTGACGTCGACTTATGGGACATCCTGTATATATTGTACGTAAAAGTACAGTCAGACTGGAAAACATAGACGTTAGACGTCGCGGGCGTGGTTGGCAGACGAACAAATTACATAGCGATAAGGAGTAATTTACTGACGTAATTGCGCGCGCCGGCTGGTGACGATGTTCGCTCCTATAAAGCCCTGATTTTCGGAATAATAAAATAGAAAGAGAAACCTCGTACATATATTTTTTTTTCCAGAATGTAGGAGGATACCAAGGGGCCCAAGATATCCTTACGAGCACTCGGTGCAACTGCTGACATACCCACGATAGTGCCTAGAAACAAAAATAGACTTGCCTAGTATTAAATTGTCCAATTACCCAGTATTACCAAAGACCGACAAAGGTATTAGGACGTAGGTACTCTTTTAACTTATATTTCATCGATGCATGTAAAATTTTCCCGACAGAAGAATAGAAGCCGCATAAGTGCCAAAATCTGCCGCAAATGTTACATTCCGAGGCCGTACCCGGGACGCCCGGCAATGGACGATAAGACGCTATTTAAAAATACTTGACTGGCAAATTGTTTTCCGCGTCTACCCCTTCGGAGAGAAAGACGTGACAATGTTTATACGAATAGTAATAAAACTGATGAGGCCGTGAGGAGTAAAGCAACGAAAAATCAAGTTTGGGACACACAATGTGTTACACGAATGATATTATGAGCAATAAAATTATTTATCTCAGTGATAAAAATCTGTCGAAACATTTCAAATGTATGGAAATTCAAAGAATCTTAATAATAGCCCCGTGAATAATTCTATCACAACTGTTTACCATCGCTACTAAAACAATTATGAGAGCAATCAAAATTTTATTACGTTAGTAAGATTCTTGTTTTCACTGACTGTACTTTATAGTTCTGGCGGCCGTATTCTGTTTCTAATACATCTACACTATCGAACATCGCAGGTGATCACGATTGTGTAGAGAGTATATAATCGTCTGCAATGGCACATGATCGGCAACGATGAAAGGTATTGCGAACGTACTAGCGAACGTTTACGACGACGCTGCCGGCGGCAATCAGGGGCATGGCCCATTCTGCAATTGCTGTTCGTGATGAGTTCATGTCTACAATAGTTATTTAGTATTGCTTTATGTAGCAGTCTTGTCATACAACAGACGACTGCAATCATTTTGACATCATAATTAATTATATACGAGTATAAAGTCATAACTGGAACGAGCAGATAACCTGTAGTTGACAATTAGAGGCACGAAGCTTAGCACAATTAAAACACCAGATGTACAGCTAAAGGTAATAAAATTATATTTGTTGACAACACATAATATGTAGTTACGGTGAACAACGTGGTTATCGTCATGTATTTTCGAAATAGGCACCCACAGGACAGGCTTGTCTAGTGTGGGGCCACCGACAATGTATTGTGATTCTAGTTTTTTTGGTAATAAATAAATAAAATAAATCTTTTTGGACATTCTCACACAACGTCATCTAGCCCAAACTAATCTATAAGCTTGTCTATGTGCTATGGGATCTAGACAACTGATAAACATACTTATCTATTTCTAAATACATACATAATATACATAGAAAACACCCAAACTCCAAAACAAACAATTGTGGATCACACAAATATCTGATTCGACCCGGGAATTGAACCCGAGACTCCGGAGTCGAAAGCCGATGCACTACCGACCACGCCACCGAAGCAGTTGCAGTAATGATTTATGATTATGAGTTTATGTAAGTGGCGGTACATGGTACATGGGTTTTTTTTTAATTCTGCGAGACCGTGGCCGCTCCCATGTCCATTGCTGCGGGCGTCTCTGGTGACACCAGAAAGTATTTCCTGTGGCGGCGGACTTTGGCCACCTGCATGGATATAGGGGTGATGATATGTATGTATTTCTACCATACTTCTATGTCTAAGATGAGTCACATAATGTATAACTAGATATAGTTGTGAATAATACGAGTATGCATTGATTCAGTAAAAAGAAATCATATATTTTTAAAATTATGTTGTATACACAAGAAATAACTACAGTGTACACACAATTTTTTCGGTTCAATAAATCAAGATTACTCTAATCCCCTCAGACATTTTTGAGGTTAACTCTAAAATATCAAGAACGAAATCCATATTCCCACCAACTGATTGTAAAGATTTATAGGGAAAAAAACACTAGATCAAATCTGTTATAGAATTTAAATATTTAAATGAATAGTTAGTATAATATTACAATTTATTATTTCGGTATAAATTTGTAGTTTTCACCAATCCTTTTTCAATATAACAAAGCAAACAGTACAATAAAACTTTAAGAAACTTGAGGGAGCTTTCGATTGTCTCGCGCTTCACGTAGTCCGTCCAGAATAGGGACGTGCGACGCCTTTTTCAATTTATAAGCAATTTAGTCAGAATTACAGTGATGAGTACCGGCCAGCCGAGATAATAGTTGGCACTTTATTTATTTATTATCACAGAAAATTAAGACTAATTTGTTTTTAATTCTAGATTCACCGTTAATCCTCTTATATTTTTTTAAGCTGTTTGAATAAATAGATACATTTTTATTGGTCGTAATGATATCGAGTGTGTAATCTGATTGTTAATTCGGATGTAATTCTGACTTGATATATGTAAACTTCTTTGAAATGTATATACTACTACTAGCGGACGCCCGCGGCTTCGACCGCTTAACAAATTATATACACAACAACCTTCCTCGATAATCACTCTATCCATTGTTGAAAACCGCATCAAAATCCGTTGCGTAGTTTTAAAGATCTAAGCATACATAGGGAACATAGGCGACTTTGTTTTATACTATAAATAAATAAATAAATAATAATAAATATATTAGGACAATGCACACAACGCCATCTAGTCTCAAACTAAGCAGAGCTTGTGATATGAGTACTAGATAAACTGATATAAATAGTTATATACATTTTTTTTTTGTAAATACATACATATTATACATAGGAAACATCCAGACTTCGGTACAAACGCATATGTCATCACACAAAGTTTGTCCCTACCGGGAATCGAACCCGAGACTCCAGCGTCGAAAGCCGATGCACTACCGACCACGTCACCGAAGCAGTCAATACTATGATATGTATGATACTACTAAACTACCGAAATCGGAGTGGGTTCGATTCCCATCCAGGACAAAACATCGTGTGATGAGCACAACGACATGTCCTTTAGCTTACCAACAAGTCACAAAAGAGAAACTAGAGAACACTAGTAGTCACAAAAAACAAGTAACCAAAAAGGTTAAGCTACAAATATTACCTCTTCTGAAGAACTTAATTAACTATGTATAAAAACAAAAGTATTATAACCAATTTCGAAGATGTCCATCAAATACCTATATGTATATTTGTGTTTTGTATTCAAAACAAGATTTTAAATTAGACTAGGTATTTTTTCTACGGGTTAATATAATAATTAATCATATCTTTAATAAGTTATACGGTTTCTACGAACTGGCAACATTGTGATAATACTTTAATAGCGATTACCATATGAAATATGGATAATCTGTAAAGGAATTTGATAACTTTAATAATAACCTTGTCAAAATTTTAACGAATAAGGTAGAAGTTTAAGCAAACTCATTGCTTTGAAATACAAAAAATATATGGATTTGGTAAGGATTTATCTAAAAATTCAGTGTTTAAATATCGTTGTAACACGATACACTGGTACCGTCAGCTCGGTAGAACTGCGGTAGGTGGATCCAACGCTAACCTTAATAGCGCGATGTAGAAATTATGAATATGATATGAAGCAAAAATTCGATGTCGTCGGTAGTGGTCATCGTAGCTCAGTTGATCAGAGCAGTCCCCCTGTTAGGGAAAGGCCGTGGGTTCGAGTCCCGCCGATGACATCAGTTTTTGTGATCTATTTATAATTTCTTTCTTAATATTTTAAGAATAGTTTAAGCAAACTCATTGCTTTGAAATACAAAAAATATATGAATAAGGAAGAGTTCGTGGTTTCGCCCATGTGTAAATTATAGTCCTACTGTTATCCGTTTTTTGCTATCACTGTACTTTCTATTATTTATTTCCAATAACAGTTCTTATGGTACAAGGAGAATGCTCTGACCACTGAGCTACGATTACCAATACCGACATAATCAAATCTTTACTTCATAATATTGTAATTTCTAGATCGCGCTAATAATGTTAGCGTTGGTTTAACCATCTCATATTCGTAAGGAATCTCCCATGCGTAAACAAAAAAAATGGTTAACCATCTCAGTGCTTTGAAATACAAAAATATATAGATCTATTACACACACACTCACACACACACACACACACACACACACATATATATCACGCTTATATCCCCGAAGGGGCAAGCCGTAAGGGCAAGCCTATTGCCGTCACCGGGCACATTTATAATGGTTTATGTCCAAAATGGCCGAATTAATTTAATAAAAAGTATCAGCTATATTGTAATTTTGAAATAAAATTGAAACCCGTTGCCTTGGGATGAACTGTTGATGAAAGGCAACAAAAACTAACGTGCCAGCCGCTGTGGCTCAGCCAATTAAAGTCCTGGGCGTTTTGGAGTAGATCCATTATAGTACTTAGATATCTATTTTATTAATTAAATGAATATCAGCTTATACTGCCGGCTACCAATGCGTGGTAGTTGTAATTGTATTCTGATTTCTTCTGGAATACATAACAAAGTAGTCCTTATAACATATAGGAATCCATAAAATGGTTTATCTATGTGGAAAATTTGAACCAAATCTGTTCAAAGGTTTTCGCGTGACTGAGTAATAAACAACTTTACAAACTTTCACGTTTAAATTGTTAGTTACTCGTACATTTTAAAAGTATTTGTAGTTAATAATGATATGATTAACCATCACAAAACTAAATTAAATCAAAAAGGAAAACATAAGTAGGTACTATGTTACAATCCCCATCCCAGTTTTAAAAAGTAAGTGAGCACGATTCCGAGAGCTTGCGGTGGGTCTGACCTATACCAATATTGACCGAAGACGTCCAAACCCCGTATAATGTGTCGTAACTACAAAAATACACACCTTTTTATATATTAAACGTGTTGAGAAACACGTCAGCTACTGGTTTATACTAGACGGTTCTAGAAGAATTTAGAATCAAATAATTCTTATGTATTTCATCCTAATTGTAAATGTGTGAGGCTGTTCATTTCTCCACGCTATAATCATTACACGGATTTGGTTGAAAATATCTACACAGCACCCGCACATTGGGCCAAGGGGCTGGGCGGTTTGGACACAATATTGGATCATTGTTACTTCCTTCGGCAGTGGCGCTGTGATATAATGGTCATTATGACCGCGGTAAATATTTGGCCAAGGGCCTGGGCCAGCACATTGCCATAATGTGGACAGCGGCAGTTACATATAGGTTTCTCGTTCCCGGTTCCCGTGGGAACACATTACCGGGATAAAAAGTAGCCCATATTACTCAGGGATAATGTAGCTATATATCAGTAAAATAATTTTCAAAATCGGATCAGTATTTACGGAGTGTATTTGCGTCAAACTAAAAACTAAGTATCAAATATGATAATATTAAGTTTAGATAAGTTCCCATCAGTGTTATGGATGGATTGAAAAAAAAAACACTTGTATTATGAAATAGGTACTATACTAGAATATTGTATTTAATTAATAAACTATAGGCTGGAACCACTTTATAGACCGACGATACGTCGAAACCAGCTTGTGGTGATAAAAACCTATTGGACGAACCAACACAATTAAAGGAAGGTGTCTGCTATATAAATTATAATAATATTATATCGTTGCGAACTTAGAAATGCTTTTTTATGCGGCCAATTCATAGGAAGTAGCGTTTTATATAACACCTATAACAAAAATTATATTTGGTAAAGATCAGTCCGATGACTACTGAAGTCACAGAAATCCTGAGAAACCTACGCATATTATACACCAAATTTCAGATTAAAGTCAGATGTATATTATACGTCAACTTTTAGATAGTTACTTTTTTAGCCCCATAAATATCCGTATTGTCCGTTGATCGGCAGGTGCACCACTTGCAGATGATGTTGACTGGGGCTTTAAGATCTCATTTAGACCTATACACACCAGCTAACGAAGTGACCAAACCAAGTCACCCAAGGCCAGTTTGTATTAAAAAACACGATCCAATAAAATCATGATTAATCGCTGTTAATTATACGGCTTCAAATGTATAAGATAAATATATATTGTGAAATATAACACTCACACCGGAGGAATGTAGGGTTAACACGTCTATGAAGATTATAGATAGGACGAGCGATCGATCATCGATAAGTTTTTTTTCTATCATCCCTTTAAATATTATCTATTAGATCTTTTCATAAGTGTGTTCTTTGTCTTGTAGTTTTTTTCTAAACGTATCCTCAAAAGCTGAGGATTAAAAAGTATATTCTTCTACATCATTATGAAGCTTTTGTGGTGGATGGAAAATAGAATGAAATTTTTTTTTGAACTTTTAGAATGGAAAAGCTCTTCGATATTTCTTAAGTGAGATTGAACAGACAACAAGTTAAATAGGCTATGTTTTATAAGGAACCCAGTAGGAAGAGGTATATTGATTTATGAGTCTCAATTATTTAATTTAATACAATTTAAAGAAAGAAACATTTTATTGTAAAGTGGTCACACAATACAACAAAAAAATACACAATCCAACATAAAAAAAACAAATAATTTTACAGAATAATTCACGACTAAAACAACTCAGTTGTATATTCGCTGTCGCTTATAACTTAAACCACAATTAAAATGCAAGTGTAAAAAGCTCGTTAATATAAGACTGGGAGTCTAATTGTGTATTACGCATATCGATTTCCAATTAGAACTGCGATATAATGACACAAATGTACTAGGTAATTGATTGAGTGAACGAGAAGGATTTAGCTAAGTTAAACGGGTAAGACAAGGATGGTGAATAGTTGATGCAATGTTTTACGATAAATACAACAGTTTAAGACACAGTCTATGACTTAGTAGAAATTAAATGTATATAGACAGACAGACATCACGCCTATGTTCCCGAAGGGGTACGCAAAGGTGCACTACACACCCAGACTATGCCAGTAGTTTTGTTAGTTTCACCACAGAATAGGGAATAGTACTTACATACAGAACTTGCACTCCGACGTTAATTAAAGCACATTATTTTATTTACAGAGAACATCATTCGAACGTTAGGGTTGTCCAGTAAAGTAAAATATTCATCATTCACCGAGCCATTTCCCAACTCAGTTGGTGTCGGCTTTCCAGTCTAACTGCGATTCGGCTGAACTTCGATATTTTCCGTGAAGCGACTGCCATCTGACCTTCACAACCCATGGGCGATATCGAAGTTCTGTAGTTAGACCGGTCGGATTTTTGATTTAGGGCTCCAACTACCCCTAACGACTGCCATAGATGTTAGTATGACAAAGTATGACAGTAAAGTAAAATATTATACCAGCATAAATAGAGAGTAGAGAAGGATTCTAAAGTAGAATCCTGAACGGAACGAGGGATACAAGGAACGAGATAACATTTTTTTTTCACGAGTAGTCTACTCTACTTAGGGGGAAGGTAACCTCAGCCTGGCAGTAGTTACGTTCAGCTTTCTTTTTTTTTGTAGTATACTTAATTCGTCTATTGATTGAAGAAGCTCGTTCCAAATTCAAATGTCATTATTCACTTGTGAGTAAATGAGCGTTTTATTCACTGTTATCGAAGAATAAAGTTCACTTTTTCGTGGGGCAATGGTATAAAATTCTTTATCAAACACCTAGACTGATTTATGACGAATAAATCTCAATTTCCACGTGATATATAGATACTACGATAAAAATCCGCCATTTTTGTTTTAATTTGACTGGAACGTTATACGCTAATGTTGTAACTAAAAAACAGAGTAATTATTTAGTTATATTTGTTGAATACACGCACAGTAAACAAGTTATCGATTTCATACAATTATAGTGTGTCGATGGCGTGTTCACAAATTGACGAAGAATTAACACAAGGTGTGCAAATATCTTAAGTGTCTTTATACCATGACAATTTAAGGTCATTGACCATACATACCAACATGTTTTGCTAAGGGGCTAAGGGAAATTTGGGACACTATCACAAATCAGAAGTCTATGTCAGCGGTCAATCAGTTGACAGAGACTGGCAAAATGTGTCCGTCAACAGGAAAAAACAGTCAGGGAAAACTTACCTTTTCGAGTCCTGTGAACTAGCTACAGTGGTCTAAATACCGTATCAGACACTTGCAAGTTTATTTATTGATGGAGATGTACGAGCATATGCATGCTCGTGGTGTAGTGGTTACCGACAAGGTTAACACATTGCAAAGGTTAAGCAACATCTAGTCAGGCCGGTCTTAGGATGGGTGACCATTTCTTAAGACACCGAGACCCCGGTCCCGAGGTCCCGGTTGTTATACGAACATCTATGGCAGTCGTTAGGGGTAGTTGGAGCCATAAATCAAAAATCCGACCGCTCTAACTACAGAACTTCGATATCGCCAATGGGTTGTGGAGGTCAGATGGCAGTCAATTTGGGCTTCATGGAAAATATCAAAGTTCAGCCGAATCGCAGTTAGACTGCGAGGAAAGCCGACTCCAACTGAGTTGGGAAAAGGCTCTGTGAATGATAATGTATATGCATACATCCTAAATACAGCATACACCTATGACGATGCCTATATATCGATAGAATTTAATACCTAAATCCAAACCCAAAATAGCCAGTAAAGGTACAAACTATATAACAAACCAACATTCTTTACTGTACGTCATTTCGTTCTACTCTTTTTACTGGTTTGGCCGGCAGGGTCGTGGCGAACTGATCAGATTAGGACTCCAACCGGTTTCTCGAAAACATCCCGAAGAAAAAAAAATAACAAAAAAGACTAATAACAACAAATAACGAGCTTCGGTTAGTGACGGAAAGGTGTCGAGAGAGATGAGAAAAGTTATCGATAATTATATTATCGATCATACAAAGCGGAGGATGTTGAACGTTATTACATTTGAATACGGATGCAATGTGATTAATAGATACTAAAACCTATGTATGAAGTAGGATTCAAACAGTACATGAGTTAGTGAATAGTTCGTATGAATTGTATTAATCTTTGTTCCACAAAGCGCTTTGATGCTATGCGTTGTTAATCGACAATAAATTTAAACAGTTTCTACGTTGTAATGGATATTAAATGTCGTCATAAATATTAATAATTATTCATTAATACGTTTATATTCGAGACTATAGTTCTGTATGACCATTATTCACATAAATGACATTTACTATTCTGTTGTATTTGCATCAAATTATACTATGTTGACTGAGACCAAATGCCTGTGTATAAATAATGTAATGTATATCTTCTTACTCAAACAAATATTCTAAGGAGTAACATTATTTGCTCTGCTAATAATTTAGAGAGATTCTACAATATAGAATAGACGCCAAGAAACATTGTGGTAAATGGAATATGTATAAAGCTTCTTATTCAATTATATCGGTATCCTAATAATATTAGAATAAGGTTTTATAAATTTATTTATTATCATCGTACATAATATAGTGTAAAACAAAGTCACGGTTTTCACCAATGGATAGAGTGGTTTTCGAGTAAGGTCTTTGTGTATATAATTTGTCAAGCGGACGAAGCCACGGGCGTCCTCTAATTGTTCATAACGTCCTTAATAAAACTGTAGTTGATAAGGGGCAATACCAACATCTCCAGGGCCCAAACATTCTCACCTGCACGCGGTGAACCTGCTGATAAATCGACGCTCTGGATAATATACTACCTGGAAACGGCACTGGGCTCTCCACGTGGGAGTTATGGAATTGGCGAAATTTGAGCGTACTAAGCGCCTCTCTGACAACCTCTTTGGGAATAAGGACGTAATTTATGTCTGTCTCTCTGTCGTTTATAAGTTCGTATTAATTTTTTTTTTATCACAACGGAATTTAAATTAAACGTTTCACATGAATGTTTAATGTGCTTTATAAGTTAATAATCGATGTAAACTTTATCGACATAAGACCAACACTAGGAAGGTGGGGCAAGATGAAATTATACGAAAATATTGTAACGATAGTGACAGATGATTATAAACTGGCGATAAAACATACATAATTCGGAGTTAATAGCCTTTGGGTATATAGTTAAGCCGTATTTTCACTGCGGGCGGATTAAGTGGGAAATTAATGTTTAAAATGGAGTAGAATTTATTCGTTTTGTTAGTTAATATTTATTTAATAAGCTACGACACTGTCTGTATGTTATTTAACTATCCAGCTCTCCTCAGTATATTGTGAAAGCAAAACATACAAAAAGGTTTTGTGCTAATTCAAGTTGAAGCATCGTGGGAATTGTAACTTCTGAGTTGCCTTCTCGTTATTACAAAAGTGTGATAGGTTTTACAAAATGAAATTAAAATATGTTTATTTAATTAGATTACACGGTAACACTTTTGAAAAACAGTCAGTTATAATTAAAGTCAAAATTGCTGGCTTAACTGTAAGATTCCCAAAACAATAGGTAGAGCCTAAGAGAAAGAACCTGGCAATAACATTCACGGCCACACTTTTCTAATAGTACCTATGAAATTATAATACATTAGCGGACATCCGCGTCTTCACCCGCTTGGCAAATTTAATACACAAAAACCTTTCTCGATAACCGCTCTATCCATTGGTGAAAAACGCATCAAAATTCGTTGCTTTGTTTTTAAGATACGCATACATACAGAACGGGCGACTTTGTTTTATAATATGTAGTGATTAAGTAACGAGCTAACATTAGTTATACATAGTTGTTCAAGCAAATAAACAAGTATCTATTATACCTACTTATATTATTTGCAAAGTCATATAACTAAGTAGTAACATACTAGTAACCTAAAATTAGACATTTATCTGTTATTATCACTAAAAGCTCTGATTTGTACACATAGCTACAGAAAAATAATCAGATAGGTAACTATTTTATAAATAGCTTATAGAACTTGCCAACCTTTTTTAGAAAACGTTGCTTCTAGTGAGAAGCTTTCATAGCTTTTAGTGAAAAGCTATGAAAGTTGTAAAAGCTGTAACTTTAAGCTGATTTGAGATTCGAAATAAATTTCACATCACTAGCTAGATGTGTTGTAAATAAAATATACTGTATATATGTTGTTGTTTATGGCCAGTATTTCATATGGACAGTGAACCTGACGAATAACTGCTACTCTTATGGTCTGGGTTTATATTAGGTTTTATAGTAAAGGAATAACTTGTGGATGGAAAAGTCGAAAGCAGAAACTTTGACTTAGGAACTTTGTTTGGACTAGTTAGGAGATCAACACACTAAAAGTCGTGACCCCGCCGAGGTGAGCCCGAGGGGGAGGGGGGCACAAAGAAGGTCCCGTTCTTTGGTTTTTTGCTTACTTCTCGAAAACGGTGTTTTGTACGAAATTGTGTTGTACGACATAATAAAAGCTAATTAAATTCTCTACAACTTTGTCTTTTGCACGTTGCATCTATCTCCAATAATTGCCTAAGCTATGAGCTCCTAAAGGTGGAAAAATTAAGAAGTAGAACCAATGTTGAATGAATATAATTGGTGGATATCAATAGCAACGTAGCATAGCACATCTCTGCTGGAAAAGCGCCATAAAGATCTAAAAAAAGTTAACATTAAGTACTTTAAAAAATAGTATCTTCTAACTTAAATTATACAAAGTTTAGGTAAATAGAGTTAACCGAAGATAGTGTAGCAGCAGCCATATGTAATTACGAGTAAGCCTGTCCATATAATTCACACGATGCTTATAAACACGCAACAACCAACGGTAGCATCGAATCTCAAAAGCCTTCAGGCTTGATGGTGTTTATGTTGTCAATCTCTTCTAACACGCGATCCTTTTAGGGTTCCGTACTTAAAGGGTAAAACGAGATCCTATTACTAAAGCTCCGCGGTCCGTCTGTCTGTCACCAGGGTCTCATGAATCGTAGTTAGACAGTAAAAATTTTAACAGATGATGTATTTTTGTTGCCGCTATAACAACAAATATATTAAAAAGCAAAATAAAATAAATATTTAAGGGGGCTCCCTAATACATATAAACGTAATTTTTTTTGACATTTTTATAGATAACTAGCTGTCCCGGCGAACTTCGTAGCATTTTTTTTTCATAAGATCCTTCTCCTAATAATAACGAACACAACAAAAAAGAATTAGCGAAATCCGTCCAGCCGTTCACGCGTGATGTCGTGACCAGAAAAAAAGGAATCATTTTTATATGGAACTAGCGGACGCCTGCGGCTTCGCCCGCCTGACAAATTACATACCTACATAAAACCCTTCCTCGAGAACCACTCTATCCATTGGTGAAAACCGCATCAAAATCCGTTGCGTATTTTTAAAGATCTAAGCATACATACGGACGGAAGCGACTTTGTTTTATAGTATGTAGAGATGATATAGATGGTACGGAACTCTTAGTGCGCTAGTCCTACTCGCACTTGGCCGGTTTTTATGTATTTCAGAGATAAACTACTTGATTATTTAACACGTCTTTATTCCTGATGGAATTAATAGAGGTTACACCCACATTTCGTCAGTCAGCTCCCCTATAAGAGTTCTTGCTCGTCATGATACATTTATCAGTAGTAGGTCTCACGCAATAGGGCGGAAGACTAATGCACTTATAGAACCATTATAAGACAATAGAAAATCAATTACCATTTTTAATCCGTAATAAAAATATTACACGCCTCTATCTCCACAGTTCGGTATAGTGATACGGTTTTCATTATATCTATTTGTTTTGAAGCTTCATCAAATTGACAATCACTACATATTATAAAACAAAGACTTCCGTTCGTATGTATGCTAAGATCTTTAAAACTACGCAACGGATTTTGATACGGTTTTCACCAATGGATAGAGAACCCGCAGGCGTTTGCTAGTACATAAATACACGATTATGGCTCGAAAAACAGCAAAAGAGCACCTTCAGCGCGAAAGCGTTCATTTTCCGCTTCAGCCGATTTCTACTATTTGACGCTGTATCTATATACTCGTATTTAATACGACAATTTGTCTGTCTGTCCGTCCGTCGTGCTTTTCAATTATAATTAATAATACATACATTTGCATGAAATATTAAAATATTCATTTGAGGCGATACAAAGTTCGCCGGGATAACTAGTTTGTATTTAATCGTGCATCTATATTTCATTTGATCGAAGAGTAGACAGTACTTTTTAAACTTTCGCGTTTTGTACACATTATAAACTTAAGGCTAACGGGTCTTTTGTGTATTCAGGTCAGTGTGGTGTGCCGTAGTGGCTCTCCGAACACAATAGTTAGTGACGACGAAGTGAGGGTAGGTGAACAAACCCGCACTTCACGAAGACGACGATGGGATGAAGCCAGTCCACCCGTGACCACGGCTCTTGTAACAGGGCCGAAACGTCGGGTAATAAAGAGGTAGGTATGTATATATATCAATAATCGCGTAAAAGACCCGTTAGTCTTAATATAATGAGTAGACAGTAGACTTGTAAATTATATTTATCCTACTCTTATTATAAAACTAGTCCGAGACGCCCAGGACTTTAACTGGCTGTGCCATAGCGGCTGGCACGTAAGATTTTGTTGCCTTTCATCAACATTTCATCGCAAGGCAACGGGTTTCAATTTTTTTTTTCAAAATTTCTATATGGCTAAAGTCATTCGGCCATTTTGGACATAACCCATGATAATGTGTGTCTGGTGACGACCATAGGCTTGCCCCTTTTTACGTGGGACTAGAAATACTGGCAACTTGTGGGTGTGTAATGCACCTCTGCCTACCCTTTCGGGGATATAGGCGTGATGTGTGTGTGTGCTTATTATAAAATTAGTCAACATCATACTTGTATTCCCTGATTTAGGTATCCTGTTAACAGAGTAGGTAATAAAACTGAAAATATAACGAGCTCTTGCCACAGGCAGTATAAAATAAATTATTAATTAAAACGTAAATTTAACTGTGTGTTATGTTAATTAATAAGTAGTGCTCACTGTATTATTTTTACTACTGTTGCTACTTACTGTTATTATTTTTACAGACTTCAAAAAATGAGGAGATTTTCAATTCGAATGTATATATATTTTAATGAATCTCATATCTTTCGACTGGGTGATGATTATGATTTTCTTTTTAATTGACAGTTACTGCTTAACATTTCAATTTGAACCCATTTCGGTACCTTAAACTCGGTTTTTGTGTCGATATCTGGTGTGATTTTTTTGTGTTAAAAAATAATTAAAAAAATAAAAGTAACTTACCGAAAACTGGACTCAGGTCCGACTTAACCGATAATTTACCGGGGTAATGCTCGCCGGACTTTTCCTGGGAAACAAAGAAAAAACATTTTATTAATATATTTATATTGTAGACTAGCTGATCGTCGCAGCTCCGCCCGCGTGATGTAGTTTACTCGTTCCCGGTTCACATGTGTGGTTCACGTGTTCACACGGACCACATCACCGCCGGGATAAAAATCCTATATTACTCAGGGTGAATGTAGCTTTCCAATGGTGAAAGAATTTTTGAAATCGGCACAGTAGTTTTTGAGTTTATTCATTACAAACATACACACAAAAATACAAATCTTTCCTCTTTATAATAGTAGTATAGATATACATTGATGGTAATGGAGGTCAGAAGTTCAGCCGAATCGCAGTTAGACTGGAAAGCCGACCCCAACTGCTCTGGGAAAAGGCTCTGTAGATGATGATGATTGATGGTACTTAATATTGTAGAGCACGATGGTTGATATACAAAAACCTTCCCCGAGAACCACTCTACTAATTGGTGAAAATCGCATTAAAATCTGTTGCGTAGTTTAAAGATCTAAGCATACATAGGGACGAACAGACAGCGGAAGTGACTTTGTTTTATAATATGTTATAAACATAGCATCACGCCTTTTTCCCGAAGGGGTAGGCAGAGGTGTGCAAATACGCCCACATCTCGCCAGGTATGTTAGGTCCCATGTAATAGGGGGCGAGCCTATTGCCATTTACCGGGCACAAGTTCCAGACTCTGGGATAATTATCTGGGTAAAATTCTATACATTATCCACCAGACCCGGGAATCGAACCCGAGACCTCGAGCGTGGCAGTCCGTACATAGTACCATTGTGCCACCGAGGTAGTCTAGTAGTAGGTACTATGTTATGATGATGATATATAATACCTATACATATATGCTACTGGTAACTACGCAATCGATTTTGATGCGGTTTTCACCAATGGATAGAGTGGTTCACCGGGTAGGTTTTTGCATATATTATTTGTCAAGCTAGCGAAGTCGCTGCGTCCGCTAGTAAATTTAATAAAAAACTAATAAAGATACAATTAGTTGACTGTTTTCCCATAAAATCATGGCGATTTCCGCTCGTATTAGCAGGAATGTTATAATATCCTCAATCTGTACATTTTTAGGACAAATGGACCGTTTGAAGTTAGACCACCGTGTATTGTGTTTTATTGGAGAACTATTCCGTTAGTTGTCGATATTTTGTTTATTTTATATTTCGCTTGGACTGCAGATTCTATTTGTATGTAATGTAACATCTGTCCTGGCTGTGGGAAATTTGGTTTGAATTACAGAGTGGTTTTGAATATTCTATAGTAACGGCAATAGGCTTTCCCCCTGGCAAAGTGTGAGTGTGTAATGCACATCTGCCTACCCCTTCGGGGATATTGGCATGGTATAATAGGGTAGGTGACTGTCAAATCAAATCACCTTCTTTTTATTAAATGTCAAAATGATACGCCTCATAGAAGTTTGTATGAAAAACTCAACAATGACGTCACTATTATGTAGCGTCAAATCTGCAACTATTAGTGATTCAATTGATGACTTTAAATGATTTATTTTAGTTGTAGGCATCTACCCTATTTTATATTTTTGTTTAATATGGTGCCCGCGACTACTCTACACTCGCGAGATTTTTTTTATGAATACTAGCAATGGTAAATACGATTTAATAGCATTCCCGTTAACCCCTCCAGCAAAGCTCAAAGTGCTTGTGTTAGGAGTGGGTTGACGTCAGTAGTGTGGTGACCAGAAATCGAACTCACGTCGTCGAAACGAATCTAACCAAACCCATAAACCACTAAGGCTACGGACGCTGCATTTGTTTTCTTGTTCCCGATCAACATGGGTCCAAATTACATGGAAAAGTAAATTTTTGTCAGTCCAGTCCCCTTACCATAACGCTCGGAAGAGTTTGTCGATAACCAAAGATATCGCAGGATATTTTAAATAAAATATTAATTGGGCCAACGATCGACATTTTTTGCATATCATTGGTTATCGACAAACTCTTCCGATGTCATGCTCATATGGCAGGTGTCACTAGAGTGGTAAACATAAAAGTTCCCACTAATAAACCCCAATAGATCGAATCCAGCGTAAATTGTCAGACTCATTTTACGCAACTCACGTTTCAAAAAATTACGCGCGTTCTTTTTTGTAGAAAGAAGAAGAAAGAAAGAAAAAGCTTTTATTATTCCACATAAAATTTTACACAGAGAACACAAAATAAGTGATAGAAATAAAATAAAACGCGAAACTTGTACTTTTGGACATTCTCACACGTCATCTAGCCCAAACTAAGCTATGGGTGCTATGGGATCTAGACAACTGATAAACAGACCTGGGGGCCTAGCCAAGATGCAATCGATTAGCGACAACGCCAATAGAAAGTTCTAATAATGTATGGGAGTGACAGTAGTTGTCGCATAGTCACGTGATCGACGCTTAGCGATCGCTAATTTGACAGACAATGTCGTAAACAGTCGATTCTATCAATAGAAACGACATCGTCAAATGATTAATTCTATAGAAATGCTTAGCCAAGTGGCACTTTATGACAAGCGCCAGTGCGCGTTACCGAATGTTGTCTTCTTGAAGGCAGCGAACGCTAGATCCCTGTCGCAAGCGAACAAAATGGCGATGTTGTGTGTAAATAGTTGCTGAGAATTGAGATTGATAGTAAGAATAATAAATTAACAAGTAACAAGATTGTTTTTATTTGATTTAATTATAAATAAACAAATAAAATGCTTACACTGTGCTTACTGTGGACATCGCATAATGAAAATATTCAATATTTGTTTGAGACGATAAATAAGTTATCTTTTATAAATTTGTGAGCTACCTACGAGATAGAGAGGGTCTCGAGAGATACCTTTGGAATTAAAGGTAAGACAATAAAAAATTGATTAATATCATTTGTTAAGTTTTATAGTTTTGGTTTAAATTTACCTATTAAAGGAACTTATTCATTTATGTTATTCCAATTCCAAGTAAAATTTGTTCCCTCTGTTTTTATTGCCACCGGCTTGTACCTACTAAAGGATCGTGGGTGTTACACAACACCTTACACAAAGAACCACCAGTCATTGCATCAGGCAAGGAGTTGATGATTTTGCAAGATATATATAGCAATATGTATGTTTTTTTACAGATTCTAAGGGAGATGCCATTTACCTACGTGTGCATAGATTTCACGCATGTTGCTGTTATCAATCCGACGAGCACTTGTAGTTTAAACCGAAAAGAATTTCATCCCTAAATGTTCAGAGGGTAAGTACTTACGTAGTATTTTTATTATGAAGAAATTAAGAATAGTCTGTCAATTTATCATTCATAAATCTATTGCAATACAATCTATAATATACATTGTATAATAATAGGTAATGTCCGTTTAGATTGAGGAGCCACTCGTATCTTAATTAAATTGATACTTAGGTATTTAGTAGTTAGTTTAAAAATGTTGTAGCCTCAGTCCTCGATTTTGTAGTATAATAGGTAGGTACTTCAAAAGTTATAAGACCATAAAGGTGGCTCCTCAATCTAAATGTTTAGATTGAGGAGCCTCGTCAAAACTAGGAAAATCATGAATGAATATTTATCAAAATTAGGTATGATTTAGTAGCATTAGAGAGTAGTTAGTAGACAAAATCTGAGTTTGTAGTATTAAAATTAAAAAAGTTATCATACATTATATGTGGCGCCTCAGACCATTACTTAGGGGTCGTCATTTTTCAAAGAAGCAGTAGTTCAATTAATGCGCAATTTCTTCGTCTTTTAGTAGTATGTATATTAGTTTTGTAGGACAAGATTCAGTAATTAATAATGAGTAGATTAGGAGATATGGCACATTTTAAATGGCTCCTCAATTGAGATACTTAAAAAATATATTTGCCTCTAATTTACTTATACTTGTAACGAAATTTGAAACAAACACATCGATATTTTGTATAAATTTATACTAAATGCATGTATAATCCTGCCATAAAAAAGTGTACTTTTTTATGGCAGGCGTAAAGCCTAATAACTTCATAGATATGTAATCTACGAAGTTATTAGGCTTTACGCTGGATGTGTCTGATACTCAGTTTACCTAGCTCGCGTTATGCCTAAACTTCATTTTCGATTAGCTTTTAGCCTAAGTATCTGTTTGCCTAAGTCGCCATTTTGCCTAAGTCGTTTGACATTATGATCTTTAAATATAATAATATATGTACATATATATTTGTGTGTGTGTGTGTGTTTAAGTATATACCTACATGTATGTATTAAGTATTTATATTAGTTAAGCATATTTACCTACGCCTACCACTACCTCGGTGGCACAATGGTACTATGTGCGGACTGCCACACTCGAGGTCTCGGGTTCGATTCCCAGGTCTGGTGGATAATGTATAATTCTCTTTAGAATTTTATCCAGATAATTATCCCAGAGTCTGGAACTTGTGCCCGGTAGATGGCAATAGGCTCGCCCCCTATTACATGGGACCTAACATAGCTGGCGAGATGTGGGTGTTTGCACTCCTCTGCCTACCCCTTCGGGGAAAAAGGCGTGATGCTATGTTATGTTCTACCACTACCTTTTCGTTCTACAAGATCTTTCCATCCAAAGGTTACCTGGCAGAAATCGCTTTAAGCGATAAGGCCGCCCATTGTACTGCTCTTAGATATAGTAAGCTCTGTATACATTAATACTGTATTGGAGTACAATAAAGCATATATAAATAAAAAATAAAAAAATGCCTATTAGATATATACAAGTTGATGACCTCGGCTCCACCCGCATAAAATAGTACTTTCGAAAGAAAGCGCTAAAAGACTAAATCTAAGTTGGTCTGGTTATTATTTGGTCTTAATAGCTGTTGGCCTGAATCGAAGTAAGTCTAACTAGCGTTATGCCTACTTCTACTTTTGGTTAGGCATAACGCGACCTAGGTAAACTGAGTATCGGACACATCCAGCGTAAAGCTAAAAAATAGTGACAGATGAAGTTTCAGTAACAGGGTTACCGTTGTACCCTATGGGTACGGAACCCTAAAAGCAAGTAATCAATCCTAGAAATTTATTAGATATAGATAGATTTGAGATAAGTTTAGATTTACAATAGAACCTGGTAGGTGTCGAAAGCTATCCCGGTGAACTTCATACCGCCAATCGTACCGACCGATCTGGCTAATTTTGGTCTTAAACGACTATTTTAAGACCAAAATTAGCCAGTTCAGGGAAGGTAGGACGGCTAGTAATTATGTATTACTAGTGGTCGCCCGCGTGATTATTTTTCCCGTCGGCGTCGCCGGTTTGATAAAAGATATACTTATATAATATATATCAAGACCTATGTGATTGTTGCAGGTGATTCACAGCGGCCTTGGCTGACGAAGCCCAAGTTAGATGCCACACCGGGGTATCGAGCATCAACATATACCTACGTCGCCCCATGTGCAAACTCGAAACACAATAGAGCGATGCTTGGGCTTGCTGAAGGCATATTGGAGGACGCACGAGGATGCACGACAACCTGCATACTCCGCTGCTCCTCCTAGCTAAATAATCCAAGGAAGATCGATGCTCAATCATAACAGGCTATAATATTATTATGTCGGGATAAATATCTCTAGTTGTACAAAAGTAAAAAACAAGTTTTATTTCAGCATTAAACAATGTTTATTGATTCTACAAAAATCTGTCTTTGATTCTCTACTTTAACACCTTTTCTTAATAAGTCTTGTTAATAAGGGTTAAGTCTGCAAAAAAATGTTGATTTTTTTATAGGGTTCACAAAACATAATAGTATGCCATATTATGGATATATGTCTGCCTACTTTAATGGGAAAGAGAGGGTGACTATATCAACCTTATTATCATTATAATTACTCTATGCACTTGTTAGATTTATGGGGTAGAGCAGAGCTCTGGCTGGAGCTATGATAATATATATGTATGTATAGAAATATATGTACTGTTACACTTATGTCCTATTACGTGGTATTTACGGTAACATAAAATCTAACAGTATTTTTTTAATGTGGGTAGTTTAATAAAACTAAAGACAACTACATACAATTACTTGTGTGATGACGATTCATCCCACCTAGTAAGTATCTCCACTACTGTGCCGAGTACTGTACCTAGTACTAAGTATCATACCTAGTACTAAACCAATTGTAGCATAGGTACCTACTACAATTGGTTGAACCTTCCTAAAACTACCACATCAATTCAAGGTCAAGATCAGCCAAATCGGTCCAGCCACTCTCGAGCTTCCACTACTGTGCCGAGTACTGTACCTAGTACTAAGTATCATACCTAGTACTAAACCAATTGTAGCATAGGTACCTACTACAATTGGTTGAACCTTCCTAAAACTACCACATCAATTCAAGGTCAAGATCAGCCAAATCGGTCCAGCCACTCTCGAGCTTCCACTACTGTGCCGAGTACTGTACCTAGTACTAAGTATCATACCTAGTACTAAACCAATTGTAGCATAGGTACCTACTACAATTGGTTGAACCTTCCTAAAACTACCACATAAATTCAAGGTCAATATCAGCCAAATCGGTCCAGCCACTCTCAAGCTTCAGCGAGACACTGTATCTCAATTCATTGGTATAGATATCATACTATGTTATGATATAGATGTTGGGTACCTAAGTAGAATATTGAATTAAAGTAGTCTGGGTTCATTGGTATAGATATCATACTATGTTATGATATACATATAGATGTTAGGTACCTAAGTAGAATATTGAATTAAAGAAGTAGTCTGGGTTCATTGGTATAGATATCATACTATGTTATGATATACATATAGATGTTAGGTACCTAAGTAGAATATTGAATTAAAGAAGTAGTCTGGGTTCATTGGTATAGATATCATACTATGTTATGATATACATATAGATGTTAGGTACCTAAGTAGAATATTGAATTAAAGAAGTAGTCTGGGTTCATTGGTATAGATATCATACTATGTTATGATATACATATAGATGTTAGGTACCTAAGTAGAATATTGAATTAAAGAAGTAGTCTGGGTTCATTGGTATAGATATCATACTATGTTATGATATACATATAGATGTCAGGTACCTAAGTAGAATATTGAATTAAAGAAGTAGTCTGGGTTCATTGGTATAGATATCATACTATGTTATGATATACATATAGATGTTAGGTACCTAAGTAGAATATTGAATTAAAGAAGTAGTCTGGGTTCATTGGTATAGATATCATACTATGTTATGATATACATATAGATGTTAGGTACCTAAGTAGAATATTGAATTAAAGAAGTAGTCTGGGTTCATTGGTATAGATATCATACTATGTTATGATATACATATAGATGTTAGGTACCTAAGTAGAATATTGAATTAAAGAAGTAGTCTGGGTTCATTGGTATAGATATCATACTATGTTATGATATACATATAGATGTCAGGTACCTAAATAGAATATTAAATTAAAGAAGTAGTCTGGGTTCATTGGTATAGATATCATACTATGTTATGATATACATATAGATGTCAGGTACTTAAGTAGAATATTGAATTAAAGAAGTAGTCTGGGTTCATTGGTATAGATATCATACTATGTTATGATATACATATAGATGTTGGGTACCTAAGTAGAATATTGAATTAAAGAAGTAGTCTGGGTTCATTGGTATAGATATCATACTATGTTATGATATACATATAGATGTTAGGTACCTAAGTAGAATATTGAATTAAAGAAGTAGTCTGGGTTCATTGGTATAGATATCATACTATGTTATGATATACATATAGATGTTAGGTACCTAAGTAGAATATTGAATTAAAGAAGTAGTCTGGGTTCATTGGTATAGATATCATACTATGTTATGATATACATATAGATGTCAGGTACCTAAATAGAATATTAAATTAAAGTAGTCTGGGTTCATTGGTATAGATATCATACTATGTTATGATATACATATACATGTCAGGTACCTAAGTAGAATATTGAATTAAAGAAGTAGTCTGGGTTCATTGGTATAGATATCATACTATGTTATGATATACATATAGATGTTAGGTACCTAAGTAGAATATTGAATTAAAGAAGTAGTCTGGGTTCATTGGTATAGATATCATAGTATGTTATGATATACATATAGATGTTAGGTACCTAAGTAGAATATTGAATTAAAGAAGTAGTCTGGGTTCATTGGTATAGATATCATACTATGTTATGATATACATATAGATGTTGGGTACCTAAGTAGAATATTGAATTAAAGAAGTAGTCTGGGTTCATTGGTATAGATATCATACTATGTTATGATATACATATAGATGTTAGGTACCTAAGTAGAATATTGAATTAAAGAAGTAGTCTGGGTTCATTGGTATAGATATCATACTATGTTATGATATACATATAGATGTTAGGTACCTAAGTAGAATATTGAATTAAAGAAGTAGTCTGGGTTCATTGGTATAGATATCATACTATGTTATGATATACATATAGATGTCAGGTACCTAAATAGAATATTAAATTAAAGAAGTAGTCTGGGTTCATTGGTATAGATATCATACTATGTTATGATATACATATAGATGTTAGGTACCTAAGTAGAATATTGAATTAAAGAAGTAGTCTGGGTTCATTGGTATAGATATCATACTATGTTATGATATACATATAGATGTCAGGTACCTAAGTAGAATATTGAATTAAAGAAGTAGTCTGGGTTCATTGGTATAGATATCATACTATGTTATGATATACATATAGATGTCAGGTACCTAAGTAGAATATTGAATTAAAGAAGTAGTCTGGGTTCATTGGTATAGATATCATACTATGTTATGATATACATATAGATGTCAGGTACCTAAATAGAATATTAAATTAAAGATGTAGCCTGGTTATAAAATAATGTTTATTTATAACCTTAACTTAGCCATGAAACCTACTACTAATACTATAATAATATTATACCTAGTTATAGGTTATACCTGGGGCTCGTGGTCTAGTGGTAACCGACAATGTTAACACATTGCAAAGGTTAAGCAACATCGACTCAGGCCAGTCTTAGGATGGGTGACCATTTCTTAAGACATTGAGACCCCTCCGTGCCTCGGAGAGCACGTTAAGCCGTTGGTCCCGGTTGTCATACTAACATCTATGGCAGTCGTTAGGGGTGGCTGGAGCCCTAAATCAAAAATCCGACCGATCGAACTACAGAAATTCGATATCGCCCATGGGTTGTGGAGGTCAGATGGCAGTCGCTTCATGAAAATATCAAAGTTCAGCCAAATCGCAATAGACTGGAAAGCCGACCCCAACTGAGTTGGGAAAAGGCTCGGTGAATGATGATAGGTTATACCTAAAACAATTCTGTGCCAGCATAAATCAACCAACTTATTGTATACAATACATAGACGATAGACATTACCATTTCACCAAGAGGCTCAGGGTACCCTCCAAGAGCCCTTCACGGGTCTCCTGGTGACATTACGGTTTAACCCATGGGGGTGATATACCATTACATAATCATAAGCATATCTATCACACTCATAATAACATATTAAAAAACAAAATCGCTTCCATTCCCTATGTATGCTTAGATCTTTAAAACTATACAATGGATTTTGATGCAATGTTCACCAACGGATTGAGTTGTTTCCGAGGAACGTTTTTGTGCCAGGCTTTGAAACCCAGGCTGAGGTCTTGATAGATCCCCGTGGCTGGAATATGAATGGAATATTTAATTGTAAACTGCGCCATTGTTACTCTTGCTCCTGTTAAATTTTATGTAAAATCGCTTTATTTTACTGATTAAAGTACTGCACCTTTCCATAAACTTCAAAAGGGTAGCGAATTGCTCTTTATTAGTTTATTATATTTCCCTTGCACTAGATTTTATTCCTGAAAAAGGAAAAAAGATTAATTCTTTTCATGGAATAAGTCAAGACTTTATTTATAACATCTTCACAAACACATTTGTAATATTAATAGAATAACTACTTACTTTCAATTCAATGTAATATCCAATACAATTAGGTATTATTCCTCCATATATGTAGTCTTATTTATAAACTGTTTAGCAAATCCCGCTTGTTTAAATAAATAAAACTGTTGTGACACCATTGAGTTGTTGACACTGTTGTGACAGCGACAAAATCTCCAGATCATAGAGAAAAGGTAGAAGTGACGACCAACGCTATTGCCTAGACGAAAACGAACCTCAATTGACTTTGTCTACCAATTGACATCGTTATCTTCAAAGCGATGGCGACTGTCGCAAACGAATCGCTTCGAAGCGAATGCATCTTGTCTAGGCCCCCTGAACATACATAGAAAACACCCAAACTCCGAAACAAACATTTGTGAATTACACAAGTATTTGAATCGACCCGGGAATCGAACAACAATTAAACATTCGATACTTTATCTTATAGAATAGTATCCTCTGTCCAAATCTGTTAACGGAGGGTCGTAATTGGATAAGTCGGAATCAGTTTACCCCACTCGTACGTGTTTACCCAAAATCAAGCGTAATAGATTTCCTTGATTCCCCGTAATTTTTACGTGAGATTACCCATGTTGTGTTAAACTGTTTGTATGGGGGGAAACTTGAGCACTTTTAGTGACTCTTCAGACAATAGGGGATACATTTATCTTGTTGGTCAAGTATTCAGTTCATCATATTATAAAACGTACTGAAAAACTACTGCAACAATTTTCATGCTACTTTCACTAATGGGTAGAGTGGTTCTCGAGGAAGGTTTAAGTATATAATAAGAATTACAATATACATAATTATATACTAAAAATATTTACATTACAAAATATCGTTTAAAAAATCCTCCGCGTCATTGCCGACTGGGAAGGTTCCCAGAATGCTGGCTGTGTTGCCACGTTGGATGGCGATACTTATTCTTTGGGCCTGAAAATAGCCAGTCTTCTGGTCCTGAGAAGCATCGATTAAGCGTTTAGCAATGTCTCTATAAAGGCGGCGAGCACTCGGACCCCATGACCCCAGTGTCTCAACCCCAAACGGCTCAAATATGTAATCACTTGTAGGTTAGCATATTTACACCGTTTGAAGCCTTCAGCCGATGCAGCAGCAGCGCCGGCACATCCGGATGTACTTGGAAGGTGTGAAGGTGCTAAGGTGTCAACGCATGTAGCGTCCCACACCAAAGGCCTTCCCATCTTCCACGGTAGCAACGACATACCGTCCGGTCTCTTTCCATCGCTTCGTGCTAAACCATTTGATTCACGTACCTGCGGTGGAAAGAGCCCTACGAATTATGTCGTTTAGAATAGCGTGCCGTATAGTATACAATTAGTTAAGGGCAAAGCCAAGGGTGTCATACATAACAACTAATACAAATTAATCAAACCCAAACACAACGTAACTGCTGTGAATCATTAAAGAGTTCCCTGACTGGCTTTCGGCTCCCTAATCAGATCGACTCCAAACCTTCATTAAATGGTAGTCCTTTATAATACCTAATGAAAAAATTAACAAACGCACTAAATAGTCGTCCTTAATATTTTTGAAGGTTCTCCTCTATTTCTCCGTGATCCGATCATCAGAAACTGGTTTACTTATAAATAAAAAAATAGTTATATCCTTTCCAACAAAAAAAAGTATTAAAATCGGTTCATACACGACGAAGTTATCCGCGAGCAAACTTAAAAAATATATATACGGTCGAATTGAGAAACCTCGAATTTTTTTTTGAAGTCGGTAAAAATATATCAAATAAGTATGTGAACATAAATTATCGAAGCCAAAATAAATTGTATCTACACACACCTCTGCTGTGCCTCCTTGCATGTGTGAAGGACACATTAAAACCGTGATAAGAAAGCAATCGGGAACAACTCGTGAACATTGACATACGGTGATTTCTGTAAGTGCTGGTTATCCGATCGATAATTGGTTATGGTTGTCACAAAATACAATAAAAAATAAAAATTCGAAATATTTTTTTATTAAATTGTTTCAATTTAGGCAAATATTTAAAGTACGTAGTTCAAAGTTCAAGACTGAGGACATTATATATTGCACAGATGTTTTTGTATGATTGAACAGATATCACAAGGAGACTAAAAATTTATTCAATTCAATTTGACATTATAAAAGTCTAAACAGCAGATAGACAGACGGGCTAATTGGTAGAAGCTCACTCCAACATTAAATCGTAAAAACTGATGGGATTGGTGTACACACTTACGTTCAAGTTACGTTTGACAACCCTGCACTTAGCTTATAAGCGGTCAATGGGCCGTCTCGCCCGAGGCTACCTATTACAACTGACTGACCCTGCAAGGAAATTCTCTTATATCAATTACTTGGTCGAGGCAGCCCTAATTTTAGTCCGAACCCCGTTTTTTTGTAAGCACGAAGAGTGTTGATTAAATTCTTGTTACGGAGCCGGATTTTGGACATGTCAACGTTTCGACTTGTCAAAACAGATTTAATTACTGATAAAGTTTATATGTAAGTATTTATAAGTTTAACGGTTAAGTTAATTGATAGGTGGGATGTTTAATGCTCATTATGATAGATAGCGGACGCCTGCGGGTTCGCCTCTGTGAAAAAGTTTATAAATGGTTCCCAATTCCAGCGGGAACACATTCCTGCGAATAAAAGTAGCCTATGTTATACCTTATTACATCAGCTATCTGCCAGTGAAAGTCCCGTTAAAATCGGCGTAGCCGTTTCAGAGATTAGCCGTAACAAACAGACAGAGTTTCTTTTTATAGAAAGAAGAAGAAATTACACAGCGACACTTCAATTTTATTTACCTGTCTGGATGGAAAACCAGAAAAAACTTTGACAATTCCGCAGAATTCTCTGATTTTACTTTTTTCTTGGGGCTCGTTTCTTTAAAACCTACTCGTATTAGAGTACGTTTGTATTCTATCTACCTGTTTTTTTATCATTCGTTTGGTTTAAATACTTCAACTTGAATCCTTCTAACTGGTGCCTTTTTAATGAAGGCACCCCAAGCGATCATCCTAGTTTGGACCTTTGTCAATTATTGAAAAAGAGTGACGGAGAGTTTTATAGCCAGGTTCTTTCTCTCGGTTTTACTAAGAGCTTTGCGAATCTGGCAGTACATGTAAATATAGAAGCAATTATATTTTTTATTTTGTGTACTTACTGACGTTTGTAAGAGCCATTTAGTGACCTATACAAATAAATAAATCATTTCATTTCACACAGCAGCTCTGAAAAGGAACCGGGTGCTCTTGTTGTACTACTGGCTTAGATTTTTTAGCTATGATATTCTTCTCCTTAGTTACTACTAGTGGACGCCCGCGGCTTCGCCCGCTTGACAAATTATTTATACAAACCTTCCTCGAGAACCACTCTATCAATTGGTGAAAACCGCATCAAAATCAGTTGCGTAGTTTTAAAGATCCAAGCATACATACGAATGGATGCGACTTTGTGTTATAATATGTAGTGATAGTGATGATTAAGATACCATGGAAGCTTCGAAAACCCTTTAAATATATCTGCCATTAAGGTCTGTCGATTGTCTACTGCAAACTACATTAATAAACTACACATGCAACGTAAATATATATAAATAAAACATATTAAATCTGTAGAGTAGGAGGATAATAAAAACATACAGGTTTACTTGACATTCGTTCCGTTCGGTAGCGACATCTAGATGCAATGATAAAAGCAATTAAGCCCCTTTATAGTAGGTAATTGATGGTCACCTTAATGTAACTGACACGGATCAGTAGCTAAAAAAATCATCCAAGTGCGAGTCGGACTCATGTACAAAGGGTTCCGTACCAAAACGGCAAAAAAAAACACGTTTGTTGTATGGTAAATATTTTTTTTTTTTTATTGTTCTAGAGGCAACAGAAATACATCATCTGTGAAAATTACAACTTTCTAACTATGAGTTCATGAAATACAGACCAAGACAGACCGACGGACGGACAGCGAAGTCTCAGTAATAGGGTTCCCGTTTTACTCTTTGGGTACGGAACCCTTAAAAAAATACCTACGACTGTCATGGATTAATTGTTTTTGATGGATAAGCTGTTGATAGGAATACGTGGAAAAGACAAACACAGGGAATTAGTTTCCCGAAGTTGGAATTAAAGGGAACCTTTCAAACTTTTATTGCAAATAGTAAAATGTATAATGAAAATGCGAGCTAATAAAATTACAATAAAGTTATACATGACGACGTGCCTTAATTATTGTTTACATGTTTTATTACGTGTATACACACACACACGTATGTCGTATACCTCCTGTTAGTTAGATCAAGTAGGTACCTATTATAATGCGCTAATAAAGGCTTACGAGTCAATTTCAATTAACATCTGATATTTAAATGGCAGTTGCAAAAGTTACGCTTCGTAATAAGAAAACTAAGTATAGAGCACTAGTGGTCGCCCGCGACTTCATCCGTGTGGTAATTTGGATTTTTTCCCGTTCCCGTCGCGCCGCGTCATATTTTGAACAATTCACACAATATCTTTATAAATTGTAGCCTATGTGTTATTCTGATGTATAAGCTATATTATTGTAAAGTTTCATTAAAATCCATTCAGTAGTTTTCACGTGAAAGAGTAACAAACATCCATCCATCCATACATACATACTTACATACCTACTCACAAACTTTCGCGTTTATAATATTAGTAGGATGTTTGTATCTAGTTTTTTTTTTGATGATTAACCTTTTTTTTTTGAGATTCGTGCGCGCGTTCCGCAACTACGTCTGTTGCCGAGGATTTGATCCCGCATCGTTGGGGTCGGGATTGATCTCGTGTCGGTGAGTGAAGCGTCGGGCTGATGTTCCTCAGCACGCAACCCTTCTAGCCTGCTTCTGTAAGGACGGCGGGTGGCTAACCCGCCGTCTAATCGGGTTAATCATCATGGTTGATGATTAACCCTAAAATAAATGTCTACTGCACGGATTTCCACGCGGTTTTCACAAACAGATAGAGTGGTTTATCTATATGATCTCGTGTCTATTGGTTCTAATGAAAGAAAAATATTTGATTGTTTGTTTGCATGAATACATTATTCCTGAGTGCTATAGAGCTACTTATCATAGTATATAGTTATCAGCAAGTAAAGAATATTTTGGTGGTAATCTATCAAAGTTTTTGTATAATTTCGTGTAAAACTGAAGGCGGGTCGCTAATGTAGGTCATATCCAAAAAAAATGTGTTAGATACATACCTAAAACTTACTGCAGTATTTCATTAGACTTATAAACATTATGGAGGTATTGTCAAGCTGCGTGGGGTTGCCATTTAATTACCAGCTGTTGTTTTCTACTAGTTAGTCACTACATTGCTTAAACTATTCTTACAATGATTAGATGGAGGAATTATAGATCACAAAAACTAAGTCCGGGCAGAATTCCCGAACTTATATTATATAAGTGATTCCAACGCGCTTGATGGCGCGATCTAGAAAAAATCGTAGCTCAGTGTCAGAGCATTCCCCTTTTTAGGGAAAGGCCGTGGGGGTTTAGAGTCATGCCGATAACATTTCAGTGTTTGTGATTTATTGTAAATTCTATCTAAATATTTTGCACAATATTTTGCATATCCTTTAATATGTTGTGTGTGGGCTTAGATATCGATAACAGTACTGATTTTGCACAAGAATTTACCATTTTAACGTTATCTAACATGTTTTACAATTATCAGATATAAAACTAAAAATCTTTTATATGTAATGCCATTTTTAATCTACGCTCCAATCAGAATGCTACCACGGGTACACAAGTAGCAATATATGTCATGTTTTCTTAAGTTATATTGTTTGAGCTAATCTTTTAAATCTCAATATCTTAATCCTTGGACGGCAGTGATCGATGATATAACAAATAGGATTTTATCTAGCTATCACCCTGTATACCAAAATATAAATCCATTTTTACCTGATAATATAGCTTATCACAGCGCGTAAGCGTCACAATCCAGTGCATTCGTAAGTCAAATTATATAAATCAAGTTATATAACATAACTATTATTGTAAAAGAAAAAGAGTTGATTTATTACAACTACAGACGTACTTACATGCATAAAATCAAGCCACTTTTTCACTGGAGAGGCAGACGATACGGATTTTTATAACAATGTTACTTGCTTGTTGTAGCTTTATATAGGTAAAATAATTGTTCAAAACGGTTCAGTAGTTACGGAGAATATTTAATGCAAGCAAACCAACAATCAAGTTTTTTTTTTATTCTCTATTGTACATTAAAAATATATACACAAGTTGGTAATTATTAAAAAACAATAAAATGCACAAAGTCGTGCTTAAGTCAAAAAGATGACTTTTCTGCCAGCAGACCTTAGAGGTTTAGAGGATAAAGAGGATTATTGTAGAGAGAAGCAGTGTGTTTAACAAGAAGTATGAAATAAATATATTATTAATAAAGTAATAGATAACTAAATAAATACATACAATTACAGTATCAAGCAATAGAAAATCAGGTAAATAAATACGTAGATAAATAAGAATAAAGCCAATCTAAAAAGTTTAATACATACAAAATACAATCAAGGAATCTTTCCTCTTCTTATCTCTATTACCAATATACCTCTTCCTTGCCTATTGAGGAAACAGGCTATTAATATTGCACGTATAGTTAGTTCATTGAATTATAATTAAAACTATCTTTGCACGAAACTATATCTTCACAACGTGTACCATCATTCAAAACATAATGTGAATCGATGATAAAATGTATCACGAACGGTTCGAATAAAGTTCGTTTCTCGTATGTTAATTGGTCCCAAGATTCTCAGAAACTAATTACAAGTACCAATGACGGTACGGTAATAACTGTTCATTTGATAACCAAAAAATATATGATTATTATTCGACAACGAACACCTGTCATCACAACTTTTGTCTTTGGTAATTTTAGGGTTCCGTACCCAAAGGGTAAAACGGGAATCTACGATCCATCCGTCTGTCTCCACGAGTCTGTCTTACTATCACGTTTCATGAGATACATCATGAAACGTGATAGTAAGAAAGTTGAAATTTTCACAGATGTATTAGATACTCGTACCTCTCTAGAACAACAAATATTAAAAAAACAGAATTATTTAAAGGATATATAAGCACACAACAGACGTGATCTTTTACCGTTTTGGTATCGAATTTTTTGTGCGCGAGTCCGACTCGCACTTGACCGTTTTTTATGTCAAAAATTCGTGTTCCATTCATTCCAATAAAAGGTGATTCATTGACACACATCGGTGAAGCGAAATCAATCCATTATTTTACTTTATTTGGGTAAGATATATAATAATTTCATTTTTATAATAGTCTCGTACCGGATACATGTAATTTACTGACAAGCTACTCAATTTTGACCATATAAAGACTACATGGTAATATACGTTTTATGAATGATAAAACATTCACTTCTGTACGTAAAATTCACAATCCTGATAATAAACAAGAAAAATACATAAAAAATTATAATAACGAAGATTTTATAGCAATATAACAATTAAATTTTTGATACCCTTTTTAATGAAATTCAAATAATTGACTTTTCAATTTCGTACCATTAAATATGGTGGTGTTGGTGCCTGTGGTGTAATAAATGGTGATACCAACAAATCCGATTCTCAGAAAGGACGGGTCTTTGCCTTTTATTTTTTCTCTCTCGAGGTATTCTTCGTTTTTGGTCACGAATATCTGTTTGAAAGATAAATAGTGGAAGTAACATTTTGATGACGTCATCGTGTAAATATTTTAGACGGACGAGAAAGGTGGGTTTATGTTTTACTAGCTTATGCTCTCGGTTTCGCACCCGTGGTAGTTTTCTCATAATAGTCCGAGACGCCCAGGACTTTGATTGGCTAAACTAAAATTATAAATCGCAAAAAGTAAGAGCGTTTTCACATTACTCGATCCGATATAAGATTTTTGTAGGATCCGTTATATGTATAGGCGAAAAGTTGTAATATAATTTAATTTGCATCTGCCTACCCCTTCGGTGATATAGGCGTGATATGTGTGTGTGTGTGTGTGTGTGTGTGTGTGTGTGTGTGTGTGTGTGTGTGTGTGTGTGTGTGTGTGTGTGTGTGTAGGTTAGATATACCATATTTGTGAAAAAGGAAAAAAAATGGTTTTACCATTACATCTAGAGATTTTGCACTAGATCAAAGTTTCTGAGGTTTTAGGTATATCAAGCTACAAATCTTGACTTCTTTAATAATACTAGAGATAGGGATCATCTGAATACATCTCACCAAGATCCCAATTTAACCTCAACTACAACTGGTGTACCTGGTAATTAATTAACGAAATTATGTACACTACAGACCTCAAGGAAGTTTTCTGGTTTATAATTATATATAAAATAATTATAAGTAATTTTTCACTTTGGAAAATATTCAATTTTTAAAAAAAAAATTTGAAAAACGAAAAAAATACTACATTCAACTTTTATCCTTTTACTATAGATATGTGTAGTACGAAGTATTTTTTTGCATTTCTGAGGATGTAATTTTTTCAATCGGCTAACAACAACAACGAATTGGTAACTCTAAAAACGAATTAGATTTCACTACGACTATCTACTACTTACGATAAGCTATCAATTAGGCCAAAAAATCATAAAAATAAATTGGGTGCCAAGTTCACATAGCCGTAACGGACGAGTTTCTGACGATTGACGAAGAGTTGGTGAGGTGTGGGATTCCAAGATTTCGGTGGGACCCCAATATCAAACCCACGTAGTACTCAGTACTAAGGAATTTAACAGTTTTAAAACTTAATACACTATATAGGTATTATCAGATCGTTTGTTTGTTCACACGCAATTAGAACCCCTCCCGTATCATTAGCACCGACGAACAGAGCGGGGCTGTGCAAACTACACTCGTATTTGTCACTCGTATACAGTCGATATTGTCGTTTCACTCGCTATTTGATTGAGGATCTCGATTGTCTAGTTTGCCGTTTGATTCCGGATTTCTATCAAACGATTGGTGTTGAAAGTTTACACAGTGTACTTATTTGTCCGATGGCGTTTGGTACGAACTCCTGTATTGTTTAATGATAGACATGTTTACAAATATATTTATTTATTTGTTATAAAATTTGTGCTAACGTTCAAAGCTTCGTCAAAACAATGATTTTACATTATAAATCGCAAAAAGTAAGAGCGTTTTCACATTACTCGATCCGATATCAGAATTTTGTAGGATCCGTTTTATGTATAGGCGAAAAGTTGTAATATAATTTAATTTGCATCTGCCTACCCCTTCGGGGAAAGAGATTTGATTACTATATAAAATTATAAGTATCTAAAATAAACCTTTTTCGTTACGTAAAGTTCCCTATAATCCAATCCGTCAAGGCGATTGATTCTAAGTGATTTTGTAGTTATTTTTAAACATTACAGAGCAACCAACAAATATTGAAATATTTAAGCCATAGTAATCTCACACTAATACCGGTATTTAATGTCTTTAGATAAGATAGCGCCTTCCATAACCGATTTAGATTATGCTTCAACACTATTTCGTTTACGCTGTTTTTAACACAACAGTTTAAATTAGACCGAGTCAATATATAAATTCACGGAATCAAAAAAATCCGGCTGCCCTAACTACATAACTTTGATATCGTCAATGGGTTGTGGGCGTGTGGTCTGACGCCCACAACCCATTGACGATATCAAAGTTATGTAGTTAGGGCAGCCGGATTTTTTGAAGATGGCAGTCACTTCACGGAAAATATCGAAGTTCAGTTACCTCCCAGTTAAACTGGAGAACCGACCCCAACTGCGTTGGGAAAAGGCTCAGTGAAAGATGGTCTATTCAATGGCTATTAGTTTATATTTCTAGAGGAATAATAATGTATGTGCAACTTCCCTATTCTAGGTCCATAACCAAGTTGTGCAATAAGCTCTAACACATGTCATGATTCCTCTCTCTCCTACTCTCTTACGAAATTTGGCCAATTACAAAAGCGCACCCCAAGATTCAAATTTAGAATAGCTTTCAAATAACTGTTGAAAACCAACCAGATCGACTAATTCCTAGTTCGAAATTTGAAAAAAAAGTTGCATATGTTACCAACCAATAGTACCACTATAAAAGACGGAAGCGGCCAGTGGACAAGCACACATGCTCCGCGTGGTTGTAGTAGTGTGACAGATAACGACGATTGTATGAAGCGTTCGCTCTGTTCCGTTCATTTACTCGTGCGGGTAGTAAGCACATGTTATTTTATAATCTCTACAAGTAAACACAACCATGAAGTATTACAACAACAAACAGACAGAACCGGATATCCTTGTGTTCTTAATCCTAGTGACTATAATCTCAGATACTGATATCTTTTAGCTTTTACATTAAAGACTACTCGATGCCCACGACTTCGCCTGCGTAATCCTGGTATAAAAAGTAGCCTAAGTTACTTCTTATAACATCAGCTATCTGCCAGTGAAAGTCCTGTTAAAATCGGTACAGTCGTTTCAGAGATTAGCCCGAACAAACAAACATAGATAGATAGAGATTTCTGGATGGAAAAAATGGAACATATTATGGCTCCCCTTTCATTCATCATCATTCACCGAGCCTTTTCCCAACTCATTTGGGGTCGGCTTTCCAGTCTAACTGTGATTCGGCTGAATTTCGATATTTTTCGTGAAGCGACTGCCATCTGACCTCCACAACCCATGGGCGATATCAAAGTTCTGTAGCAAGACCGGTCGGATTTTGATTTAGGGCTCCAACTACCCCTAACGACTGCCATAGATGTTTGTATGACAACCGAGACCGACGGCTTACCGTGCTCTCCGAGGCACGGATGAGTCGCAGTGTCTTAAGAAATGGTCACCCATCCTAAGACCAGCCTGATTAAATGTTGCTTAACCTTTGCAATGTATTAACATTGTCGTTTACCACTAGACCACGAGCACCGTCGATTATGCCTCTCCTTTGATCGTCAGCAACAATACATCTGACCAGTTTTCTTCTAATGGAGCAATTAAAGCACAAACTTTTGCATTTGTACCAGAGGTATTTAACCACTAAACAGTCAATACATCATCTCTCAGCCTATTTGACGCACACTGCTGGGCATAGGCCTCCCTTGAAAAGGGGGGAATTCAGTCTACATATACCACCCTGGCCAGACGGGTTGGTGGTATAGGATGTTGTGTCGAGTGTTACTTCTCTCATTAGAATACGATCCGGTCAAAATTCAATAAAGCAGAGGACGATAATTTACAGTTATTATCCTCGGTGACCCCGCGAAACACCCACCAGAGAGCGCCCGTTTCTCGCTGTCAGAAAAAACAACTCACAAGAACCAAAAACCTTGTATCGCGGGAAAAAAACTTCATTTAAATCTACGAAAAAGAATCAACCTTATAACATTTTAAATAGGACTCAATTTTGAATAAAGAATAATGCTATAGTTCCCTACGCACAGTCCCAAAAAGGAGCTTTATTTCAGAAGCGAGAAAGCCCAAAGTGAATTATGAATATTACTTCTCGAATACACTTCACAAAACTTGACTGTGACGCTTAAAAAATTAGGTCTATTATCCATTGGCTGTGGCGTTGTTTTTTAAAAAAGGAATAATCTCGTTTGGCAGGCGTACCTGCGCTCGCGCAGACGAGGCCTGTATTTATGGCGCCTTGGCTCGTGCACCTCTCGGGAATCGAACCACGTGGTGCGTAGCTCCGATATTAAAAACCTTGTTAGGCTAACTGTTAGTTTCCCCTCATTATTGCCGGTCGAATTAAAATAAAAAAAATATAATCTGTAATCTTTTACGTATAAGCAGTTTTATGTGGGTTCACCACAACAGAACATGAACGATTAAGGATCATTTCGTTCATTCAGTTAATGTTGTCTGAAGGTGCGCTTGCGCTGGTAATAAAATACAGGGACTGACACAAAGTAACAAGAGAGATCTTATCATGTTTACGAGTAATAAAATTAAACTTGATGTATGGACATTTTAGCGCACCCAAGAATTTGAATAAATTTTATAATTAGAGGTACTTTGATATTTTAGTCTTTCAGAAGGTGCAGTAAAGTTAAATTACAAATAAAATTCTCTATACATTACAACTTTTACCAACACCAAGAAAATACTTGTATAGAAAGCATTTTGGTTACCGACTGAATAAAGATAGATATTAGAAATTTTATTAATAATTACTAGCGGAAGCCCGCGGTTTCGCCCGCTTGGCAAATATTATAAATAAAACTTTCCTCGAGAACCACTCCATCCATTGGTGAATACCGCATCAAAATCCGTTGCGTAGTTTTAAAGAACTAAGCTTACATATGGACGGATAGACTTTGTTTTATACTATGTTATGATTATGATGAGAACTAAAATCTTCTTAAAGATTTTTTCAAAATAATTCTCAACAAGTCTTAAGAAACTCAAACGCAGATGACTAATCATACACAACGGACCAGACAGAAATATTTTTTGTTGCAAAAAAACACAAAACAGGACAGGAAACTTAAGCAATTTGCTAAATGATTTATTGGCTAGAGCCACCATGGAGAGTTTAAGTAAATTACCTTGTTAATTGGCTGTTAATATATCTTTAATGATGCACAGAACCTCTTGCTGATTAGCCTCAAGACTAGCTTAATATATTTGTTGGTTGGACATTCTTACATACCTAGTGACTTTGGTACCACGACATAGTTGACGAGGCTATTGCAGCTATCGGGACTTTTTTATATATGCCAGAGCCTTTTACGTTGGTCAGAAGGTGAGGTCCCGGTAAGCGGCAATAGGCTTGCCCCCTATTACGTGGAACCACCAATATAATCCCTTTGAAATCTGGTGTAGTATGCTATATGTATGTAATGTACAATAACTCGGCAATACTACCATCTTTATCTGTCCCAGGAACCCAAGGAACCAAAGCAACTACCTTTACGTCTAACAGGTGAGTCAAGGTGCAAAATCTGGGAGAAAACGGTTTTGGTGGCTAAATAGATTCGTGAGCTGCATATCTTCGGCATTCTACAGGCCTGACATGAGAATCCACGGCGGTTGATGATGGCTCTGTGCAACCCTAATGTCACATTTTTTTCCTATATCAGTGAGTGCCGGGAACCAAGCTTTCTCGCAAAACACGACCTTCAACAACACACTTACAGTGCAATTCACGCAAGAAGGACGCTGTGCGAGAGTGGAGGGGTGTGTTTGCGCTTCGGTAGTCTCGCTATTACTCGCTGTTACCACCATAAAGATAGATCGATAAATCCTAATGCGCAGCTTAAAGGTCAGCGTTATTTTTATCTGACGCGACGTATACTCCAATTCACACGGTCCTCTGCGAGCTCCTCCTAGCTACGGTGGTCAATTCGAAAAGCGGTCATGTCCACACATCAAATTTGTTTACAAATAGTTTCTCTTACATTTTAAACATGTACTAATAACGCAGCTAAGTCAATAAAACCTTGTTTGGAGCTATAAATAGAAGTACATTAGATAATGTTGATACAGTAAAAAAAGATTTACAGTATTATAAACTTGGCAACGATTTGTTTACAACATTGTCTATAAATGGATATAATCCCAAAGTGAAGCTTAATGAGGCATGGGAAGCAACCTTTAAGAGACCAGTGATGTTAAAATCTATTTTAGATGTAATAGGTACGTTTTGACAGTTGAAAATAGAATGTAACTTAAATCGAAATAAATACTAAGGTCTTAATTATAAAAAACAAAATGGAGCAGTATCCTACAAATATTATACAAATGTGAAGATCTTGAGATGTTTCTTACTGAATCAAGAGATGGCGCATAGACATAGATTGATAAAACATATCATTGTCAACTTTATCACGGCCATGGGTGTCTGTGGGACTATTCCACGCGAGCGAGTTGCTGGCATCAGGTAATAGTAGGTGCACATTGGTGTATATTTGCAAGAGACTGAAATCGTATTCGCTAATCCAGATGCTGAACACCATCAATGCAGGTCAATGGCCGGTAAATGTGAGTCATTTATATCTTTAAATATATTTCCTCATCACAATAATAGGTATAGAATACTGCAGTTTAAAAAAAAATTCGTTGCAAAAGCATCAAGAATCCCGAACGCTAAACTTTTTGTGACGATGGTGAGAGGACCGAAGATTTCGGCAATTACGCGAAGTAGTCATAATTATATCCCTATCATTCCTCCTGTCGGCTTCCCAAGAAATAATAACACGAAAGAAAACACTTGTCTTAATCTTGTGTACCAAATCTGTATCCAAACCATAATGGCTCACTCTTCCTGGCGTCACTATTAGGGTTCCGTAACCAAAGTGTAAAACGGAAACCCTATTACTAAAACTCCACCAGGCTGTATCTCATGATGATGTATTTCTGTTGAATATACAAAAATGTTGAATAAAAAACAGAATATACAAAATATTTACGGGGGATGCCATACAACAAACGTGATTTTTTTGGCGGAACCCTTTGTGCGCGAGCCCGACTCGCACTTGGCCGGTTTTTTTTTAATACCGCCTAATACACCTGACTATTTATGTACAGACAATAGAAATTATTAAACAATCCAACTCTCATCTCAATAGGAGATTTCCCGTGATTCCTGTACAATGGCGAATTCTCTGTCACAATGACACAGGATGGTGTTCACTTATTATGTTTACCTTTATTTGTATTAAAATAAACCACAAAAAATGAGACGGAACGCAAGATAAGATGGGACGCGCTGATTTTGATCTGAAGCTTAGTTTGAGGAAAGCTGGGGACATTTGTGTGGGAATTATAAATGCTTATATCTTAAAACGAAGGTCAGCTTCTAGAATTAAAATGTTTGACTATTACTGTACAGACTAGTTTGGTGTGTTAAGGTACTTAATGGCCGCTCCTACGTCCGTTGCCGGGCGTCTCTGGTCGAGAGCTCAATAATAAAAACTACATCGAAAGATGTATAGGGCTAGCTTCGCGGAAACTAGGAATACTGAATAAGGTAAAGCGATTCTTTACACCGCACCAGAGGTGTCTGCTGTACAAGATGCAGATTAGACCCTGCGTCGAATACTGCTCTCACCTCTGGGACGGCTCCGCGAAGTATTTGCTGGACGCTCTCGACGCTATGCAGCGACGGGCTATCCGTATTATAGATTGTCCGGAGGTAACGGGAAGCATTGAGCCGCTAGGTCAGCGCCGAACAATAGCTTCCTTGACCGCATTCTACTGTATTTACCACGGCGAGTGTTCTGAAGAGCTCTTCAATCTGATCCCACCCTCTTCCTGCGAACAACGCGTGCCGGGCAGAGATGCCACTCCCACACAGTGGATAGCATGTTCGCGAGAACCGAACGTTTTAAACGTTCGTTTCTCTGCCGAACGATAGTGGCCTGGAACGCCCTGCCCGTGCACGTGTTTCCTCCCACATATAACCCTGGGTTCTTTAAGCGGAGCGTGAAGAGGTACATCAGTAGGTCATCAAGTTGAGGGCCACTCTCTATAGTATTGTGCGCTGTGAGAGTGGCCTACAATCGCTAAGCGTCGTCACGACTTACCACCAGGCGGGCGGCGTCAATTTGGCGAACCCAATATAAAAAAGAAAAAAAAAAAACATGCAACGTGTGTGTTAATATAATATAGGGCCGTAAAAATCAATTTGACGCCTTAAAAATCCCTTGGCCCTATTTTATCAAATTCAGCACGCTAAATCACACGATACCAAAAAAAAAAGAATTTGGACTAATAAAAACAACATTGAAACCAAGATTGTATCGTTTTCACACGAACAAACGCAGTCCCCAAATATTTTGGCTTGGACAGGATGGGCAGGCGTCGAGATAAGACGCAGATTGTCACCAAACAAATATTTCACTATCTTAATCCCTTAAGACTAGGCTCTGTCAGATTGGGACACAGAAAAAATAAATTAAACTTACTTTATGAAGAAAATGATTTTTTTAAGAATTTGGATAGTTTGTGGCTTCCAATGTCAAGTCTAAATTCAGGACAAATGACAGGTTACCAAATTTTTCAAGATCGTTTTAGCCGTTTTTCGTGATGTCACAACAAAATGCAAAAAATAAAATGCATAAGTATAAAAGCGTTAGTTTCTTTAAAATAAAAAGCATCATATTTCGTAGTCTAGTAAACTTTATTTAGAATATCAAGCTCATACAGCACTTTGTAAGTAAATGTTACCACTCAAGCCTGGACCCAACTCATTAAAGTCACAAGTGGCAGTTTTAGTAATTTCATCCACCGCGCACTCTAACCACTTGAGGTCTCTCAGACCGTTCCAAACATTTAAAAAACTTACACCAATATGGGACATTAATACAGCAATTTTTTTAAGATTTATGAAGCTTGTCAAATGCTGCAGCAATTTTTGCAAATTCGTGAGTAAAGTCATAATGTATCTCATAGTATCGTCAGTCTATATGTATAAGCAGGTGAGCTTGCAGACCAGGTTTCCCAAATAAATAATTGACTGATCGATGATATAATAAATACCTAATCAATCTCTGATATTACATAATAAAATCAACAAACACGTCTGACCTTCCATTCTTTAAAAATTGTTATAGACAATACACAAAATCATAAGTACATGTAAATATTCGACTCGCATACCTATAATAATACGGCAATATAATAAATTCCAAACGCACACACAAATAAATTACTGGTTAAGCGCGATAGGTGGCGCCGTCAGCGATTTATGGACGCAATTTCAATGCAACCAACGAAAGGGATGCATGACACGCTCGTTGATTATTTGTGTGGTGGTGACACTAATGTAATGTTCCTTAGAACTTATTTAAACCGAACTACGAAAGCTTTTAACGGTGTGAATACAGACAAGGAATTCTTCAGGTCCCAGGTTGTCCTCACCAGCACGAAGTACTTACACCTATTGACAGAATAATGGAGCTCTGACAAGAATACTCAAAAGCTTGAGCAAATATAAAAGCTTCAGATTGTGGACTAGCCGCGAATTTCCAAGTATGAGTTCTTCAGGAAATAAGGTTTTAAGGGTTATTCTTCCACGGGCGTACCTGAGGTATCCAATGCACTTTAGACGAAGGTTTTTATAAAGCGATGTTTCTGGTGTTAAGGGTTCATATTTGATGGTTACGTGCCATCAGATGGCCAAAACACTTGTTTGCCATCTTAATGATCAATAATTCAGCCAAATCGTGATAGAATCTTCATAGCCAACAATATGCTAAGTCATATAAAAAAGTGATCAAAGTCATTGATATCGCAACTATTTGAATCTTGATAAGCAGCATCAGATTTATACATAATAGCGTTTATTACAGCAATTTGTTATAGAGATGATTAAACGTGTGAAAAATAAGAAATGCTTCCTTGACGCTAAGGCGTGAGATTGATTTTTTTAAATAATACTAGCAACTGCAAAATAATTAATAGTATTCTTGTTAACCCCTCTAGCCAAGTTGAACGTGATCGGAATACAAGACTTCACCCGAGCATCGACTTCAATTGATTGAAAAAAATCGGCCAAATTACCAAGTTGACACATTTTTTAAATTTTCTGCTATCATCAAAATCCACTTTTTCCCAACCCAGTTGGGGTCGGCTTTCCGATCTGAATGAGATGCGGCTGAACTTCGATACTTTCCATGCGACTGATATTTGACCTTCACAACCCATTCGGATTTGTTTTGAGTCCGTAACGAAATCTTCTGCATCATTAAAACCAAAGTCGGTAGAGACGTTTCAAGCTGCGGTAGTCCCAACTACACTAGCCAGGGCCAAAATTGCGCCATCTATAAGTGTACTATAGTCAGATAGGAGCTTTACAGCATCCGCTATAAACCTGTGTGACTCCTAGTATCCACTAGAAGTCTCAACAACGACTCCGACGCAGTTCTGGCGTGACAATACTTCTCAAACACCCTTTACACTTAATGCGGTAGTCACGTATTGTAGATTCAAGTTTGTTATACAATACTGATAGATATATACTAAATTATAATCTATGATATTCAATCAAAACTGGTTAGACTGGAAATCCAGCAATACACAATTGTTACGTTTAAAGAAAATAAAATGTTATTGGTGTTGATAAATTGGTTTTAGTTAGAGTTTGCCATTTGTATGGCATTCCATAGACGAACAGCTTATTGTAAAACGTGTGTTACAAAATTGTCATAATGTTCTTCTTGTCCTGTCGATGGACAACACTACAATCTATTGAACTGATTTAGAAAATTCTTTCACTAATATACTATCGTATGTTGTATTATCCTAGAGAGCTATAGGCTACTTTTATCCCGCTAATGTTTTGCAGTGGGAATTGGGAACGAGAAACCCATACCGCGGCCATTAGCTTGTATTTATATAAACTCGAATTCATTTCATTAATTAGAATAAACAAGTGCATTAGGGTTTCAAAATTAACATAACTAAGGATTCGTATTACTTTTTTTTTAACAAAAGAGAAACAACGCAAAGGGCGCCTTCTCCGAATCAATTATAGAAAAAAAAACCATACAACCGTCCAATTATAACTAAAGAAAAGTTGGAAATAAAAGGGAAACCTATAAATTCGTACGAAAACAGTGCGTTGGACGGACAAAACAAACAAATAAAGTTATGTATACGTATATAAAAAGGGTCTGTTCGTTAGGGTGCATGACTGGCAATCGGATAACATCACGGAACGAGGTGTAGGAGTTGAGAAAGATAGATGTGGTATTTTTAAATACTTTTAAATTCTTAAAGGATTTTACGTGACTCTTACTAGTATACAATAAAATACAAAATACAATAAAACAATTGATATACATGTAGTTAGTATTCAAATCAACCATGATTTACATATATTTATGTGGTCAGAAACCCTATGAAGAAAATCTCCAATACAAGACTACTCTGAAATATTTTTATCTTAATAAAGTTTTCCATTAGTTAGTACCTGTATACAGGCTGAATTTTTGAAAAGGGCTTGGATGGCCAAATCCGAAACTATAAGGAATAGCGGAAAAGGCTCAAAGGAGTCACGAGCCCGATTTTGATGAAACTTAAAACCTCATCATTAGATTTTTGGAAAACCAATAATCCTATCTGGGAATCGAACCCGTTGAATTTGAAAAAAAAAGCCTTTAAGGACACTATATCCTTTAAAAGGCAGGTAACGTCGACGTGATCGAATGTGACCGGAGGAAGCTTCGATTAGTCCTGGGCCACAAACGTAGGCACGTCGTCGGGATCGGTTGCCTTAAGCAGCGTGATGATATCCTGTATGCACTTCCTTGTCCCGTCACGCCGGCGGGACACCATCTGGTTGCTCTTATTGAGTACGCTGTACAGTAGCCGCTTGGAGGCAGCTATATCTTCATGGCTGAAACTTGAAGAACAGATCTGGATAGCCGACAGCTCGTCCATCACATCCAGCTTCTGTTGCAGGAACGCCAGTAATTCGTTTGCGACAAGTTGCGAACTCATCGCAATAAATGCAACAAGTATAAGTCAGCAAACACGTCCGCATCAAAACGCGGCCTAGACAAAACTGTCAATATTACAATGTTATTGATTCCGTTTAGAATCATCAAGTCATCAACTGTATCATACGTGTCTTTGTAAATTTCGTTTAAAACACGGAATAGTTACGATCTTTTCTGGGATTCCGAACGAAACAAATTATGATACAAAATTTAGGTACATGAAATATGAATTTTATTAAAATTCCAAATTTTCCTTAAAATTGCCGTATATCATTACTTCGCAGAATTTGATCCTTAACAGCGACACTATCGTATGGTGTAATAATAAAGGGTGTGTTATTTTTTTTTAAAATCAACGTGTTCTATTCCCAGCTAGGATTATTGGTTTTCCAAAAATCTAATGATGAGGTTTTAAGTTTCATCAAAATCGGGCTCGTGACTCCTTTGAGCATTTTTCGCTATTCCTTATAGTTTCGGATTTGGCCAACCAAGCTCTTTTCAAAAATTCACCTGTATAAAAATATTCTTGTTGAATTGATTTTCGTTGTCTTGCACATTAATTATTTGGACACTAAACCATTGGGAAGAACTTGTCGAGACGATATTGAAAACCTAAATTTTCTGCGCAGTTTCGATTTCGAAACCGAGAGCCCAGACTTATAAATAACTACAGCAGATATTTGTATCATTCCTCCTAAGTACGAAAAATTGGGAAGAAGTTATTTATAAGATTTTCTTACGTAAAGTACATTAATCATATGATTTTATCATTCGTTCATATCGTTTTTAAGAATTAACGTTTTTCTTTTTTTAAGTAAACTTGCCACCTCCATACTATCCTGACATTCAGACATCTATGTTCATCTCGTGTGGATGGAGTGACTATTATAACATAAGTAAATACATTGGAACGTCGAAATGCAAGTCATAACTACAACCTGTAACTTTGATGTCAGGAACGAAATACCAGTTTATGGTCAGTCAATGAATTTGATTCGTAGATGATTCAAGTCTTACAAGTTCGTAACATGTCCTAATGAGAGAATTTTAGCATTTATTGTGCTTTTTGTTCCAAGTCAACCTCACCTGCTAGTGGTGCACCTGCCGATCAACATAAGGACGCGACAAACATAAGTTTTTGATGAGCGGAATTTTTTTTTTTAATTGTGTATATTACCTCTATTACGTGGAGGTCACTAGTAAAAAGTGGGCGTATATATCTATATATAGCAATGGGGAATGGCCCTCCTTAGCTCTCGAGAACTGCTTATGCTCCAATGATGGTTGACTCCTCTATGGATAGCCCTCGATCTGTAGGCAAGCCAAAAATTCGAAAATTTGACCTAGCCCTAAGGGGTAAAAAGCTATAGGCCAAAACCTATGGCGTAGTGCGGCGCGAAGGACCGCGCAAGACACCGTACTACTATGCCTAGAAATAGGCGTGATTATGTCTGTATGTTTAGTTATGAATTCTTACGGATTTGATTTTGCCTGAGATGACCAACAGTAAATGTGTCTTAAAAGATTAAAATAATCGATAAGTTGCTCAGTAAGTAAAAAAATAATACATTTTTTAGTAAAAAAACTACAATTAATCGGAATTGTTTTGCAAACGTATCTTTCACTATATCACTATCTTCTCACAAAGTACCGAAATCTTATCCGAATAGACCGGAAATATTGGTCGGACCCTCTCTTACTATTACAGGTAGCCCCTAGATCCTCAAACAGTGGAAATTCCTCCACAATGTACAGTCAACACATTTGTTTACTGACGCTACCGGTGTTGGCCACACACATGTTTGCGCCGTCACCGGTCCGTGTGAGCAAATACCTATTCTCTTCTCTGTATTTTTCGGTAAGGTCAGCAGAAAAAAAATAAGTAGTAAAATTTTTGTTAATAAAAAAAAATTATAAGTAATTTTGCAATATGAATCACAAAAACTATAGCAACAGATGGTGCTCGGGGGGCGCCGTAAGTCGCGATATTAATTAACACAATATTAGAGGTCTTGGATTAGTGGTGTCTTGGTCAGGTGGTAGAACGTTCCTCCTGGAAAGGGAACAGTTGCTGGTTCGAGTCCAGCCCAAGACTATAGTTTATTAATTCATATTCTAAAATTATTAAAAAAAAAAAAACAATTTTATTTTAATCAGAAATTTAAAAAAAAGCATACACTGTTATTCCTCGAGGTTAATCATAGGTGTTTGATACGTTCAGGCAACGATTTTATTGCCAAGCTTACTTTTTGTAGAGAGAGCCAAAGTTATTATTGTATACAAACTAAATAAATAATCTCAAGTATTTAAACTATGAATCTACAGTCAACTATTTGGATTTCTAGTGTATTACATGAAAATGTAATGTATAAGTAGTCAATATCATGTTATCAAGTGAAAGAACATCAGATTATCTATTTGACAATCCTGACTGAGATGATAGATAAGTGCGTGTCAAAAAATCGAAACTAATCTTATCACATTTTAGTTACATAGGTACATTATACACCATAGAATCAAAATTAAATATCATTGCAAGGTTATGGGTACAAATAAGAAGAGGGGGGATCCACAGGACCTATTTTAAAATTCTTTCACTAAATATAGCTGCGTTATTGCGTACCCGGTAATGTGTGTGTAAAAAACACAAACACACACACACCTAAACTCACACAAGCACAATTTCATCCACACTTACCGTTCATTCTTAATCTTCAATAAATTAAATAATTAGTTAGTAATAACATTGGATGCTTACTTACCTGTTACTATAGATTATCATAAAATGTAAAGAGCGAGGTCTCTCAACACAAATATTTATTACTTACAGGGAGTGTCTCTACCACTGAAATGTATTTAGCAAGAAACGAAAATAAAGATTTATTATTCATCATTCACCGAGCCTTTTCCCAACTCAGTTGGGGTCGGCTTTCCAGTCTAACTGCGATTCGGCTGAACCTCGATATTTTCCGTGAAGCGACTGCTATCTGACCTCCACAACCCATGGGCGATATCGAAGTCCTGTAGTTAGAACGGTCGGATTTTAGATTTAGGGCTCCAACTATACCTAACGACTGCCATAGATGTTAGTATGACAACCGGGACCGACGGCTTAACGTGCTCTCCGAGGCACGGAGGGGTTTAAAGATTTATTATTATAAGTATATCATTATAGCGCAAGGTTTTTTTGATGAAATCCATCCAGTCAAATCATGGTAAGTCCTAGTGAGAATTGAAAAACAAAAATATTTTGCTTAACTAGATAAGTTAAGTGGCAATCATGTACAATCGATATTTCTCTTAAAAATAAAAGAAAAAAATACACGTCAAAAATTAACACAGCAACCGACTTCAAACTACCGAAATGGGACCAAATAGTTGTCGGAATGGGACCAAATTGAAATGGGAGCACTTGGAAAGTGGTAGCTTCCAATTAAAAAATTGTCCGAAGATATGTATGAGGTAACAAACATTAAAAAAAACCATACAGTCGAATTGAGAACCTCCCCCTTTTGTAGAAGTCGGTTGAAAATACATCACTGTATAGTTTTTAATCGACAGCGTTGCTGACGCTACTTGCGCTTGCGCAGCGGGCGGGTGTGCATCGCCCATAGCTTTTATTTTCCATGTTAGACTAGTTAGTTACACAGACGGTCTTGTCTCGTTATTAGTATTATATTTGTACCTCCATAACTCAACTCTGTGTTTCATACTATGTTTTTGTCACGGATTAAGAAATATTAAACTGAAAATTTTTACAGTTATAGTATAACCACAAATGTTTGTTACTCTACCATGTATATTTGGCTGCTTTTAGCCAAATTCCCCTGGAAAAGATAAAGATAAAGAATACTTTTCACCCAGGAACAGGTACCAGAAACGAGTATTGGACATTCTACCGCGTAGGCAGATTCGCAATCATCCGCCATTTTCTATAAAAGGAGAAAATTAATTTCGAAAATGTGTTAAATGACAATGACACCATAACTTGTTTATAGATGTGCGATTATTTATTTTATGGCGACCATAACAATCGATTTCCTCACTAACTTAACGTGAACATTTATTTTACACCTCTCATCAAACTTATTGGCCTCTCTGAACTTGAAGCGAGATCACACAATCTCAGCCCTGAGCACTGTGTCGACTAGTCGATCAACTAATTCACCCAATCTACCAACATCTCTCAGTGTGATTACACACATAATCACACTTCTACATCTTAATTTCCTATGTAAATGATGTAATAGGTAATTTGGCGACACATCCAGTTACAAACAATCAGACACTATTCCACTAAATTAGCACTTATGCAAGTACCTGTAAAGCTGAACACTGCCTCCTAAGATACAGGTATCTCATCTAGTTTACGAGGCAGAGTTCCATATTCGTGAAAACTTTGTAACTACTGTAACTTGAATACTGTATACTATGTAAAAGTTATCTCAATAAATGCTTATTAAATTAAAAAATCTACAGAGCCCAAGTAATCCTCACTGCCCCTAGCACAGAATAGGGAATAGTACTTACATACAGAACTTGCACTCCGACGTTAATTAAAGCACATACTTTTGTTTACAGATAACATCATTCGAACGTTAGGGTTGTCCAGTAAAGTAAAATATATACCAGCATAATTTGATTATTGCCTCAATATCAACTCTATGGTCAATGCCGTGTCACAAACATGACACAACCCTTACTGACTTACAACTTCAAGTTGTTGCTGGCGTCACGTATTTTTTGCGATTGCTAGGCGAGTGACATAGGCCTGTCCATAGTGCACCTGCTAACAAACGGACGAGACTCTGGCAAATATACACAGTCCCCGAAAACGGCAAGATGCGTGTGACTGGCGAAACGTAGGCGTAATAAGTGCCTCTGTCTGCCCCTTCAGGGGTACAGACTTAATGCAACGCTGGCTTTGCTAGCACTGCAATATCATAAGAGAATTGAATAAACATCTCGACATCTATAAAATTGTCAAGATTGTTTGTTTGTTTGTTATGGGATCTTATAAGAATATCTTATCGATTTTGGTAGAATTATATAGCACGTAGTTAGTCAGATAATTAGGTGAAGTTTTACATTTTAAAAAATACCCATTTTTTGCCCATTTGATACTACATAATAACTAGGAGCTGCGGTCGCTGCCGTGGTACTGCGCTGCAGCATGCAATTGAGCGAAGCGACTATTTCTATTAAGAGCCATTTCACGTTTTCGCACGAATTTTTAATATTTTGAGCTCCTAAATTACCATAGTCTGTAATAACTAGAAGTTATTGAATATGCGCAAAAAATGGGCCAAGCTTTCGTGTTGACGTTTAATGTAACACATTTACTAAAAATAACTTATTTGATCTATAGTAATCAATTTCCCACAAGCATTTTATTGAAAAACGGGCGTGAGTTGATTTCAGAGTCGTATTTCATTCAAAAATACTTATAATTTGACTTTAAAAAAATACATAAAGCATTATCATATTTTAATCGTCATTTAATGTAACAGATGATTGAATTGTATTATAATTACTTAGTCAAAAAATAAACCATTCGGCCAATTTTTAAGTTTAACATCGCAATTTGAACGTGATTTTTGATTTAAATAAATACACAGTAATTACAAAAATAAAATTATTCCAAAATAAACTACGTTCATTAGAGAACCGATTTCTGCAGCAATATAGGAAATTCTTGCATATACTTTGTCAAAATATTGATATAACTTCAATCGAAATTACAATAAATTACGATACACAAGTGGGCACAGTACTAAGACGGCGCATTTTGTGAAATGGCTCTTAAGGCATTTATCAATCTATAAGGAGCAGGTTTTCAAAAAAAGTTATTGACCAAAAATATGTAAATAACTTTTTTTGAGGGTCCTAAATCAAAATTCGGTCTCGAACAAAACCTGCTCATGAGAATGCTTGGTTTTGAGTGAAAAAATTATGAAAATCGGTTGGGTAGTTACTGTTGTCGAGAAACAATTTCAGATCGAGTTATAATAAATAAATAAATAAATATTTTTGGACATTCTCACACAACGTCATCTAGCCCAAATTAAGCTAATATAATATAAGCTTGTGTTATGGGATGTAGACGACTGATAAACATACTTATATATTTCTAAATACATACATATTATACATAGAAAACACCTTGCATTTGAGTCACCTGATAAGGAGCTCCGCTCGCTTCGCTTAATTATATACTACGAATTATACATATTTTTCTAAGCTATGTATTGGAAAATTAAAAAAAGCAATGAAGTTTTAAAATAAATCATAGGTTAGTGGAGTCTTGGTCAGTTGGGAGAACGTTTCTCCTGGAAAAGGAACAGTTGCTGGTTCGAGTCCAGCCTAAGACTATCCTTCTATTATGATATACTAGTGGTCGCCCGCGACTTCATCCGCGTGGTAATTTGGATTTTTTCCCATTCCCGTCGCGCCACAAGATCAAAGATCAAAAACACACAATATCTTTATAAATTGTAGCCTATGTGTTATTCTGATGTTTAAGCTACATTATTGTAAAGTTTTATTAAAATCCATTCAGTAGTTTTTACGTGAAAGAGTACCAAACATCCATCCATACATACTCAGAAACTTTCGCGTTTATAATATTAGTAGGATGATTACAGAGAAAAAATGTTGTTGAAGTAATCTAGAGGAGAGAAAAACCACGACCGAGAAAAATCCAAGTCACCTTTGTTGTGAGAAAAAAAAATTAACATTACCTAAACTACAGTACACTTATTCAAAACGTAATAAGTTATTTAATGTAACAAAACGTACATACATCAAATGAAATTAAAGAAATGATTAAATTTTAACCACAGTCAGCGTGCCCTACTACGGGTCTCAATCTCATTTTTTACTTCGGAGTGATGTTATCTTGTTACAAATAACGTTAAGGAACTTTTTTTTGAGTTTTTTGACATATGTATCATGTTAATGTGAGAAATTTAATTGCGCATTGTTAAAGTTTTTAATAGTTTCATGTTGGTTTTAATTAACAATAATATATTGTGTTGTAACAATAATTTAATAAATAGCTACCAGATCCTATGCACACTAGAAAACTTAAAGTGCTTCGACTGCAAAAAATATACCTATCGTTTTTACATTCTTTAAAAAAAAACTATTTCCTTTTTTAAAAATAAAATCATCACTTTTTATTATTTTGACTTTTACAAGGAATCTTAGCAAACCGGGTTTATCTAATTGATATATAATATAAACATCGGTTGTATTTATTGTCAGTGAATTACTTAAATATTTCACTGACAATAAAGATAACGTATTATACAATAGGAGTTATTGTTGCTTTGCCGACAGCAGAAGAAATTAAGTTGAGAACTAGAAATCCTTTATGAGACAGCATCATTATAGACATTGCCTGCTTTGGTGGCGTGGACGGTAGTGCATCCGCTTTCAACGTCGGAGTCTCCGGTTCGATTCCCGGTCGGGACAAATTTTGTGTGATGGCGCTTCCATTTGTACCGAAGTCTGGGTGTTTCCTATGTATCCTATGTATATCCTATGTATAATAAGTATGTACTTAAAAAAAATTACTCATATCACAAGCTCTGCTTAGTTTGAGACTATATGGCGTTGAGTAAATTGTCCTAACATAAGTGGGCGGTGTTTAAATTATGAACTCTATTTCCATGAAACCATGATTTAAACTTTGTAATGGTTTTGTGAAAATTCTATACCCACCTACATACACCACACAATATCCTTATCAGACACGTAAATGCCTTATCACTAGATACTAGCAACGAAATCAATTCGAGTTACAATAGTAGCACCAATCCGTGGGTGGTCTGCCGCGAATCTACTTCCAAGGCGATAACTAACCAAGGAACAGTTTGACACAATAGAGAGGTTAAGTAATGGAAAAAAAACCCACCAAAATTGGACGTAAAATATGAAGGTATTTCGATATACGTTATATTGATCGTAAAGAACTTTATGGTTTTGTAAGCCACGGAGACAGTTTTCTTAGAATTTGTGACAAGCGAAGGCGCTATACTGTTAATAAAAAGGTATATATAGACAATCACATACAAGTTGGAACGGGGAACTGACACAACCAAATAGACAAACAAGTAGACCACCTGGTGGTAAGCGTTTACCGTAGCTAACCATGTTATGGCGTAGTATAGAGTGTAGACGGTAAAAGTGATCGGAAAATCACAACTATGGTAACCTTTTTCCTTATTCTTAGAAGAAATTATCATTATCGAAGTTTTAACGGTAGATAAGAAAAATGGTGTCAATATTATTGGATTGCGGTTCGATCTACTGATTCTTAAACAGCAATTTAAACATTGTTATAATGAAGTCCTACCAAAAAAAATATCAATATAAAAATCATCCCCAATAATTTTACCCTTACAATTTACACGCCCCAACTATTAGTGGAGTATTATCCGCAACTGGTAACACTAATCGCTCATTAGCGGGTTCCGGCCACGCTCCAAATGGGGTCCATTCAAACCCCCACGTTACATTTTTTCCCATCATTTAGTTACGATACTTTAACTACTCGCTCGACCGTTTCCGCTAAATGTAACTTGCCTCGTTGATAATTGAGATGATTGACTATTCAATGAAGGCTTTTATTTTTTTTAGGTTTATTTCTGATTGAACAAGATCGTAACTGAAGTTTTATCTATTCTGTGACAAGGAAATCGAATCCAATTCAAATTAAAACAATAAAACATTATTTATGGTCGATACCACACCACTGAACGTATTTAATGGCATAAAATTCGTCTGAAACAATTAAAAATCGAACTTACGTTCCATTTTCGAATTCCTCATAACGATTGGCCGAACAGTGATTCTCGGGGTTGTAATGGGTTATATTATATGGAACGAGCTTTTTTACAACTAAAGCTGGTACGTCAGAACTGGTTTCGAATCCTTTTACGTCCGTTTAATTTTTTTATTGTGCTTAGTTCGGGTTTTATTTCATATTACTTATTATTTTACCACGTTTTTAATTTTTTTTCTTACGTGCTTATTTCGAGTTCGTTCGAAAAAGAAGAACATTGTGGTACTTACCTCGGTAACGACTGAACTTAACGCAGTCCAATGAACAAACCAAGGTTACAGGTTTTAAATTATACATACGTAGTTCACTCCAGAGCGAGCGAGATTCTAGAAACAATAAGTCATAAAAGAATTTTCACAGCGAAAGAGGTCGTAATGAGTTCCCTAATACGTAGCCCCTCGACCTAATGGAACTTGACCGAGGTCGAATAGAAAGAAAAAAATATATATTTAAAAGCTATGGCAGTCCGCCGTAAAATTAAAAAGACAAATTATTGAACGTCTTCGTGGAAGCCAGCCTTTGTTATCTCACAAGTGTTTTTCAAGAGTTTTGTTTATCTTCCACCCTGCTTGCTCTCATAAAAACCACATCGATTCATCTCTGTCCATCTTGTTAGTACAAAGGGCGTTTTAACAGGGCGTAACAGACGCTTCCACCGTTACGTAATTCTGACACTTTCAGCTTTCATAACAAGGTCCTTTATTGTATAAATATAATTCGGTGCACAGTTTATCGAAACGAATCCTTTAAGGGCGTAACTGTTTCTTCGCGTATAGCGTGATATCGATTTATGGTGCACGGAATAAGCGCTCATTTGGCATAATTGGCGCCAGTTCGATACCTTGTTCGTTTCGACACGGTCCATTTTTTATATGAGCGTTCAGTAACTTTCGTCCAAACAAGTGTGGATCAAGTTGTGGTGTGGGTAAGGTTTCTTTCGAATTGTAATTTGAAGCCTGAATTTTAGAAGCAGCATTAGCATAATGATCATCGTTCGTGTTTAATGGAGCAGGTGTTGTGTATATCGGTTTATTCTCAGTTTTTATTATTAAAATCTCATTTATATTATAAAAAACCAATCGCATGTCGTATGTTTTTTTTTAATTTTTTATAACGTTTGATATAATTACAGAATTCTAATTCTAATTTTCAGAATTCTAATTCTATTCTAATCTTAATTTTTATACTTATTACTAAAACTTCTGCTATGTGTCAAAATAATAAAAAAACACACACAACTTTGCCGTGAGTCTATAGTAACACCTGGTCACATATGAAAACATGTATACATGTATAAGATTTCCATTAAACACTGAAAATTAATCTTCATTCTCAAAATACCAGCAAATAATAGAAGAGCTTATAATGATTCACATCTATCTTCACGATGACTATTTTATATCTCGCTACAGGTTTAATAAATAAAAATCACATTTTTGAATATAGAATAACATGGATGACACTTAAATGTTCACAAATCATCACACACAATATAGTAGAAAGTACGTTCCCTGCTGAGTTTGGTAATGGAGGATAGCATTAAAGTAATATCAGAATGTTGAAGGTGGTTCGTTCTGGGTAAAATATTAGTATTCTATGACAGGGGTCAACAATTCACGCTATTAGCATAAAAAAATAAGTAGACGGAATATTTTTTACAGCTCATCGAAGTAACTGGTAGTCAGATGGTTGTCTGTGGAAATTCCACTGATGCAAAATAGCGTGGGGCTAAATAAAACAGAAGTAACTGATCCCATGTAATAGGGGTCGATACTATTGGCATTTCCGGGCTTCTCATAAACCTCCTCAGTCTTTAATCCTTTTTCCACTGCCAATAGAAATAGCAAATTTAAATATTAGTAAGAATTTTAATATTCTTTACTAGCTATTCGATTTTCTACGATATGTTTTAAACGTTTATGAACCTTAGTAAAATTGAGTGCAAAACCGCATTACACACTAGATTTGCATAATAAATTAATACAATTTGAGATAAACAGCATCAGAACAGGCTAGCTGGTAATAGCCTCTGATTGTCAATGGATATTAAATGCTACAAGTAAATGCCTTAGTCTGTATGTGCCAGAGTTGTAAAAAATCATTAGATAACATTGATGTGTTGTGGTGTAAATTTGTTTTACTATTTCCAGCTGAGGCGTTCGGCAATGGACGTGGGCGCGGTAAATAAGCCAATATTGGTATTATGTAGAAGAGCCTATTTAGAAAAATATCTAGGAAAGAAGTGTTAATCCCAGATGTTTCCAGTTCGCAATAGCTATTTACATACACAAAGGTTGTTGTGATAATATTAAGATATATAAAGTACTTACCTTTAAAGATAAGAGCGTCAATAACTTCCTAAATAACTTCACAGACAAACTTCAATATTGTTGTCAAGTAAAAAAATATTAAATTAAAATAGTGAATGAGATCAATGCTTGATACTTTTAAAGAGCCCGTGTTAATGAAGGTCTCGTTTCATATACTGAAGCTGACTCCATACTTTATTATCTATATGATGGGAAATAAATATATCGAAAATAATGTAGTAGTACATACTGTATGAAATGGAGACCTAAGATAAAAATAAAAACCGGCCAAGTGCGAGTCGGACTCGCACACAAAGGGTTCCGTACCAAAAAGAAAAATCGCGTTTGTTGTTAGGCAGCCCCTTAAATATTTATTATAAGTATTCTATTTTTTTGTATTTGTTTTTATAGAGGCAACAAACATAAATACATCATCTGTGAAAATTACAACTTTATAACAATCACGGTTCACGAGATACAGCTCAAGACAGACGGACGGACGGACAGCGAAGTCTCATAATAGGGTTCCTGTTTTACCCTTAAGAAACATTATGCAAATGATGCTAGTGTTATTCTACTTGCTATTTAATATTTTTGTTAAACGTTGTGGTTCACTACCTCGGTGGCACAATGGTACTATGTACGGACTGCCACGCTCGAGGTCTCGGGTTCGATTCCCGGGTCTGGTGGGTAATGTATAATTCTCTTTAGAATTTTACCCAGATAATTATCTCAGAGTCTGGAACTTGTGCCCGGTAAATGACAATAGGCTCACCCTCTATTACATGGGACCTAACATAGCTGACGAGATGTGGGTGTGTTTGCACACCTCTGCCTACCCCTTCGGGGAAAAAAGGCGTGATGCTATGTTATGTTATGTTCCGGAAATTACCTGTAACAAAAAAAAACAATATTTTATAAAATTGTTCAAAAAGGTACCTGTTTTAAATGAAAAAATAATTGTTCAGAATTATATTTATTAATTGAATACTTTTATTCTGAAAACAGGTTCCTGTAAAGACTGAAAACTGGTCGTAGAACGTTACTAGTACGATAATGGTTATTATTTTGACAAACACAAGATGTACTTTTGTACACAGTAGGTACTTAAAGTATTCTACTTGTATTATGCAACAGTAAAACATTGTACTTAAAAACAATCCTAAAACAACTAAAAGAAATTCCTCCCTACCAAGTAACAGAAATAAATGAACCAGTACACGTTGACCTCTCCCGCAAAACCCGAAGACCAGTTCACAAAAGGGTTTAGTTCCAGTAAAGGGGGGTGAGGTAGTTCAAGTGGATTGGTTGTATGAATGATATTGTAAAAACAAACAACTGGAGTGATAACATTTGTTCGGTCGAGAACTGTGGCCTCTGAGTCAACTGGACGGGTTCATGGAGGAATGATTTCATATCGCGTATACTAGCAGATCGCCGCGGCGCAGCCCGCGTTACATAGTCTTCTCGTTCCCGTGGGATCACATTACCGGGATAAACAGTAGCCTATATTATTCAAGGATAATGTAGCTACATATCAGTAAATGAATTTTCTAAATCGGATTAGTAGTTACGGAGCCTATTCTCTTTAAAGAAACATACAAACCATCAGTTTAGTATTTAACAACAAATTAGTAATAAAATAGTATAAAGTATAGAAGCTATAGCGGCTGGCACGTAAGATTTTGTTGCCTTTCATCAAAATTTCATCGCAAGACAACGGGTTTCAAGAAAATAAAATTAGGAATACACAATGTTAGATTGTACATTTTCGTAACTAAACCATCAAAAAACAAAAGTGATAACGTTGTAAAACTGCCGCCATGACTGCTGACGACACCCGGCACTTGTCAACTTGAAGTTAAGTCCGAGAGCTAATATTTGAGAAGTCTAGAAAAACATCGCGTCGCCAAGTTTTGAACTGCATAGATAAAACTATGATAAAAATTGTGACATGGACCTGAATAGTTATATTATTTTAATATGTTTGAATTGCAACTCAGATTTCAGCACTGCTCCTACCTAAGAGACTGCGACGTTTCGGAAATCACACCTATTTCCCACCCAACAACGCACCGTAGAAAAAATAGAGATCCGGTGAGGGTAGATGTGGAATCTACCCGCATCACCCGTTATTGACATCGCTCGGGAGTTTGATTGTTTGCTGAGCGCGTGGCTGGTGGCTTTTTAGGTTACCTCTGGCGCTCCGCAAAAATCGGGTTCCCAGACACTCGCATACCGAACAACGTTTCTTGTCCTGCACCTGGAGCTAGTTAGGAATAACTAAGTAGTTCTTCTGTGCGGGACTATCAACTAAACAAGCATTACCTTGACATTGGCGAAATCATCGATGAACATCGATGGAGCCACGTTTTTAAAAAAGAAGAAGAAGACATCGCCCGTTTCAGTCAGCCTGTGACCACTGACCACGGCCTGATGTAACTCGGTCGAAACGTCAGGCCATAATTAAGGTAATTTTACACGTTTAAGTCCTGAAATATATGGACCCAACTCCGAAATATAAGTACCTACTCTATCCAACAAAAAAAAAGAATTATAAAAACGAACTACGAGTAAGTACTCTAAACATAAAAAAATATACGCGTCGATTTGAGAACCTCTTCCGTTTTATATTTCATCGGTTAATAAAAACTACAATTATGGCGCCACGTCATATCGTGTAACCAGTTGTCATCGCTAATCAACTGATTCGAAATTCAAATACCTAATGTCATTCATTCAGTAATAGATAGCAACCAGCCTGCATTCTTAATCGATTTTTAGTGGTAGACATGTAATCGATGGGTTGAGTATCCAATCAATACTATACAAACATCCTTGAATACTAAAATAGAGAAAGGTTCACTTCCGAATACCATAATAGACAAATCATAATTTGATATATATAAACATTAAGACACCACGATGATTGACGATCGGGCTTTTGGCCAAAATATTAACCATAAATTTTCAATATAGATTTTTACATAAAACATTGTTTTTAATGTGTTATTATAACAAGTATGCTTTATTATATTATTTATCAGGCATAATACCTACTCAACCAAAGCCCGCTAAAAATTCTTGAGGATGGTCAACATTCTAGAGTAACTTGTTTTCAATCTACTGATATGGAAAATTAATCAAGTAACATCATTCACCGAGCCTTTTCACAACTTTGTTGGGGTCGGCTTTCCAGTCTAACTGTGATTCGGCTGAACTTTGATATTTTCCGTGAAGCGAATGCCATCTGACCTTCACAACCCATGGGCGATATCCAAGTTCTGTAGTTAGAGCGGTCGGATTTTTAAGGGCTCCAACTACCCCTAACGACTGCCATAGATGTTCGTATGACAACCGGGACCGACGGCTTAACGTGCTCTCCGAGGCACGGAGGGGTCTCAGTGTCTTAAGAAATGGTCACCCATCCTAATATGGGCCTGACTAGATGTTGCTTAACCTTTGCAATGTATTAATATTGTTGGATACCACTAGACCACGAGCACCTCTCGAAAATTAACAACTAGTAAAAAAGAAAGCACCTGCTCTGCTTAATTATTATATTACTATTCAAAGAATATCACTCAATAAATCATATTTTATAATTAGCCCAAACAATGATATAAGTTACATAGCTATTTGTAAATAAATAAATATTTTTGGACATTCTCACACAATGTCATCTAGCCCAAATTAAGCTAATAGCCTGTGTTATGGGATCTAGACAACTGATAAACATACTTATATATTTCTAAATACATACATAGAAAACACCCATAATCCGAAACAAACATTTGTGGATCACACAAATAATTTGATTCGACCCGAAATCGAACATAGGACCTCAGGGACGGCAGTCGCATACTCATACCACTGCGCCATATGTATTATACTCGTATGTATTTAAAAACAAATCATAAATCCCAACCTCGAAGTTTACCCTCAATATAAGTTTTCTGAATAATAAAAAGTTAAGAGATTATATTTATTACGTTATTTGTACTATTTAGTTCTTTATAAAAAAAGAAATACTTAATTTACATTTAAGTATAATTTTTAGCGGCAAATTGCAGCTAATGGTTAAAAAAATGTGATGAATAGTGATTTGTATTAAGCATTCTGTACTTAAAGCAACAAAATATGGAAACCTCAAATTAATAAAAGACTCGATGATTATAATTTGTAACCATAATAATCCTTATCTTAATTTAATTTAAAAATATTCTAAGCCTACATGAATATACATGAACAGCCATTGTGTGTGGACGGTAGTTTTAACTTAACTGTCAAATAAATTTTGGATAGCAGAAAACATAGCAATTAAACGAATTTAGTTTTCATTGTAAAATAAACTCCGAGGTAATTGGGGAAGTATTTAAAAATCCCTACGCGGTGTGGCGTTAGTCAACGACTTGCGCAGGCGCATGGCCACGGTAATTAAACATCCGAAAATAACTATAGTACGCATAATTGAGTAGCTCGGCCGATTTATGTGGACGTAAAACTGGGATGGCGAATGGCCTACCGTAAGTTACAGGAAATCACATTTAAAAAACTTACTAAACCTATACTAATGAAGCAGAAGAGTTTGTTTGTTTGAAGGCGAAGTACTGGTTCGATTTGAAAAAATCATATTTTGTTGAGTAGTGCATTTATCGATGAAGACTATAGGCTATATAACATCACGCTACGATGAATAGGAGCGAAGCATCAGTGAAATATGTTTCAAAACCGGGGTATTTTTTTTTTTTTTTTAGAATTTTTTTGCTAACGCTGGCCGAACGGTTAATATTATGTTAAAATAATGTACTAAAGAATTGTTTCTCTTTAAAAGATCAAAAAAAGTTTGCGATGGCATATATGATATAATCTGTCTTTTAAGGTTAACTCATTTTAACATAAGATAGCGAATCAAATTCATTCTAAAATAATTCTTTGCGAAGCTGGATGTTATTACTGGCGACGGGAATGGGAAATGTAATTACAGGCGACAGAAAACTAACTAAGGTCAAGTCGTATAATGTATGTTCCAAATTACCACGCGGACGAAGTCGCGGGCGACCGCTAGTCTTAGGATAAATATTGGGGAAAGGCGTAACAGGCAAAAAATATTAGTCTAAAAACCTGCTAACTGTTGCTGTTGCTGTTGCAGCTAAATTGATGGGCATATCCTGCCGAGGGGTGTACCCGGGGCGTCCAAAAATGGATGTTAGGGCAGCGATTTAAAAACAAAATTGTGTAAATATACTATTAACATAGGTTTCAAATTCTGTGAAAATCCAAGGTAAGACATATGTACACTCGACCATCTCGACAAAATGCAATGAATTACCTCGAAAAGTAAGCACAAGACATTAAACTTCGGTGTGTATAGAGTGGAGCTTATAATTATGTGTAATAATTATAAGCTCCACTCTATACACACCGAAGTTTTGTAGTAAAGTGTGTTTACGCATTAATTTCACGAATTGGTCACTAATATATCACACTAATAAAGTTCCTCAATCCATATGCAGTTTTAACTTTTTATTCTGAAATCGTGGCATGATTTTATGGTCTTAGTTTTTAAGGTTCCTTATACAAAGGGTAAAACGGGATAACTATTACAAAGACTTCGCTGTCCGTCCGTCCGTCTGTCTTGAGCTGTATCTCATGATCCGTGATAGTTAGAAAGTTGAAATTTTCACTTCAGATGATGTACATCTGAAGCCGCCATAACAACTAAAATACAGAACCTAATAAATATTTATGAGGGCTTTTAAGTACAGTTTTGGTACGGAACCCTTTGTGCGCGAGTCCGACTCGCACTTGGCCGGTTTTTTTCTCCTCATTTCCTCTAAGCAGATTGCGTTTGAAAACCAAATATGGTGTAAATTGTAATATGAACTGAGAAAGCTTCCCATAGCTGGTACAGCAGTGTAATTAGTTTAAATTATACCTTATCGGTGTCTAAATCTGGTTTTTAAACAGTCTCCAGCGATCACAAGTCGTTAAATTGATTTAGTTTTTATTACTTAAATACTCGGTTAAGTTATCTTTTCCTGTTTGTTTCTAAGAGTCACTAGTTCGGTGTCTTGCGTGGTGCTTCGCGTCGCACCACGCCATAGGTTTTGGCCTATAATTTTTGACCCCTTGAAATTTTTAACAGTGTAGGGCTAGGTCAAATTTTCGATTTTTCGGCTTGCCTCCAGATCGAGGGCTATCCATAGAGGGGTTAACCATCATTGGAGCATAAGCAGTTCTCGAGAGCTAAGGGGGGACAAAAATTACATTCACCATTTCTATACAGATTTAGAACGCATCTTTGGAATTTACTTTATTTTTCAACTAGCTGATACCTGCGGCTTCACCCGCTTGACAAATTATATACTAAAACCTTCCTCGAGAATCACTCTATCCATTGGTGAAAACCGCATCAAAATCCGTTGTAGTTTTAAAGATCTAAGCATACATAGGGAATGGAAGCGACTTTGTTTTATACTACGTTACGCTTCAACTGTTACTAATAAAACGTAGTAAATACAGAAACCACATATCGTTAAAGTTTATATCGATTGTTAAAAATACAAATAAAAACTATATTAATCATTTCGTTTATTTGTACTGTCGTGTTTTTCGAGAATTAAGACGAGAACTTAATTATCTGACGAAATCGATTTTATGTCTTAATCGATACGATAGTATTTATTTTAGCGAGTTTACTTTAAACGCGTTCCATTTACTTATTTGAAAATAAGCAAAAAGTTTTTGAATCAGGTTTGATTCAAAAACTTTTTAATTTTTTTTATTTACTGCAATGATATTCCATATTCAAAAAAGGGAACATATAAAAAGAAACAAAAAATTAGGCTATGTGAACTTGGCACCGAACATTTTTTTTTTCATGATTTTTTCGGCTTATTCGATAGCTTATCGTAAGTAGTAGATAGTAGTAAAATCGATTTCGTTTGTAGTTGTGCCAAAAAAAAAAATGACCGGTCGAAAAAATGTCATCCCCCCGAAATGCAAATAAAAACTTTTGACTATACATATCTATAGTAAAAGGATAGTAGATGAATGTAGTAAACTTTTTTTCGATTATAGTAATAAAAAATAAAAAAATTGTGTTTGAAATATTGCATACTTACCAAAGTGCAAAAAACTTGATATTTAGAGCTTGTACGGTTACTACAAACGCTTAAAACGACCTAGAAAGACCCCTAGAGGTTTGTAGTGGACATATTTTCGTTTGTAGTAGACCAGAAACTGACGAAAATAGGTCACTTTATATAAAACCTAAATTTCGGATAAAGGGTTAAAAAAACATGATATTTAGGACTTGTACGATTACTACAAACGCTTAAAACGGCCTAGAAGGACCCCTAGAGGTTTGTAGTGGACATATTTTCGTTTGTAGTAGACCAGAAGTTGACGAAAATAGGTCACTTTAAATAAAACCTAAATTTCGGATAAAGGGTTAAAAAACATGACATTTATGGCTTGTCTGGTTACTACAAACGCTTAAAACGACCTAGAAGGACCCCTAGAGGTTTGTAGTGGACATATTTTTGTTTGTAGTAGACCAGAAGTTGACGAAAATTGGTCACTTTACGTAAAACTTTAGTTTAATATGAAAGGTTAAAAAAACATGATATTTATGGGTTGTACGATTACTACAAACGCTGAAAATTACCAAGAAGGACCCCTAGAGGTTTGTAGTGGACATATTTTCGTTTGTAGTAGACCAGAAGTTGACCAAAATAGGTCACTTTATGTAAAACTTTACTTTCATATAAGAGGTTAAAAAAAACATGATATTTATGGCTAGTACGATTACTACAAACGCTTAAAATGACCAAGAAGGACCCCTATAGGTTTGTAGTGGACATATTTTTGTTTGTAGTAGACCAGAAGTTGACGAAAATTGGTCACTTTACGTAAAACTTTAATTTCATATATGAGGATAAAAAAACATGATATTTAGGGGTTTTACGATTACTACAAACGCTTAAAATGACTAATAAGGACCCCTAGAGGTTTGTAGTGGACATATTTTTGTTTGTAGTAGACCAGAAGTTGACGAAAATAGGTCACTTTATATAAAACTTTAGTTTCAGATAAAGGGTTAAAAAAACAGGATATTTATGGCTTGTATGGCTACTACAAACGCTTAAAACGACCTAGAAAGACCCCTAGAGGTTTGTAGTGGACATATTTTCGTTTGTAGTAGACCAGAAGTTGACGAAAATAGGTCACTTTATATAAAACTTTAGTTTCATATGAAAGGTTAAAAAAACGTGATATATAGGGGTTGTACGATTACTACAAACGCTTAAAATGACCAAGAAGGACCCCTAGAGGTTTGTAGTGGACATATTTTTGTTTGTAGGAGACCAGAAGTTGACGAAAATAGGTCACTTTATATAAAACTTTAGTTTCAGATAAAGGGTTAAAAAAACAGGATATTTATGGCTTGTATGGCTACTACAAACGCTCAAAACGACCTAGAAATACCCCTAGAGGTTTGTAGTGGACATATTTTCGTTTGTCCAGAAGTTGACGAAAATAGGTCACTTTACGTAAAACTTTAATTTCATATATGAGGATAAAAAACATGATATTTAGGGGATGTACGATTACTACAAACGCTTAAAATGACCAAGAAGGACGCCTAGAGGTTTGTAGTGGACATATTTTCGTTTGTAGTAGACGAGAAGTTGACGAAAATAGGTCACTTTACGTAAAACTTTAGTTTCATATGAAAGGTTAAAAAAACGTGATATTTATGGCTTGTATGGCTACTACAAACGCTTAAAACGACCTAGAAAGACCCCTAGAGGTTTGTAGTGGACATATTTTCGTTTGTAGTAGACCAGAAGTTGACGAAAATAGGTCACTTTACGTAAAACTTTAATTTCATATATGAGGATAAAAAACATGATATTTAGGGGATGTACGATTACTACAAACGCTTAAAATGACCAAGAAGGACGCCTAGAGGTTTGTAGTGGACATATTTTCGTTTGTAGTAGACCAGAAGTTGACGAAAATAGGTCACTTTATATAAAACTTTAGTTTCAGATGAAGGGTTAAAAAAATCGGATATTTAAGGGTTGTATGATTACTACAAACGCTTAAAACGACCTAGAAAGACCCCTAGAGGTTTGTAGTGGACATATTTTCGTTTGTAGTAGACCAGAAACTGACGAAAATAGGTCACTTTATATAAAACCTAAATTTCGGATAAAGGGTTAAAAAAACATGATATTTAGGACTTGTACGATTACTACAAACGCTTAAAACGGCCTAGAAGGACCCCTAGAGGTTTGTAGTGGACATATTTTCGTTTGTAGTAGACCAGAAGTTGACGAAAATAGGTCACTTTATATAAAACTTTAGTTTCAGATAAAGGGTTAAAAAAACATGATATTTAGGACTTGTACGATTAGTACAAACGCTTAAAACGACCTAGAAGGACCGCTAGAGTTTTGTGGTGGACATATTTTTGTTTGTAGTAGACGAGAAGTTGACGGAAATAGGTCACTTTACGTAAAACTTTAGTTTCATATGAAAGGTTAAAAAAACGTGATATATAGGGGTTGTACGATTACTACAAACGCTTAAAACGACCTAGAAGGACCCCTAGAGGTTTTTAGTGGACATATTTTCGTTTGTAGTAGACCAGAAGTTGACGAAAATAGGTCACTTTATATAAAACATTAGTTTCAGATAAAGGGTTAAAAAAAACCTAAATTTCGGATAAAGGGTTAAATAAACATGATATTTAGGATTTGTCCGATTACTACAAAAGCTTAAAATGACCAAGAAGGACCCCTATAGGTTTGTAGTGGACATATTTTTGGTTGTAGTAGACCAGAAGTTGACGAAAATAGGTCACTTTATATAAAACTTTAGTTTCAGATAAAGGGTTAAAAAAACAGGATATTTATGGCTTGTATGGCTACTACAAACGCTTAAAACGACCTAGAAAGACCCCTAGAGGTTTGTAGTGGACATATTTTCGTTTGTAATAGACCAGATGTTGACGAAAATAGGTCACTTTACGTAAAACTTTAGTTTCATATGAAAGGTTAAAAAAACGTGATATGTAGGGGTTGTACGATTACTACAAACGCTTAAAATGACCAAGAAGGACCCCTAGAGGTTTGTAGTGGACATATTTTCGTTTGTAGTAGACCAGAAGTTGACGAAAATAGGTCACTTTATATAAAACTTTACTTTCAGATAAAGGGTTAAAAAAATCGGATATTTAAGGGTTGTACGATTACTACAAACGCTTAAAACGACCTAGAAGGACCCCTAGAGGTTTGTAGTGGACATATTTTCGTTTGTAGTAGACCAGAAGTTGACGAAAATAGGTCACTTTATATAAAACTTTAGTTTCAGATAAAGGGTTAAAAAAACATGATATTTATGGCTTGTCTGGTTACTACAAACGCTAAAAACGACCTAGAAGGACCCCTAGAGGTTTGTAGTGGACATATTTTCGTTTGTAGTAGACCAGAAGTTGACGAAAATAGGTCACTTTATATAAAACTTTAGTTTCAGATAAAGGGTTAAAAAAACATGATATTTAGGACTTGTACGATTAGTACAAACGCTTAAAATGACCAAGAACGACCCCTAGAGGTTTGTAGTGGACATATTTTTGTTTGTAGTAGACCAGAAGTTGACGAAAATAGGTCACTTTATATAAAACTTTAGTTTCAGATAAAGGGTTAAAAAAACAGGATATTTATGGCTTGTATGGCTACTACAAACGCTTAAAACGACCTAGAAAGACCCCTAGAAGTTTGTAGTGGACATATTTTCGTTTGTAGTAGACCAGAAGTTGACGAAAATAGGTCACTTTACGTAAAACTTTAATTTCATATATGAGGAATAAAAAACATGATATTTAGGGGATGTACGATTACTACAAACGCTTAAAATTACCAAGAAGGACGCCTAGAGGTTTGTAGTGGACATATTTTCGTTTGTAGTAGACCAGAAGTTGACGAAAATAGGTCACTTTATATAAAACTTTAGTTTCAGATGAAGGGTTAAAAAAATCGGATATTTAAGGGTTGTACGATTACTACAAACGCTTAAAACGACCTAGAAAGACCCCTAGAGGTTTGTAGTGCACATATTTTCGTTTGTAGTAGACCAGAAACTGACGAAAATAGGTCACTTTATATAAAACCTAAATTTCGGATAAAGGGTTAAAAAAACATGATATTTAGGACTTGTACGATTACTACAAACGCTTAAAACGGCCTAGAAGGACCCCTAGAGGTTTGTAGTGGACATATTTTCGTTTGTAGTAGACCAGAAGTTGACGAAAATAGGTCACTTTATATAAAACTTTAGTTTCAGATAAAGGGTTAAAAAAACATGATATTTAGGACTTGTACGATTAGTACAAACGCTTAAAACGACCTAGAAGGACCGCTAGAGTTTTGTGGTGGACATATTTTTGTTTGTAGTAGACGAGAAGTTGACGAAAATAGGTCACTTTACGTAAAACTTTAGTTTCATATGAAAGGTTAAAAAAACATGATATATAGGGGTTGTACGATTACTACAAACTCTTAAAATGACCCAGAAGGACCCCTAGAGGTTTGTAGTGGACATATTTTCGTTTGTAGTAGACCAGAAATTGACGAAAATAGGTCACTTTATATAAAACCTAAATTTCGGATAAAGGGTTAAAAAAACATGATATTTATGGCTTGTCTGGTTACTACAAACTCTTAAAACGACCTAGAAGGACCCCTAGAGGGTTGTAGTGGACATATTTTCGTTTGTAGTAGACCAGAAATTGACGAAAATAGGTCACTTTATATAAAACCTAAATTTCGGATAAAGGGTTAAATAAACATGATATTTAGGACTTGTACGATTACTACAAACGCTTAAAACGACCTAGAAGGACACCTAGAGGTTTGTAGTGGACATATTTTCGTTTGTAGTAGACCAGAAGTTGACGAAAATAGGTCACTTTATATAAAACTTTAGTTTCAGATAAAGGGTTAAAAAAACATGATATTTAGGACTTGTACGATTAGTACAAACGCTTAAAACGACCTAGAATTACCCCTAGAGGTTTGTAGTGGACATATTTTCGTTTGTAGTAGACCAGAAGTTGACGAAAATAGGTCAATTTACGTAAAACTTTAGTTTCAGATAAAGGGTTAAAAAAACATGATATTTATGGCTTGTCTGGTTACTACAAACGCTTAAAACGACCTAGAAGGACCCCTAGAGGTTTGTAGTGGACATATTTTCGTTTGTAGTAGACCAGAAGTTGACGAACTACAAACCTCTAGGGGTCCTTCTGGGTCGTTTTAAGCGTTTGTAGTAATCGGAAAACCCTTAAATATCCGATTTTTTTAACCCTTTATCTGAAACTAAAGTTTTATATAAAGAGACCTATTTTCGTAAACTTCTGGTCTACTACAAACGAAAATACGTCCACTACAAACCTCTAGGGGTCCTTCTTGGTCATTTTAAGCGTTTGTAGTAATCATACAACCCCTATATATCACGTTTTTTTAACCTTTCATATGAAACTAAAGTTTTACGTAAAGTGACCTATTTTCGTCAGTTTCTGGTCTACTACAAACGAAAATATATCCACTACAAACCTCTAGGGGTCTTTCTAGGTCGTTTTAAGCGTTTGTAGTAATCGTACAACCCTTAAATATCCGATTTTTTTAACCCTTTATCTGAAACTAAAGTTTTATATAAAGTGACCTATTTTCGTCAACTTCTGGTCTACTACAAACGAAAATATGTCCACTACAAACCTCTAGGCGTCCTTCTTGGTAATTTTAAGCGTTTGTAGTAATCGTACATCCCCTAAATATCATGTTTTTTATCCTCATATATGAAATTAAAGTTTTACGTAAAGTGACCTATTTTCGTCAACTTCTGGTCTACTACAAACGAAAATATGTCCACTACAAACCTCTAGGGGTCTTTCTAGGTCGTTTTAAGCGTTTGTAGTAGCCATACAAGCCATAAATATCCTGTTTTTTTAACCCTTTATCTGAAACTAAAGTTTTATATAAAGTGACCTATTTTCGTCAACTTCTGGTCTACTACAAACAAAAATATGTCCACTACAAACCTCTGGGGGTCCTTCTTAGTCATTTTAAGCGTTTGTAGTAATCGTAAAACCCCTAAATATCATGTTTTTTTATCCTCATATATGAAATTAAAGTTTTACGTAAAGTGACCAATTTTCGTCAACTTCTGGTCTACTACAAACAAAAATATGTCCACTACAAACCTATAGGGGTCCTTCTTGGTCATTTTAAGCGTTTGTAGTAATCGTACTAGCCATAAATATCATGTTTTTTTTAACCTCTTATATGAAAGTAAAGTTTTACATAAAGTGACCTATTTTGGTCAACTTCTGGTCTACTACAAACGAAAATATGTCCACTACAAACCTCTAGGGGTCCTTCTTGGTAATTTTCAGCGTTTGTAGTAATCGTACAACCCATAAATATCATGTTTTTTTAACCTTTCATATTAAACTAAAGTTTTACGTAAAGTGACCAATTTTCGCCAACTTCTGGTCTACTACAAACGAAAATATGTCCACTACAAACCTCTAGGGGTCCTTCTAGGCCGTTTTAAGCGTTTGTAGTAATCGTACAAGTCCTAAATATCATGTTTTTTTAACCCTTTATCCGAAATTTAGGTTTTATATAAATTGACCTATTTTCGTCAGTTTCTGGTCTACTACAAACGAAAATATGTCCACTACAAACCTCTAGGGGTCTTTCTAGGTCGTTTTAAGCGTTTGTAGTAATCGTACAACCCTTAAATATCCGATTTTTTTAACCCTTTATCTGAAACTAAAGTTTTATATAAAGTGACCTATTTTCGTCAACTTCTGGTCTACTACAAACGAAAATATGTCCACTACAAACCTCTAGGCGTCCTTCTTGGTCATTTTAAGCGTTTGTAGTAATCGTACATCCCCTAAATATCATGTTTTTTATCCTCATATATGAAATTAAAGTTTTACGTAAAGTGACCTATTTTCGTCAACTTCTGGTCTACTACAAACGAAAATATGTCCACTACAAACCTCTAGGGGTCTTTCTAGGTCGTTTTAAGCGTTTGTAGTAGCCATACAAGCCATAAATATCCTGTTTTTTTAACCCTTTATCTGAAACTAAAGTTTTATTTAAAGTGACCTATTTTCGTCAACTTCTGGTCTACTACAAACAAAAATATGTCCACTACAAACCTCTAGGGGTCCTTCTTAGTCATTTTAAGCGTTTGTAGTAATCGTAAAACCCCTAAATATCATGTTTTTTTATCCTCATATATGAAATTAAAGTTTTACGTAAAGTGACCAATTTTCGTCAATTTCTGGTCTACTGCAAACAAAAATATGTCCACTACAAACCTATAGGGGTCCTTCTTGGTCATTTTAAGCGTTTGTAGTAATCGTACTAGCCATAAATATCATGTTATTTTTAACCTCTTATATGAAAGTAAAGTTTTACATAAAGTGACCTATTTTGGTCAACTTCTGGTCTACTACAAACGAAAATATGTCCACTACAAACCTCTAGGGGTCCTTCTTGGTAATTTTCAGCGTTTGTAGTAATCGTACAACCCATAAATATCATGTTTTTTTAACCTTTCATATTAAACTAAAGTTTTACGTAAAGTGACCAATTTTCGTCAACTTCTGGTCTACTACAAACAAAAATATGTCCACTACAAACCTCTAGGAGTCCTTTTAGGTCGTTTTAAGCGTTTGTAGTAACCAGACAAGCCATAAATGTCATGTTTTTTAACCCTTTATCCGAAATTTAGGTTTTATTTAAAGTGACCTATTTTCGTCAACTTCTGGTCTACTACAAACGAAAATATGTCCACTACAAACCTCTAGAGGTCCTTCTAGGCCGTTTTAAGCGTTTGTAGTAATCGTACAAGTCCTAAATATCATGTTTTTTTAACCCTTTATCCGAAATTTAGGTTTTATATAAAGTGACCTATTTTCGTCAGTTTCTGGTCTACTACAAACGAAAATATGTCCACTACAAACCTCTAGGGGTCTTTCTAGGTCGTTTTAAGCGTTTGTAGTAACCGTACAAGCTCTAAATATCAAGTTTTTTGCACTTTGGTAAGTATGCAATATTTCAAACACAATTTTTTTTTTTTTAGTACTATAATCGAAAAAAAGTTTACTACATTCATCTACTATCCTTTTACTATAGATATGTATAGTCAAAAGTTTTTATTTGCATTTCGGGGGGATGACATTTTTTCGACCGGTCATTTTTTTTTTTTGGCACAACTACAAACGAAATCGATTTTACTACTATCTACTACTTACGACAAAAATGTTCGGTGCCAAGTTCACATAGCCAAAAAATTACATACATACATACTATAATAGATAGGTACTTAATTTAAATAGTGAGACGAATAAGAAGTGCTGCCTGCTGAAGAAAGGTAAAAAACCGGAGTTAACACATTATAATCATCATCATCATCATCATCATCAAACTAAATATTCAACGGCCAAAGTATATTCTTATTGGAAGCAGCAGTGTTACAAGGACTGTTATCCCAAGCATTCAATTTTGTTTTGATGAAATAGTTTCAAACTAAACTATGCAAATATTTGAACGAACGAGTTTCAAACTACCGGTGGATTAGGCTCCGGCTGCTCAACCAGACTCAATAAATTCATTATTTTCAAAACAATCCACATTAACCAGTAGGTAACTATTTTTAAAGAACAATGTCGGATGTTCATTAGACAATATAAAACAACTTTTAGAGAACAATAAAACAGATTTTACGCCTTACTAAAACAATGTACCGAATTTAATGGCTAACGTTGAACAAAGAACGGTTAAAAATAACTAAATAATGATTATAGACAGTAGTTAACTGTGAAAACACTAGCTGGTTTGGACTAGGGTTGACAAAAAGACAAAAAATAGCCCTGCCTTAACAGCATGGCATCGGTAGACTTTATCGATAACCAATGATATCGCAGAAAATGCCGATCACGTGACGCATTTGCCACCTTTTATTTAATTTTCTAAAGTCGTCGCTAAACTCTTCCAAGCGCTATGGAGCGCTATCCTAGATCTTCGAATAGAAGGTAGACAGGAGACACCTTGGTTAAATTGGAATGACACATTAAAATAAAAGGTAGATAAAACAATACGATTTCCCTAATTAGTTTTTTAATCTTTAATTGACATTAGAGTCCAAGCAGTCAAACAGCTGCTCGTTGTCATATTTTTTTTTTTATTATTAAAACTGATAAGTTTTATTACATATTAATTTCTACTTATCAATCAATTCGGTAAATATTTGAACGAATGCACTTAAATAATATTTGTTGACAACCCTGTCATAAACAAACACACTTAAAGAATTGTGGTTGGTAACCCTGTAACAAACGAATGCACTTAGATAATCTTGGTTGACAACCCTTTCATAAAGGTACCTATTCACTTAAAGAATGTTGGTGGTCAGTAATAAACGAATGCACTTACAAGAATATTGATTGGCAACCCTGTGATAAACGAATGGACTTAAATAATGATGGTTGACAACCCTGTAATAACAGAAAGTAGTTTAATCGTTATGATTTTTGTATTAACGAGGGTATATAAAGTAGGATCAAAGGAGATTTGTGTTTGTTTGTAGCCATTGTATCCAGATCAGCTCAACCTAAGGTCGTTAGGGAAGTTATATCACTCCTACGCCAGATCTACATATGCAAACAGTATAACGAAATGACAAAGTATAGAATATCTTTTGAAGATCATAAGTATTTATAAGTTACAACCAAGTTACTGAACTATACTATAATTGGGATGAAAAATCAGAACTGTCGTCTGAAACCAGCAGTAGCCTCACTATATCATCCTGGGAACCTCCTTGAAGTGCGTAACCTTTTTGGTGAAAAAACACGTCAAAAATTGACGAAATGGGACCAAATTGAAATAGGTAACAAACATTTAAAAAAACACAGTTGAAGTGAGAACCTCCTCCTTTTTGGCAGTCGGTGGAAAACCGACTTCAATTACCGAAATGGGATCAAATATTGTCGCGTTGCGACAAAATATGTTAATGAGATCACTTAGGAAGAAGTAGCAATAAAAAAAATCACAATCGGTTCACCCAATCGAAATCGTAACAAAAATATATATAACTAGCTGATCGCCGCAGCTCCGCTCGCGTGATTTAGTTTTGGGAACACATTACCGGGATAAAAAGTAGCCTCGTGATTTAGTTTTGGGAACACATTACCGGGATAAAAAGTAGCCTATGTTACTCAGCGTGAATGTAGCTTTCCAATGGTGAAGGAATTTTTAAAATCGGCTCAGTAGTTTTTGAGTTTATTCATTACAAACATACACACAAAAATACAAATCTTTCCTCATTATAATAGTAGTATAGATAAAAAAAAACAGTCGAATTGAAAACCTCCTCCTTTTTTGGAGGTCGGTTAAAGTGTTTACTTTTAGACTGTGTGAGTATCCCAGTAAAAGTAGTAAGTATCTATAGTTTATGTAAACTTCATGGATTTCTTTCCAGAATGCTAAAAGAAGACAGCCTTGTTAAAATTACAGCAGGACCTTTAACATTAATCCGCTGATTAGAGACGGATATATCATAGCTGTTATCACATATGATAACAAATTCTACAATACGATATTGAGGTATATAAACTGTCGATAGTGGTATTTAAAAAAAACTATTATGTAGAATGTATGTAATATTCGCTTCCGTTCCCTAGGTATGTATGCTCAAACTACGCAACGGTTTTTAATGCAGTTTTCACCAATGGATACTTAGAGTGATTCTCGAGCGACTAAGCCGCGAACGTCCGCTAGTAAGAAATGTGATAATATAACAGCTATTTAAAAAGGCCACCCAATAAACTTTAAAGCTTTCCTTAATTTGTTCTACTCAATAATAATAGTTAAAAACATGATCTCAGGCAATTCTCGAACTACCTTTCTTAGTAGGGAAATCTTGTTATTTAGTTATTTGTAGTTATTGACTATATGTTATCAACATATTAACATCGAACCCATTATCCCCAATAATCCGAGCACGGCTGACAACCCATGTTTCTGATAAGGGGACAGTTAGACAGGCCAAACATTGACAACACCATAGATAAGACAAACTCATAAACTATCGTCGACGTAAAACGCAGTACCACAATCAATGCTACTGTAATATTTTATGCTGTGACCATTGTTCGAGGCAGCTGATACGTTATCATATATATTGGGCAGTACATTATTGATTCTTTGATAACTATGGTTACTTTCTAAGCGCAGATTTTTATTTCAATTTTATTTATTATTTATGGCGTCTATAAATCCAGTATTTTGAACTTGCTGACCTTTGGAACCACAATAGAAACCAGGTTGTCATAGGAGCTAGTCATAATTCACAGAAACCAAACATAAGTACAGAAGGCTATCAACATTGTTTGAACTAAAGGGGTGAGTCAGAATCTATGGCAATCGAGGAGACAATAAGAGGATAATCTGTGGTCTGATTTACGTAGAAAAAAAGCAAGTGAGCGCCCTATGGTTGAACAGTAGACCTCGCGAACATTGAAAACATTTTTTGGGATTTCAGATTTTAGAGTTGGGGCCCCTATTCTGAAAAAACATTATTTGATCAAATTTTCCCCATTCCCAACCAAATCAAAAGGCTAACGATGAAATATTGTATTAAATCAACTACAATTGTGCCAAATTTTGTAAAAACTGTGGCTGCGAACATATACAGATAGACAGGGGAAAGCAAAATTGTCCAATCTCGAATTGAAGGCGTTTAGCTCGCTAGGTCAACTATTGAAATTGTCCAATCTCGAATTGTAGGCGTTTAGCTCGCTAGGTCAACTATTGAAATTGTCCAATCTCGAATTGTAGGCGTTTAGCTCGCTAGGTCAACTATTGAAATTGCCCAATCTCGAATTGTAGCCCTTTAGCTCGCTAGGTCAACTATTGAACTATAACAGATAGTAAAAATTGGATTGCAAAGAAATTTAAAGAAATCTAAATTTAAAGAACTAACATTACATTGAATCTTTCTTCGCTAAAACACTAAACAAAATGTCCTATTGTAGCGTACGTCAACGAAGTATTTTCCTTCCAACACCTTGTTCAGCGTAATGTAATGTGTGTAGTGGACCTCACATTGGAGTCATTACCATATTGAATGGTTTGCAATTGCGGAAACACGGCCAGTCGTAAAACTCAACTAATGGCTCAACAAATGCACCAAAACTCGCTTTGCTAATGCATTCGCGAAGGTGGTAGACCATACACTCTCGAGGTACAAGATACGGCTTACATTTACATTATTTTTGCCGCAGTTTAACTAAATAGTTCATAGAGGACACATCCACAAATATTCGACAAATATCACAATGAAAAAGAAATCTTAACATTAAAAAATCTGTGTCTATTAATGAAATACAATTCAAAATATTAGACAACCCTCTCGTCCGCACAACATGCGAAAGTAAAATAGGTTTTGTCAATAATGTTGTTGATCCCACGTTCAAATTCCACATCAAATTGCCGTTGGGCACTTTAGAAAATTTAATACCACTCTGTAACTCAAACCAAAATTCCAACAGACAGGACAGATGTTACATAGTTATATACCATAAAATAGAATATATGCTGTCCGAGCGAAGAGTAATCGAAACACATTATTAATGTAATCAACAACCTAGAGCTAACAAGCATTGATGTACTTAATAAAGAAGTACCTCAAGGAGTCAAGGAAAAGTCTTTTAAACTGTGCAGATCTATATCCTGACACCTTGATCATAAAATAAGGCCAATGCAACAGCCCACGTGAGCAATACCTATCATCATATCTCTATAGGAAATGTGCCAGCTCCCACGTTGTAACAGATATGGATTGCGAAATTAATAACTCTAAGGATTATTTCATAATGATAATACCTATTGGAGTTATAGGTATCAGTAGTAACCTATAGACTGCTAACGTCCCTGTGCGAAGGCCTGATTCTAACTATTACATTGTAGCAAATTATATATAGCGGTATTTTGAGTTTTTTTTTAGTTTTGAGAGGGCTTGGTTTAACTGAAGACTGATAATGTTGCGCGGTTGAAGCTCTCAAACTCTGTATTTGGAATCTTCATTGCAATTTATCCTACATCTGATCCTATAGATGATCCATGTGACGATAAACCATATTAAGAGCATTATGGAACCTTCAACTACACGCTTGTCACAATGTTGTATGTGCAAGATTGAAGTATCAACAATTTTTTGTCTAAAACACCGAAACAACAGTCTATTGTTGAAATTAACAATAGTATATCCCTCATTATACAAATATATTAACATGAATTTAAACTTGAATACTATATTATTATATTTTAATGTAAATTTAACATTTTAAATAAATCAACACTATCTTGTGTCGTTGATAATTTTTGAAATTAACGACTAACGAGTAGCTTATGTTAACATTTATTTACTTAGAAATAATCTTCTGATCTGATTTTAGCAATTTGTACATAGTCGGTTATATTTTTAGTACTGCGATAATTAAAACTGTATGGTATTCGATACCTAACTCATTCATATTATTTAAATCGATAAAAAAGTATGTTATTTTTTGTGTTTTATCCTTAAAAAAACAGCTAGTAGCTCAGTTGGTCAGGACATACCTCGTGAAAAGTAACTGACATGTTTCGGCCTATAAGATTTCAAAGAGGTTATCTCTCGCTTACAGTGACGTCTTTCGCGATATATAATAGGCTGGTTTGGTAAAGCGTGATTTTGCGTGTGTGAGTAAAAGTAACTAATAACTGCTTCGATGGCTTAACTTCTTCGGTGGCGTTGTCTACCGGGCAATACCGCATCGGCTTTCGACGCCTGAGTCTCCGGTTCGATTCTCGGGAATCAAATATGAGTGTTTTCCACAAATGTTGGTTTTGGATGTTTGGGTATTTTCTGCATCAGTATGTTTAGAGAAGGCAAACTCGATACAAGACCCTATACCAACCCATCTGGCTAGCATGGTATATGTAGACTAAATTCCCCCCTCCTTGGGCGAGACCTCTGCCCAGCAGTGGGCGTCAAATGGGCTGTAAAGATGATGATGAGTAAAATAATAAAGTTGTCAACTAAGATTTCATCCACACTGTGTAACCTAACCTTTATGTCAAAGATAGTTAGTTAGATAACTGATTGAATTGCAGATGAGCTGAACCAATCACAATATTATGACGATTTCAATCATAAACGCTTTATTTGTCTTATCGCAATCGATCGGCAGCTGGTTATTAATTCAATGAACTGGTAAGGCTTTATGTCATTATCATGGTTATTCATTGAATTATTATTGAGTTAAAAGTAACAGGTCGTAAAGTAAACAGGATTGATTGCAAAATAGACTAAGTACAAAGTACCTACATCAATATAAGATATAATACATGGGGCACACTAAAAATTTTGCACTTCTAGCTAATCGGAACTATTTGAATTTCAAAAGTTATATTTTTTTAAACGTTAAACCTTCTTAGTAATAAAATAAACAATTGGCGGGAAATCATTTGTCAATTGTTTTTTATCACACAGCAAAGAAATCTTCTCGACTTAATTTGATTTTCGTTGCATACGTAGAAACGTATGCAACGAAAATGCAATTAAGTCGAAAAGATTTTAGAGCGATGATTTTTTATGATTTTAAAAGTTCTCTCTCTCCGCAAGACTGTGCCGCTCGTCTTCAAAATGCTTTTGGGAGAGAAGCACCTTGCTTGAGCACGGTGAGGCGATGGTTTGCTGAATTTGAGAGAGGTCGAGTTTCTTTACATGACGAATTTCGTGAAGGGCGGCCTTCAACTGCCGTTAACGAAAATAATGTGGCTACTGTTAAGCGGTTAATTGAAGAAAACCCGCGGATTACCTATGAGACAATTCGAGGACTATTGGGTATTGATATGAGTCAAATCCAGAAAATTTTACACGAAGAATTGAAAGTTCGGAAACTTTGTTGTCGTTGGATCCCTCATGAACTGACAGCGGAGCAGAAGCGGGCTCGCGTGGAATGGTGCTCACAGATGCTATTGAAGTACGACCACGGACATTCTAATGCTGTTTATGACATTGTCACAGGAGCCGAAACGTGGATTTATTGTTTTAACCCGAAAAAAAACAGCAATCTTGTGAATGGGTGTTTGAAAATGAGAACAAGCCAACAAAAGTGAGGCAGGCGAGAAACATTGGTAAAAAAATGATCGCGTTTTTTTTTCTCAGCTACGGATCCCATATATACATTTCCACTTGAAGATCAAAAGAGTGTTAATGCCGAGTGGTATTCTACCATTTGTTTACCCAGGGTGTTAGAAAAAGTTCGCGAAAGACGACCCAAAAGCCGCGTTCTCCTACATCATGACAACGCTTCTACACACACGGCCAACAAAACAAAGTCATTTTTAGCTTCCGAAAAAGTACAACTCGTCACCCATCCTGCACATAGCCCCGACCTAGCACCCTGTGATTTCTGTATTTTCCCCAAATTCAAAGATTTGATGAGAGGTTTCACTTTTACCAACTTCGAAGAGGCAGTGATAGCGTTCAATCAGCATGTAGAAAACATGCCTTCAGATCTGTGGTCCTCATGTTTTAAAAAATGGTTCGATTGCATAAAAAAATGTTTAAAATGTAAAGGAGAGTATTTTGAAAAGCAATAAACATAACATTTTGGTTTTAACATGTTGTTTTTTTAAGTTACGCAAAACTTATAGTGTGACCTACGTATACTAGTTGTTATTTTAAAAATACAGGTTAAAAATTGACACAACAACAGACTTCAAATTACCGAAATGGGACCAAATAATTGTCGGAATGGTACCACTTGAGAAGTAGTAGCTTACAATTTAAAAAAAAAACAAAATCTGTTCACCCAGTCGAAAGATATGAGGTAACAAACATTAAAAAAACACAGTCGAATTAAGAACCTACCCCTTTTTTAGAAGTCAGTTGAAAAGAAACTGACAACAGCGCAGAATAAATAAATAAATAATAAATAAATTTGGACATTCTCACATAACGTCACGCTTGTGCTATGGGATCTAGACAACTGTTAAACATACTTACATATTTCTAAACACATACATATTATACATAGAAAACACCCAAACTCCGAAACAAACATTTGTGGATCACACGAATATTTGATTTGACCCGGGAATCGAACCCGAGACTCCGGAGTCGAAAGCCGATGCACTACCGACCACGCCACCGAACCAGTTAATCATTTGAGTTTATTCGTTAATACAGCAAAAATACATAATCTAATGAATCCCAGAATTCAAGGCTTTCAATGCAAAGGAGTAACGTTTGATGATAGTTAAACTGCGCTACTACTGCACTTATGTGGTTAAGATCCTTTTTATTAACTAGTGATTAGAATAAAGAAAGTGATGTACATACCTCATCACTTTCTTTATTCTAATCATTAAAATTAAAAAAAAATAAATTGATGAAAATTTATAAAATATTTTTGAAAATTTATATCATACTTTTTGGGCGACTATGGTTTGGTAATGGTCACTGAAGACTTCGGAGCAACTGAGACGGAACTATTATGTCCGAGTATAAAAAAGAAAAAAAAATTGATGAACAAGTGATTAGAATAAAGAAAGTGATGTACCTCATCACTTGAAATTTTCAAAAATATTTTATAAATTTCAAATAAAAAAAAATACCAGCAGTCTTCATAAGTTTTCATTAAAAATTATTATAAAGATTAAGATCTATGTAAATGTCCCATCAGACTTAGAGACGTATTAACGAACTCTAATGTGCTGTCAAGGCTGAATTAATATAAGGATTTGTTATTTTGTACTAAGAAGTCATTAAAACTGTTCACTGACTTTTATAATGGTATAAATTTTAATTTGCCGGCACATATGGTTTAGTTACGTACATTATAATCACGTTTTATCCTCGGATGGGTTGGCAGAGACATATTTACGATCACTTTTCGCCAGTAACTTTATTGGTTCCATACATTATGAAATCATTTACTTGTACAGATATTTCACAAATTCTTTATTTGTATTGACCTGACCGGTTTTGCTTTATGGCATTTTCAAAGGTATAATCATAAGTATGCAGGTCTGTGTTGGCCTCACAATGAATTTAATGGATAAATATTGTATTATAAATGTGAAGTGAATTAGGTAATACCTTTACAAATAAAAAAATTGTGGAATATTTCATTATGTATTACTATAATGTTCCACCAAGTGCAGACAATCGAAAGCATAAATTATTGGTTCCACCTATTCCTTATTCTGTGGTTCCACGTTAGGGGCCAGCATATTGTCAGTCATGGTTACGGATGTTGTAAGGCAGTTGCGCCAATTACTGATGAGGTTGTTGAAGACATCTCCATAAAACCTGCATTTATTCTAGTTTTTTTTTTATTATAATAAATAAATCTTTTTGGACATTCTCACGGAATTTCATCTAGCCCAAACTAAGCATAGCACAAGCTTATAGCTTTTTCTGTTGTCAGTTGTCTAGACAACTGATAAATATACTTATATGTTTCTAAATACATACGTAATATACCATAGAAAACACCCAAACACCGAAACAAACACTTGTGGATCACATAAATATTTGATTGGACCCGGGAATCGAACATCCGGAGTGGAAAGCCGATGCACTACCGACCGCGCCACCAAAGCAGTTAGTTTTTCCAGGAAATAGATAAGTACGCAGGACACAGGATACACTTCAAAATTCGCCTCACATCATCAGAACCCCCACGAGATTGTCGAAAACACGTACCGTATAATTTTGCCACCATAAACAAGGTACAGTTTGGTCACATCACCTAAGTTAACACACCCAGCATCCATAAACTCGTTAGAATATTTTCCAGATTCGCCATCAAAGTAACCGTGTTGGCGACAAACTTCGCCATAAATGTGGAATATTCACAGGTCCGTTGTTCCAATATTGTAGGGCTGTCAAAGGTAATGGCCTTTTGGTTATAAAATAAGCTGCAAAGCCATTTGAAGACGACTTTATGTGTTCGTCTTCGCAAATGCATGAAATTTCAACATTAAAAAGTGTCATTACTTATTTGCAATAGTTTAACTTCCTTTACTATCTTTTACAATAATTACATTTTGTGTGATGACAATAGTTGAAATTATGGTTTGAATTACAGAGTGGTTATGGATTTTCTATAGTGTAAGGGCAATGGGCTATACGACCATCAAAATTACTGGCAAAGAGTGGGTGTGTAGTGTAGAGCACCTCTGCTTACCCTTTCAGCTGAACATTCTAGAACTGTTGCTTTAAAGTCTAGGGGCAAATTGCTAACCAATTAGTACATTATATTAAATACGATGTCAAATATGAAAACTTTTTTGCCAAGAATATGAATGTCATTGGTGATATCAATATTCTTGACAACCCTGAACGGACAGGAATGGTGAACGGAAGCGGAGCGCGGGACAAGAACGCGTCGTTTGCTATATTTAGAGCCTGGTTCAGTAACGGCATGGCGAGCTGGATAGTTTCGAGGGTTGAATGAATGGATTGACAAAACGAACACACCAAGTGATCTTGTCAGTATATCGATTATTATGATAAGTTGTACAGGATATCTGTAATTTATATGTGTCAGATACGATTGTATGTATCGATCAATAGATTGGGGTCTCCGTCTAAGTTGAAGGGTTAATGATACCCGCACGAGTTCGAGCTAGGCCAAGTATTGAGAATGAGAACTTCTTAGCCGGTCGCAAACGTCATAGTAATAAGTGATACCCCATGTAAGTACTTCAGTCATAAAAACATTAAAAAGTTAGCTATATAAATGTGTATGAATTCGGAAGAAGATTTAATTCCAAAACGATAGAAGACAGTGCGGTACAACAGAAGAAGCAAAGGGTGCAAAGGGGCCCTTCTTACATCTATCGGGCCCCAGCGACCTCACCTGCTAGTGGCGCACCTGCTGATTAACGGACGAGGTTCGTATATTACGGTACCCATGTGGTGGCTTTGGCCCCTACGTGGATACCAGGTGGTACAACAGTGTTGGTCCGGGGGGGTACCACCGTGCAGCTGTGCTAAAGCCCCCCAAGTAACCCAGCCCAGGCTGGGTTGCGTTAGGGGTTCAGCAGCGGCACTGCCGGGCCCGGGGCGGTGTATGGTGCGGCAGGCAGGGGTTCAGTGGGGGCGAAGCGGAGTCTAGTGTGGGTGGTGTGGGTCGATTCGCCGGCCAGGGAGACCCTTAGCAACGGCGTTGCCGCGGCCGCCCGCAACATAGTCATGGGGCCCGCCTGGGACCAACCACCCCAGTAGGCTGCCCCACATGTTGCGCATAATCCTGTTGTGGGGTCGCCGCTCCGGGTGGTAACCGGTGTGGGGTAGCGGCGGCCTTGCATCAGGGGGGTTTGGGAGCCCTTCCGTCCGGCGGGTCGGCTCCGACCTAACCACACGGTTCTAGACGAAGCTAGCCTCTGCACTTTGTCACTTACTGCCGCACCAAATATCGCCCTGTCTTCACGCTTCCCCATATTTCACAATGATAGTGCAACAAGAGAATAGACGGTACACAGCGGCCCCTAGAAACCCCACAAAGTTGACTTCGTTTGAGGTGGAGTTCGCGAATATCCGCGGACTCCATGCAAACCTCGATACCGTCCACCATCACCTGGAGTCGGCACGGCCTTCTGTGATGTTCCTAACGGAGACACAGATACGCCGCCCTGACGACACGTCGTACCTCTGTTACCCGGGCTATATCATTGAGGAACAACTCCGCGATAAAGCCGGGGTGTGCGTGTTCGTTAGGGCGGATGTTTGCTGCCGCCGGTTGCGCTGTCTGGAGAACCCCTCCTACTCCGTCCTTTGGCTGCACGTGGATCATGGCTCCATGAGCCAGATCTACGTGTGCGTCTACCGCTCCCACACAGGGGACACTGGGACAACAAGGCTTTTCGAATACCTCAGCGAGATGGCTGACGATGCGCAGGTGCGGTTCCCGAACGCTGACCTGGTTTTCCTGGGGGACTTTAACGGTCATCACGTTGAGTGGCTGGGGTCCCTTAGGACCGATCATGCGAGACGAACCGCCCATGCATTCGCTCTCTCCCACGGGCTGACCCAGATGGTACGGGGGATCACCCGGATATTGACAGGTCAGACCACACGCCCGCCTTGCTGAATCTACTGCTGACGAGTCGCCCAGCCGAGTACAGTGTGTCGGTACGCGCCCCACTGGGCACATCCGACCACTGTGTGGTGCACGCCAGCTTCCAAGTGCCACCGCCTGCTCGTGCTGAACAAATGACTCGACGACTATGGCACTACTCGTCGGCAGACTGGGACGGTCTCCGCGATTACTTTGCGTCCGTCCCGTGGAGCCAGCGCTGCTTTGTAGGGAAGGCGCCTTCGGATAGCGCTGCTGCCATTGCTGGCGAGATCAGTCTAGGGATAGAATATTATATCCCTTTCACTGATGTCGCCAGCATCCGCAAAGCTCGCCCCTGGTTCGGGCGTGAATGTGCCGAGGCTGTCCAGAAAAAAACAGTCGGCATATCGCGCCTGGGTCAGGGCTCGGGCGGCACGTGACCCGAACGTGAACCGCCTCAAAGCAGCGTACAATCGGGCCACTAGGTTCAGCAAGAGGGCCTTCAAGAGAGCGGATGCCCAGCGTGTCGCGCGGCTTGGTCAGGAGCTCACATCCCATCCCACGGTCAGCCGTGGATACTGGCAACTGGCCAAAGCCGTACAGTCAAATTTTTGTCAACCCTCGCTGCCACCACTGCGTTTTCCTGATGGATCACTGGCTCACAAAGCCCAAGAGAAGGCGGACATGCTCGCAGACCTCTTTGCGGCTAATTCCCGGGTCGATGACCGTGGCCTGCAGCCCCCCGCCATCGCCAACTGTGGCCACACTATGCCTGATATTGTTATCAGGCAATGTGATGTACGGGCAGTGCTGCGGTCACTCGACACGCGGAAAGCCAGTGGCCCTGACGGCATTCCGGCGGTGGTGCTACGAAAATGTGCTGCTGAGTTGTCTCCAGTATTAACGCGTCTGTACCGCCTGTCATACTCTACAGGCCTCGTGCCGGAGGCCTGGAAGGAGGCGAACGTACAACCGATCCCCTTATTAAAGAAGCTCGAGCACCTTGCAAATGACTGAGGTGACAGCTATGGGTCGATAGTTGCCTGGATCGGATCGATCCCCTTTCTTGGGGATCGGTTGTACGTTCGCCTCCTTCCAGGCCTCCGGCACGAGGCCTGTAGAGTATGACAGGCGGTACAGACGCGTTAATACTGGAGACAACTCAGCAGCACATTTTCGTAGCACCACCGCCGGAATGCCGTCAGGGCCACTGGCTTTCCGCGTGTCGATTGACCGCAGCACTGCCCGTACATCACATTGCCTGATAACAATATCAGGCATAGTGTGGCCACAGTTGGCGATGGCGGGGGGCTATTAATATAAGCAGCTCATGCGATACCTGGAGGATCACTCGCTAATCAATGATCGGCAATATGGCTTCAGGCCAAAACGATCAACGGGTGACCTCCTGGCATTCGTCACGCATGTATGGGGTGAGGCTATGGAAAAGTTCGGCGAGTCCTTGGCTGTTAGCCTGGACATCGCCAAAGCTTTCGATAGGGTCTGGCATGCTTCGCTCCTTTCCAAGCTTCCGGCATATGGTCTACCTCCTCAACTGTGCAGCTGGATTGCCAGTTTTTTAAACGAGCGCCGAGTGCGGGTCCTCTGCGATGGCCAGGCTTCTCGCTTTTTGCAAGTGAATGCCGGGGTACCGCAGGGGTCCGTACTGTCACCAACTCTCTTTCTTCTGCATATCAATGATATGCTTTCCCTCGGGAACATTCATTGCTATGCAGATGACAGTACATTGCACGGGAGTTACTCGGTTCGTCCGACGGCGGGGCGATCTGTGATAGAGGAGGAGAGACGACATCTCGTGGGTGATCTCGACCGAAACCTCGACAGTATCTCCCAATGGGGTGCCGAGAACTTGGTCGAGTTCAATGCCCACAAAACACAGGCGTGTGCATTTACAGCGAAAATATCCCCTTTCCTTCCCCTACCCACTCTTCAGAATGCAATATTACCAATGAAGGACAATCTAGACATCCTTGGCATAGACGTTCGTCGAGAGCTCAATAACACAAAATACATTGAGAGATGTATTGGGCTAGCTTCGCGGAAACTAGGAATACTGAACAAGGTAAAGCGATTCTTTACACCGCACCAGAGGTGTCTGCTGTACAAAACGCAGATTAGACCCTGCGTTGAATACTGCTCTCACCTCTGGGACGGCTCCGCGAAGTATTTGCTGGACGCACTCGACGCTATGCAGCGACGCGCTGTTCGCATTATAGACTGTCCGGAGGTAACGGGAAGCCTTGAGCCGCTAGCCCAGCGCCGAACAATTGCTTCCTTGGCCGCGTTCTACCGTATTTACCACGGTGAGTATTCTGAAGAGCTCTTCAACCTGATCCCACCCTCTCCCTTCCGATCCCGAACAACGCGTGCCGGGCAGAGATGTCACCCTCATACCGTGAAAACCGTCTTCGCGAGAACCGAGCGTTTTAAACGATCGTTTCTCTGCCGAACGATGGTGGCTTGGAACGCCCTGCCTGCGCACGTGCTTCCTCCAACATATAACCCTGGGCCCTTTAAGCGAAGCGTGAAGAGGCACATTACAGGGTCGTCAAGTTGAGGGCCACTCTCTATAGTATTCCTGTGTACTGTGAGAGTCGCCCTCAATTGCCAGACGTCGCCTCAGCTTACCATCAGGCGAGTGGCGTCAATTTGTCGACCTAAATATAAAAAAAAAAAAAAAAAAAAGAAGCTAAAGAAGTGCTCTGGTTTTAGAACAATTGATTATAACCTCCTAACTTGTAGAGAATGCCGTGACGCATTTCAAAACTAAAATAAATAATAGTTTAAAAAAACTGAAAATATTTTTTTCTAATTTTAGTTGGATTCTCTATAAAAGCGTGTTGTTTTGTTTATTTAAACTTTAACTATTATTTTTTTACAATAATATACATTTATTTCTTATTTACACTATTCTTAATTCAAACTTCTTAAATTTATTTTCTACTTTTTAGTTCGATGCTCTATAAAAGCGTGTATTTTTAGTTTTTTTTTTAAACTATTATTTATTTTTAATTTTTTAGTTATTATTTTTGTTTTTTTTTTAATTTTCAATCGAATTATTGCATTGTCATCGGTCTTTGACAGGTGTGCAAAGTTTGAATTAAATCTGATCGTTCAAAGTAGGGCAAAATCGAACCCAAAAAAGTCGGTTACACACAAACATACATTTTTTTTTAATTTTCAATCGATTTATTGCATTTTCATGGGTCTTTGACAGGTGTGCAAAGTTTGAATTAAATCTGATCGTTCAAAGTAGGGCAAAATCGAACCCAAAAGAGTGGGTACAAACATACATACATACAAGTGAAGCTAATAAAAGCGTAGTAATAATAGCCACGTAACCTCCGATAAAACGTACCCTATCCAGATACACATTTCGTAAGCGTAAGTGTGCGCAACCGACATTCTGCGAAAGAGACATTTTGCCACCAGTAGATTTTATGAGATTGACTCAAGATTGGAAGTAGTGGCTTAACTCCAGCAGGGGACTGATGAAGGCTGATGATGACTATTTGCGATTGAACCATTTATGACGAATAAAGTTATTCTCATTGAGCAATACTAGGAAGACATTTTTAAAATATGAAATTATAGATTAAAATTTATCTACAGATAACGAAACGTAAACGAACGGTAACGAAACACGCTAAATAAGATACGATAAGATAATCGATAATCAGTTAAAAAATATCGATTTCCGTTACCACGAGGTTCGCTAATTATAAGTAGTGTATGTACAATATGAATTCATAGATAAATTTAGATAAATAATTGGCGTATCGTGAAGTTGATTAGCGAATTTAAAATGGTCTTCTTTTCGAGTCGTTGGACAACACTTTTTTGAGTGTTTGATGTTCGATATGCCTACCGATCTGACTGTACGAATGAGCTATTTGAATGAACGAATGAACATTCTATACTATACGTTTAGGTATAAGAAATACTAAGTTATCTTTGAAGCATAATTTTGAAGTTTTTAATTTATTTATGTCACTAATTTTAGCCCGTGGCCATGGTTTCGTTCTCGTTTAATCTAACTTATGGACTTGGGTTTTTGCGGAGCGCGTGGCAGGTTAACTTTTAGGTTACCTCTGGCGCTGGGCAAAAATCCAGACCCAAACGCTCAATTGCAATACCGAACAACGTTTCTATGTCCCGCACCACGAACTAGTTCAGAGTAACTAGTTCTTGTGTGCAGGAAAAATCAAGCATTACCTTGACATTGGCGAAATAGTCGATGAATAACGGTGGAGCCACGTTTCTAAAAAAAGAAGAATCTAAGTTATACCTACATGTTTTACAAGAAACATTTTATCAGATTTCAATTTGCTTGCTCAAGTTAGTATTAACTAAATTGTTTAAGATATTTTCATAAAAAAGAATGTAATAAACAAAAGGCAATAATAACTGTATAGTAAGTACCGTCAACAAATAAAAGAAAAAAAATAACCAAATCATTAAAGCAACACGAAAAGGCAAGCAGGCGTAAAAAATCTCACATCAAATCCAATTCACGATACGGACTGTAATCGAAAAGAAATCGAAACGTCTAAAGAAAATTGTTCGTATTCTTACAATCGAGTATTGTAATGGCATCACGTACGATAATCGATGTTATTATGACATACACGAGAATTGAACCTAAGTATAATCCAATATTTATAACATCCAAGATTAAAGACGTTGAGAATCACTCTACAAATCATATACGTCTCTCTTTCTTACTTATATCTGAATTGATATCAATGAAAGGAATGGAAAGTTGAGTATTTTGGTTCGTTTCGTAGGTGTTCGGTCATGTTTGCACACCGAGGGTGTGCATCGACAGGTAAATTCGACAAAGGCAGTGGGAGTTTGTGTTTATTATAAGAAATACCTGAACACAGGTAGACGTCATTGTACGGACCCCGTCTAGCGAATAATAGAGTTTTCGGAAATAATACAATGAACGGAATAATTTATGTCGGTTCGGATAATATTTTACGGTTTTCGGAAACTGCTTGTCTGTACCTGTATGGATATTTTGAACAATGTTGTCCACAAGTAATGTTTTGGGTGTCATTTCGTCTCGGTTCTCCACTTATTTTGTTTGTTTTCCAACCAATTTGCGATTGTAAAAAAGACTATATTATGTCGTTATCAAGAGGTCTACTTAATGGAGTCACTCATTACATCGATGTTAATCTACGCATTGAATTGTACAATAATGAGTTCATTTACCGGTCTACTTATGAATATTTAAGATTCTCTCTCATGTTTCGTAGGTAGGTGTAAAAAGTTGTGCTTTACGACTTGTTTAATAGTTTTGTGAGATCGTTCGACATAGCCTTCGAGTTAGTTAAACGTGTATTAGTGCTTAGAAATATAAATAAAAGTTGTAAGTACTACGCGCGGTTGCACAATCATATCGATATATCAATAAATGGGAAGTAAAGGGAGGTGTGAAATCGTGTAATATGTAACATAATATAAAACTCAATTGAAAAAAAATATATGTACTTTATATTTGAAGCAATAAGATTGAGATTTCAAATCACTGGAATAAGTATATTCTGTGCGAAAGAAGCACAGAATACTGGATATTGTTATATTATTTGAAGCTTTTGTGTTTTTAATACGGGGAATGCTTACAATAGAGAACTACCTGAATGTGGTACACTGGCACCTGCTGGTTTTGCGTCCAGACAAATATATTGAAGTGTATTGAACAAATTGTAGCGCCGCGTGAACTTACACAAACTATCAATTTTGGGCTGTTTTTTTTTTCAATACAGAAGGAACGGACCACAATTGGTTAATGTGTGATTAAGATTTTTTTTACACAGTGAGACATTTATGATAAAAAAATGTTGTAATTTGGGTAAGAAATTAACAGATTACAGTTTAAAATTCTTGCCAAAATATACGAGGCCCTATTATAATAATGTGACGAAATAAAAAGTTTTTTTCTTGTTTACAACGGTATTATCAAATATACAAAGTTAAATAACTTGGCAGACAATAAGTCAAAATTAATAAATATCGTAGAATCTATAAATTAGACATTATGGCCAGAAAACTTTGCAGAAAAAAATAACTAGTGACAGCTGAACTTTTTTCAGAAGTCAAGAAATGTAGTGTGTGAATAAATAGCTCATTATTATCTACCTGCCCTTATCCCATTTATTGGGGTCAGCTCAACATTTTTTCCTCCTCCACAATCAGACGTCATCTCATCAGTCACTCCTTTCCATGTCATATCCACTTTCACGCATTCCATCGAAATAAAAGTAATAAATAACAAAGGTTACTAACCTCGCTCTCAGTCCAATCAATAAGACTAGACTTCTCTTCCAACAAGTTCTCCGAGCTCCTCTTCTCGTCTTCGCCGTCTCCTTCGTCCTTGAAGACCTTGACCTCATCAGTGGAGCCCAGGTCGTCACCCCCCGAGCTCGCCGCCGAACTCGAATGAGCATGCGGCATTTTCAAGAGCCCAACGCCCCAACTTCCATTATCCCTCTAACACCTAACTTAACCACTATCTGTCATCCATGACAACTTACGCGACCGCCATTTTGTCCGTTCCGAATACAAATTTAAATCTTTTGACAGTTCTTTCAGTTTTTTATTCCACTAAATTTAAAAAGCGATAGTTTTTTTTTATTTCGATACTTAACTAAATGAGATCACAGATAACTTTTTCCCGGTTGAACTTAAAATGCCTATAATTGAGGTGTTCTGTTATATTTTCTGTTGAATTGCATCTGTAACAAAAAAAAGATTTCATTAGTATTCGATTGCCACAGTATCACTTCAAGGTCTAGGTTAAATATAGAAGAGAAAAAGAAACGGATTTTCTTAATATTTTGTTAGCCTTATTACGTAGGGGTGAAGGTTGAAATTGAGTATCAGTTGGTTATTCTCACTATAGTGGCTGTATCGCGTCGTGACACATCTTTTAGGTCAAGCCCCTTGTCAAGTGGACGTCAACAGGCGCTCTTGGACGTTCGCCAAGTAACGCTAAGAAAACTCTTCGCAATACATTGGGTAAGGAACAAATCAAGTACGTATTTGAATGCGAATTCTTAATACTTCTTTATTTTTATTTCGTTTATTAAACAGAGCATTGATGTAATTAACCTCTTAACCTTGAAGAAGTGTTAGGAGTGAGTTTACGCCCTTAGTTTATTGACCAAGATTACCTAATAGAAGCACGTCGCGGCAAAATTTGGTAAAAAGTTATAAACGGCATATCATTTTAAAAAACCTCTTAGTTTTTAATCACACAAGATATTTCAGCTTCAAATCAACCAGAAAAGGTACAAAAGTAGCATATTAAGAGACTGACAACGTGTAATATATTTAGATAGAAATTATAAATGACAAAAACGAACGTGGAATATCTTAGCTATCGCATATCGCTCCGGGTAATGAACCGCATTGATCTGTAAGTAAAATCTAGAGAATGAAGGCCAGGGGTAAAGCTACGGCTGCCAAATATGCAGCCAAGAATGTCAAATCTCAATTGCACGCCAGAATAAAGAAATGCACATGCGTGCTGCTAAATTATTCGAAGCCTAGGCGCTGAACACTGTTGACAGTTCTGTCCGCCATGTTGAATACTAATTCATTCGCGTATATACTCATATTTAAGTTAATATTACCATATTTTTTGAAACAAATATGGTATGTAGGACATTTCAATCACAACACCATTGTGTTATAATAACTAAATGAATGTCAAAATAAAAAAATACATAGAAAAGCAACTCAAATGCCGAAACAAATAGATTCTGTCAAATATTTGACACGACACGGGATCGACCCATGGACCTGCATAGCACTATGTCGCTGGTCGTACATTTACTGACTACGCCACGGAGACAGTAGATTTCGGATATTCCACTAGCTCAATTACCGTAGTGGTTGGAAGAATTTGTCGATAACCAATGATATCGCAGGAAATTTTGAAAAAATGACTTAAATGTGTCACGTGATCGACTTACGATATCATTGGTTATCGACAAACTCCAATGCCATGCTCATATGGCAATAGGATCGATAAGAAACTAAGCGGTATACAGTTTCTTAGCATTATTTATCTGAACTTTACACCAAGAGGTTATCTGAGGACGCGATTTGTGATTATGAGATACACTAACGTATGTGCGATGTCTATGCCGTTTAGGCAAAATGTCTATTCTTACTTAGACATTTAAAAAAGAAATGTGGTGTGGGTACAATCTCCAAGTAAGGTCTTCCGTAAGGCCACAGTAGGCCTGGATGGGGGGAACAGCTCTGGTAACATGTCCCGGATGTACTCGGGTCGCTTGCTGCTGCCTAGTGTCACTAATGCTGGTTTCTTTTAACGTGGTCGGTGATGCATTTACGTATTTTGCCTCTCGAGTGCGGTGACTATAAAGCTATAATGGTCCTCCTTAATTGAAACATAGGGCTTCGGAAATAGAAGAAAACGTGACGACATGGTTTTTGCAGGCGAAATGAAATAAGTACATGAAGATACCGAATTTTCAACAAATAGTACTTAACTTGGTTGGCCTTGTTTTTCGAACGTTTGCTCCTTTCGAAAATTTTCGCTTCCTATATTATCGCACTATTGAAGAGTCATTTTAGCTTCAGTACCAATTTTAGGACCTCAGTTTATTTCTATTTATTTCAAGTTGGTGCACAATTGATTTACAAACACACACACACACACATATATCACACTTATATCCCGAAGGGGGAGGCAGAGGCTCATTACACACCCACAATTTGCCTATATGTTTTGTTCCACGTAATAGGGGGCACGCCTATTGCCGTCACCGGGCACTCTAGAAAGTGGGTTATGTACAAAATGGTAGAATTAATTTAATAAAATAAACAGCTATACTTAGTAATGAAAAAAATATATGAAAACAAAATTTGAAACCCGTTGCCTTGCGACGTACTATCAAAGGTAAGTTCCAATCAGCCCTGAGAGCATGGCAGTGTCGACTAATGTCGGATCGATTAATGTACAAAGGCGGAATTAATGCCACAGGCGTTATCTACCAGTCAACATTAGGGTAGTTGCTCAGAAACCACTATCAAGACAGTGAAGACATTTGATTTATTAAAAAAAAAAAGGAAATAATTGGGTCAGTTGAATCAACAATAATAAGACACTTCAGTTCAAACATATCATAAAACTAAGTATATAATTAATTATGTAGGTACCTATGTTAGTTCTCATGTTTATCAGTTTGCTATTGGAAAGTTCATTACGTCAGCAGTAAAAATATTGCCTTGCATTGTTGTAATAATGATTTAGAAATTGTTTTTATTTAGGTTTTCCAATACATGAATTTCTGTTATCGTAAGTATTAAAATTGTTGTTTATGTAAATAAAATACAAATGCGATAAATAGTAAGTGACTGCCTCGGTGGCGCAGTGGTATGTGTATGCGACTGCCGTTCCTGAGGTGATCCACAAATAATATGTTTGTTTCGGAGTTTGTGTGTTTTCTATGTAGGTATAAAACGTATGTATTTAGAAATATAAGTTGCCTATCTAGATCCCATAACACAAGCTTATATTAGCATAATTTGGGCTGGATGACGTTGTGTGAGACTGTCCAGACATAATTTGGGCTGGATGACGTTGTGTGAGAATGTCCAGACATAATTTGGGCTGGATGACGTTGTGTGAGAATGTCCAGACATAATTTGGGCTGGATGACGTTGTGTGAGAATGTCCTGACATAATTTGGGCTGGATGGCATTGTGTGAGAATGTCCAGACATAATTTGGGCTGGATGACGTTGTGTGAGAATGTCCAGACATAATTTGGGCTGGATGACGTTGTGTGAGAATGTCCAGACATAATTTGGGCTGGATGACGTTGTGTGAGAATGTCCAGACATAATTTGGGCTGGATGACGTTGTGTGAGAATGTCCAGACATAATTTGGGCTGGATGACGTTGTGTGAGAATGAATGTCCAGACATAAAAAAAAATCTAACATAGTGCTATATTTTCCTTAGTTCTAATCATCACTAAGAGCATGGCAGTGTCAACTAAAGTTCACTAACTTATGCAACCACTAATTCAATCTTTAGTATAAGGGGAAAATCACAAAAAATGTTTTTAATGTTCGCGAGCACGACCGCTGTATTACTCTTTCCTAACCGATTAAACGTATAATCGACTATCACAAATCGAAATAAACTTAAAAAAAAACCTAGTCACCAAAATAATATTCCATTTTCAAATTTAGGTACTAGTGTCGTAACACCTGTGCAAGTTTATGCTATTCCAATACAACGACTATAATCACACCGGGATATGCAATAGGTGCATAGCGTGTTCAGGTATGTGGAAGGTGTGAGGTCATGAATAATGGCACACCGGCACGCCTTGCTATAGCTATGCATGACAACTAGTGAGGCGGGACTACGAACCAAATAGTAATACAATGTGTATTCGTTATGAATGGATCGAGGGAAAATCTTTGATAGGTTATTCGTACTACGCATGTTACGATGTGGTCAGTGTTACTCATTGGACATATAGGTGATGTAAATATTGTGAAAAAAAAAAAGTATAGTTCCTTTAATTCTGGCCACGCTTCATTTGAAAATAATAATTTAAAAAAAAATTTGAATCTGGAATTAATTAAAATATTCCAATTTCAAATGAAAACAAAATACATCGAGTACTCCACAACGTATATAGGTACCTACAACAAATTGAAATGTTCTTTGTAAACGCATGTTACTTACATAAAAGTAGATATATTATGATAAAAAATATTAGTAGGACTTAGTACTTACTAGACTCATATTCGTACTTAGTACATACCTAGTTATACCGAGTATGTTACACACAATATTATAGAGGTTGGTACTGAAGTTTGTGAGTATTTTTATGATGAAGGAGTAATCTTTGATCTATTAACTTTTACTTTACTAGCTACTTTTAATCCCGGAAACGTATGGCCGTGGGAATTGGGGACGAGAAAAATATATTACGCGGGCGGATCCGCAGGCAATCAGTTAGTTAGTTCTATGTTTAAAAGGTTCGCTAGAAATAAAAAGTAAATTAGGCACATTATAAGAAATAACATTGGTAATACAAACCGAAACACGTGTTACCGTTGATTGTAATAGTTCATTGACCCTTGTGAGGTCGCGTCTATCTATTTATGAGTTAATCAGTTATAATTATAATAACGTAGTTATAAGTATTGTTATATATTCATTTTACTTAATTTAATACAAACATTGATGTTTTTAGTTAACAGTGAAAAGTTCGTATTAGGCTACAAGATACAAGATTTAGGCTAGAAGACATGTACGGAAACTACCTATATATACCTACAACATCACGTGTGAATAGTCTCGCTGCAGCTTTTTACTAGTTGACAACAAAAACCGACTTCAAATTACCGAAATGGGACCAAATAATTGTCAGAATGGGACCTAATTGAAATGGAACCACTCGGGAAGCTTTTAATTAAAAAAAAAACAAAATTAGTTCACCAAATCCAAATATAGGTAACAAACACTGAAAAATATACAGTCGAATTGAGAACCTCCTCCTTTTGTAAGTCGGTTAAAATTTCATATGAAACATTATAAATGCCAAATGCATTTAGCATGTCTGATAGTAATCAGAGTTTTATATTATCAATTTAATTAATAATTTTACGAGTTTTCATTATAATAATTACGATAAGGTTATCTACCAGTAGCCGACACCAGCGACATTGTTTACGCGAAATTTAATTCGCCAAAAATCTTCTTTTGATTATTACGACGATACTTCTAAAAAATTTTTTTTAATCAAATTTTGTGCTTCATTGTTCGGACTCTTAGATCTAAAATACTATAGATATTGGATTCAGTACAAATACAACGCGGAATCTTGGCACTCGAATACTATATAGGTAATTATTACAAATACCATCTATAAAATAAACTAGATTGTACATTGATGGTTGACATAGAAATAATTCGTAATATTTAATACAAAAGCATCAATGTATACAGCGCCGTTGTCGCATCCCTCGAGCGTCAGCAAGCGGAATAGGAACTTAGTACGGCGCGCGGTTGAAGCGCGCAGGTGTGCAATGACCGAGGTGAAGTGGTGCCGTTTTTAAAATACTGATCGGTAATCTAGATATTTTTGATCTAAGGTCGGACTGCACAGATTCTATTTAGTGGTATGTTCAACTGTCTTGGCTGTTGGAATGTTGGTTTAAATTAGGAAGATGTTATGGATTTTCCATAGTGTCTGGTAACGGCAATAGGCCTCTGGAACCAACTTAATGATTGGCAAAGTCATCATTCACCGAGCCTTTTCCCAACTCCGTTGGGGTCGGCTTTCCATTCTAACTGCGATTCGCCTGAACTTCGATATTTTCCGTGAAGCGACTGCCATCTGACCTCCACAACCCATGGGCGATATCGAAGTTCTGTAGTTAGACCGATCGGATTTTTGATTTAGGGCTCCAACTACCCCTAAGAACTGCCATAGAAGTTTGTATGACAACCGGGACCGAGACGGCTTAACGTGCTCTCCGAGGGGTCTCAGTGTCTTAAGAAATGATCACACATCCTAAGACCGGCCTGACTAGATGTTGCTTAACCTTTGCAATGTGTTAACATTGTCGGTTACCACTAGACCACGAGCCCCTCAGGCAGAAGAAACAGCATGGTTTCATAATGACCCCTAATGACTGCCATAGATGGTCGTATGACTACCGGGACCGAGACGGCTTAACGTGCTCTCCGAGCCACGGAGGGGTCTCAATGTCTTAAGAAACCATGGTCACCCATCCTAAGACCGGCCTGACTAGATGTAGCAATGTGTTAAAATTGTCGGTTACCACTAGACCACGAGCCCCTAATTACTGGCAATGTGTTGGTGTGTAGCCTACCCCTTCGGGGATGTAGGCGTGGTGATATGTAGTATGTAATTCAGTTTCTATTGGAGATACAGCGATGTTATTATCATTTATACATCATCTACAACTGCCACCACACTGCTGACTTCTTAATGTTTTTTTATTTGATAATTGGGTGGGAATTCACCATCTGGATCCGTCCGCACCACCTCGAGGTAAGGTGACGCCGATGTGTGGGGTTAGCCCGACGCATCTAGGCCTAAGCCTGTATAGTCCAGGCCCACCCACTAAACCAATCCCAGGAAACCGCCCTGTCGCATTTGCTGGGAAGTACCGCTGGATCCCGCGCATGGATGACTTCTAAACCTAACTCAAGCGCTTTTAGCTAAGCTGGAAGGTTAACAAGAATGCTATATTAAATTGTACGAGGGTGGATTGAAAAGTAATCGGCCTAACCAAGAAAGTAAATACATAATAAATGAAATATATTTAAATTTTTCAACGTAATCACCATCAAGTTCAATGCACTTTTGCCATCTTCCCTTCCAAGCATTTAGCCCGTTGAAAAAAAATGATTCTTCCTTACAGTCAAAATATGCGTCTACTGCTGCTTAGACCTCGTCATTTGTCAAAAATCTTTGACCTCCCAAGTTCCTTTTTTAGGTTAGGGAACAGAAAAAAGTCTGACGGTGCCAGATCAGGTGGATGTGGTAACAGTTCAAAGCCACAGTTGTGAATTTCTGCCATTGATTGGACAGACGTGTGAACACGAGCGTCATCTTGATGAAACAGGACTTTTCTTCTGATCATTCCTGGACGTTTTTCTTTTATTTCCTCTCGTAAATGACGTAGTAAGGTGCAGTAATAATCAGAGTTTACAGTCTGACCCCTTTCAATATAATCAACCATAATCACACCCTTCGAGTCCCAGAATACTGAAGCCATCACCTTACTTGCCGACAAAATCGACTTAGCCTTTTTGGGGGGTGGTGAACCAGGTCTTTTCCACTGTTTTGATTGTTGTTTTGTTTCCGGTGTACAGTAATGAACCCATGTTTTGTCCATAGTAACAAAACGATTCAAAAAATCACATTCATCAGCTTCAAATAACTTCAAACAGTCGCGTGCAATAGTCAATCGCATCCTTTTTTGCTCAACTGAAAGCAGTCGCGGAACCCACCTCGCAGACAGCTTGTGCAAACCCAACACGTTGACTATTATGTTTTGGGTACGTTCATAAGAGATGCCTATCTATATAATCTCGGCTATCTCTCTCTAATTTTCAATCTGCGGTCTCCCATAATTAAGTCCAGTATTTTTTTAACATTTTCGTCAGTACTGGACGTAGAAGGCCTTCCAGAGCGGGGTTCGTCTTTCACACTCTCTCTACCACGCTGGAATTCTGCTATCCATTTTTTGACGGATGAATACGAAAGAGCGCAATCCCCTAATGTACTGATCATATCATCATGGATGGCTTTTGATGACAGCCTCTTCTTATAGAGGTACTTAATGACGGCACGCTGCTCGATTTGCACCATTTGCGGAAATGATGTCAGATTGCTTTGTTAATAAATTTATAAAATTAAAACTAATTATCGTTCAAACTTCACACAATTAACAGGTCTGAACTGAACTAAAAAAAAAAAAAAATGACCACACGAGCAAAGTCGAGGGCTAGATAGTTATTAGTTACCCCACAATATTAAGTAGGTACGTATTTGATTGCCTTATCTAAAACATTAATTATGATTTCATGATCAATTATTAATAACTGAAGTGCTTTCCAGTAAATTTTAGAGATTTAAAATAACCATGATATTATGTTACCGCGTTAGTTGCTGCATACGGTTTCACCTGTATTTGTGACAAACTCTGATTCGCTTATCTCAGGAAGTATCTACTGGTCTGATTTGAAAAAAACATTTTGTGTAACTAACTTACAGGATATCACAAAAGAAGCGAAACAACAATGAAAAATATTGAAAAGGGGTTTCCACGCGAACGAAGTAGATGGCTTCCTCTTAGAATTTTCCTTACAAAAGGACATTTTTTGTAACAATTACAAGTACCTAAGTATTAAAATATTTTATTATACTTAATACGTAAAGAAATAAATGGGGACTCGTGGTCTAGTGGTAACCGACAATGTTAACACATTGCCAAGGTAAAGCAACATCTAGTCAGGCCGGACTTAGGATTGGTGACCATTTCTTAAGACACTGACACCCCTCCGTGCCTCGGAGAGCACGTTAAGCCGTCGGTCCCGGTTGTCATACGAACATCTATGGCAGTCGTTAGGGGTAGTTGGAGCCCTAAATAAAAAATCCAACCGGTCTAACTACAGAACTTTGGTAGCGCCCATGGGTTGTGGAGGTCAGATGGCAGTCGCTTCACGGAAAATATCGAAGTTCAGCCGCATCACAATTAGACTTGAAAGCCGACCCCAACTGAGTTGGGAAAAAGGCTCGGTGAATGATGACGTAAAGAAATAAATCATACGTACCTAACCTATGGCAGTCATTTTATAAAATTTATTCTCAGTACGTACCAATAGGATAGTCTATGAAAAATTCATATATTCCGAAGCGGTTCTAATCGATTCTTCTGTCGATATAATCGACATTGGAACCGCATTCATTAGTACCACAGCACTCGGTACTTACAATGCAAATATTATGGCTTATGATGTATGTATGCAGATGTATTGTACTCCGTCTGTTGACAACCATTTTTGCATGTGGAACGCACAATGCGTTCAAGAAGTATGATTTCATACTTTCTATGCTTTAAGAAATTCATTTCTGTGTTCAAAAACTGTTGGTACATTCGATTTTTAAATCTGTTTTTTTTATGTAAATGTGTTGGCTCTTGTTTTCGAATTGTTTAATACAACTTCAGTCAGTATGTACGAATTCAAAATTCGAATTTGAATTATCAACCATAGAGTAAAATATTTCACAGATACATAATATGATAATATTAATCATACATAGCAACTGCTATTTAATTCACAATAACAGTTATTTTTACAGTTTATCAACAATAAATAATTTATATAGTGCCATTGTTTAAGAAACAAGTACCTACGCCTAATGAACAAAGTGTTAGAACACACCACTTTTATTATAATTTATGAATCATTTAAATTATGGATACTGTTAGAACAGAGTAAGTTAGTAACCGATACAATTGACACAGATTTAAAAGACATTAATGTAAAATCGTTGATTTTCAATTTTTCAGGACATTCCTAAGCGTCACATTTTCAACCGGCTTCCAAAAAGGATGAGGTTCTCAATTCGACTGTATGTTTTTTTTTATGTTTGTTATTATTTCTTCGGACCGGGTGAACCGATTTTAAAAATTTGTTTTTTTTTTTATTGGAAGCTATTACTTACCCAGTGGTCCCACTCCGACAACTATTTGGTCCCATTTCGGTAGTTTGAAATCGGCTGCTGTGTCTATTTTTGACGCTTAGATCAAAAATACCTACGAGTAGATTACCGATCAGTGCTATCGAAAATTGCACACTTGAGCGCTTCAGTCGCTTTCCGACCGCGCTGGTAGTAAGACGTTTCACGATGACAGAGTGTTCGCTTAAAAATTGCAAAAAACTACTCTTTTAGAGTGAAAAAAGAGGATGGAGTGTCATACTTTCGACAAGTAAAAATCAGTTCACGTTGTTAATTGCTTTTCATGTGCAATAATGCACTGCTTAAGAATATTATGGTTATTTTTAACTGTGCATGCAAACTACGCGCGCAACTTCACACCGCAATGTTAGAACAAGTCTCATACAGAAAGGTTGAGTCGTCATTTATTTATTTTAAATTTTTGATTACTGTTTGATATATTTTTTGAATATATCTTATTTTGTTTTAAGTTTTCCCCATAATGCAATAAGACAAGAAAAATGGAGGCGTATTATAGCACGTGAAAGAGAAGATGAAATGTTTAAACATAATAATTCTACTGTTGTGTGTTCAAAGCATTTTAAAAAGGACGTTATTTATGTCACTAAAAAAGGATTAAATAAATTAAAAATAATAACCGTGTCAAATATTTTACGGGTAAAGGAGATAATATATTGATAATGCTTAAATACTTTGTATTCTTAATACCAAATTAAATAGACTTCATAATACCACCTAGTATTTTCAAATATTTCATAAATATCGTAGTCGCACCTGCACACTTGAGCGCTTCAGTCGCTTTCCGACCGCGCTGGTAGTAAGACGTTTCACGATGACAGAGTGTTCGCTTAAAAATTGCAAAAAACTACTCTTTTAGAGTGAAAAAAGAGGATGGAGTGTCATACTTTCGACAAGTAAAAATCAGTTCACGTTGTTAATTGCTTTTCATGTGCAATAATGCACTGCTTAAGAATATTATGGTTATTTTTAACTGTGCATGCAAACTACGCGCGCAACTTCACACCGCAATGTTAGAACAAGTCTCATACAGAAAGGTTGAGTCGTCATTTATTTATTTTAAATTTTTGATTACTGTTTGATATATTTTTTGAATATATCTTATTTTGTTTTAAGTTTTCCCCATAATGCAATAAGACAAGAAAAATGGAGGCGTATTATAGCACGTGAAAGAGAAGATGAAATGTTTAAACATAATAATTCTACTGTTGTGTGTTCAAAGCATTTTAAAAAGGACGTTATTTATGTCACTAAAAAAGGATTAAATAAATTAAAAATAATAACCGTGTCAAATATTTTACGGGTAAAGGAGATAATATATTGATAATGCTTAAATACTTTGTATTCTTAATACCAAATTAAATAGACTTCATAATACCACCTAGTATTTTCAAATATTTCATAAATATCGTAGTCGCACCTATGTGTACCCATAAATTTATTTGATTGATTGTTTGTTTTAGGTTACAGTTTGTGTGTGAAAATATAATTGTTGATTTTATTTCGTACTAGTGTTTTTGTAATCGTTTATCTATATAGTTTATTTTATACGTTTATTTATACGTTAATAAAACAATGTGAATTTAAGTTTATCTTTCTCATCGTATTTCATTAAAAAAAAGTTTTATATGCAATGTCGGCGCCACATCCCTTTTATAACCTTAGCGCCTGGAATCCGTACTAAGTTCCTATTCCGCTTGCTGACTCTCGAGAGATGCGACAACGGCGCTGTACATTGATGCTTTTGTATTAATTATTACGAATTATTTCTATGTCAACCATCAATGTACAATCTTGTTTATTTTATAGATGGTATTTGTAATAATTACCTATATAGTATTCGAGTGCCAAGATTCCGCGTTGTATTTGTATTTGTACCATCTATAGTATTTTTGATCTAAGTTTTGACGTGTATTTTATGTGGTGACTTTGAACCGATTTGATTTTGAAAAAAAATTATTACATAGGTATGTCACCTATGTAATTTTTTTTTTAATTTACCTTCACTAGGCACACTTCTGTCATAATCAGTCTTTTCATAGCTTAAATAAAATTTTACAAACATATTTTTACTATCGTGCAATTTAGACACAATTGCAAAAAAGTCCTAGACATAATTTATATTCATTTGTTAACATTTTCGAATCAGATATGAAAAATTCATGATCAATTTCAGTGGAACTTAATATGTCATATCGAATAGAGTCAATCAGACAACCAGTTTAATAACTCTAAGAATTAACACTTTAACACATTCGCACACCCACAACAACACGGGATTGTGTCTAAAATTGTCAAAATTGACTTTTTTACATATTTGAATAGCCAAAAATTCCACATTTTCCACTAGGACGTTCTAGTTTGTGTTCAAAATATACGTAGGAATCTATTGCATAACATAGCATCACGCCTTTTTCCCCGAAGGGGTAGACAGAGGTGTGCAAACACACCCACATCACGCCAGCTATGTTAGGTACCATGTAATAGGGAGCGAGCCTATTGCCATTTACCGGGCACAAGTTCCAGACTCTGGGATAATTATCTGGGTAAAATTCTAAAGAGAATTATACATTATCCACCAGACCCGCGAATCGAACCCGAGACCTCGAGTGTGGCAGTCCGTACATAATACCATTGTGCCACCGAGGTAGTCGTAGGAATCTATTAATTGTAGTAAATTGTCTTATTATTTCACTTTTAATAGATTTATTTCTGAAATATGTATTGAATATCAATAAAACAACAACCGAATAATAAGGTATTATTTCAGAATTAATCAGCAAAAAGTAGATATTTCGAAATAATTGCTTTTTATCTGCCTCAGTACTTACACAACAGGAAATTAAGTAAAAAAGTGCACTATTCTAATTTATTAATGCATTTTAAGTCGTCTGGTCTATATAATATGAATTATTATTGGATTTACATGTTATGTCCAAGAAATTTGCAATAAATTTGACACAAAACGAGAAAACGAAGAATCGACAGACGAAAAAACAAAAATTTCGACTTAGTGCCGTGTTGTTCTGGGTGTGCGACATAAATAAAATATTAACAAAATATAAATCGTTAAGTCATAAACGGCACAAGCGAATGTAATTTCAACAAAACATGTCAGTAAATAGGATACCTATAACACGAGGTATTAAAGTGACAGTAAATGGCAAAATCTCGAGAGAGTAATAGGATACTGTTTAGGTATCGGTTTTATGATCCTTTTTACGATTTCGCTATGTGAAACCATCACGCGCCAAGGTGTGGTTCTGTTATGTGTTTTAAACATATAAACTTGCTGTATTTCATATAAGGGTTGGTGTCTAGTGTTGTGACTTTTTAGGGTTCCGTAGTAAGTCTCGGAACCCTTATAGTTTCGTTATGTCCGTTCGAACTCGGCTTTACGGTTAGTGCTAGAAAGATGAAATTATGCAAGGATATGTGTTTTTACTATTCCGACAAAGTGCTAAAATAAAATTATGAAAAATATTTTTGTTTGAGGTAGTTTTTCCCCTACAAGTAAAGTGGGGATGATTTTTTTTTCTCGTCAACCCCATTGTGTGGTGTATCATTAGATAGGTCTTTTTAAAACATTGGGAGGTTGTTAAGACAATTTTTTGATTTAGGAATCCGTTTGGGAAATATTCAACTTTAAAGCGCTTTTATTGCTAAAACAGAGCATCGCCCCCTTTAAAATCTAAACGGCTAGCTCGAAGATACTGAAAAAATTCTTGATGGTAGTCCATATAATGAACTTTGAAGGAAAACTATAACGGACCAGACAACTTTGTTAGTTCAGGACTTATAGAGCCTATAATAACCTATAATAAGGTAACTACGGAACCCTATATTATACGTGGCCCGACACGTACTTGGCCGGTTTTTAATTACACGTTTAACCTACTGGGTTGGGCTCGTGCATTTGTACTGAAGGATTGAATTAAAATACAATCGAATGACAAACATATTTTATTACTCATTCAAGTAAAGTGTCTGTACTACTCACAAACTACTGATGTGACGACGAATTATTGTCTATTTTTCTTTATAAATATAATAATAAATATGTTAGGACAATTCACACAACGCCATCTAGTCTCAAACTAAGCAGAGCTTATATGAGTACTAGATAAACTGATATAAATACTTATATTAATTTTTTTTTTAAATATATAGGTACATATAATACGAGAAACACCCAGACTTCGGTACATTAATTTTTTACTTCTAAGCCAAGACCTAAAAATTTAGTTTTTAATAACATTTTTTTTGTGTTTTTTTTGTTACTACTTCCCAAGTGGCCCATTTCAATTTGGTCCCATTCCGACAACTATTTGGTCCCATTTCGGTAGTTTGACGGTAGTTGATTTTTGACGTTTATATTAATACAAAAAGTCGAATTATATTTTTTAATATTCCAAAGAGACGCATTTTACTGAAGTTTAAATAAGGAAGTAAATACATAACAACAAGAATTTGTCCCGCTCTTAAGTACAATATCAGTAATACACTTAGGAACAAGTCGCGAACTAAGTCGCGCTGCAGTTAAAGCCATGTAAATTGCACCTTTATACAATGTGTACAAGTACTGAGACAGAGATGTGTACGTGAATATTATTAAAATTCCAACTTGGGCGTACAAATAATGTAAATACCTACTTTGACAGAATTTCAGACTAAGAAAGAAGAAAGAAAAAACATTTATTATTCCACGAATTTACATAGAAGGAACATATAAGAATAAAAATACATAATATAAAAACAGTAAAATGTGAAACCAAAAAACAAAGTACATTAAATAATTAATACTAGGTAATACCAATTTATCAAATAGTACCAAAACTTAAGCCATTTTGGCAAGATCGTCATAAAATTCAACAACAACTTTGCGAATTACTTATATAGGCGTGATTATATATAAATGTGCTCGACGACGGCAATAGGCTTGCCGTCGTGGGACTAAATATACTGGCAAATTGTGGGTGTGTAATGCACCTCTGCCTACCCCTTCGGGGATATAGGCGTGATATATGTGTGTGTGTGTGTGTGTGATTATATGTAATATAGCGTGTGTAATATAACGTATAGCCCACAGTGCTGTGGCCTTTCTCGAAAGTAATATTGGTTCTTCATCTAAATTTAACTTCAAACATATAGACCCCAGTGACATCTTGAAAGCATTTAAAAATCTCAAAATTAAAAAGTCTGAAGATCACTGGGGCATATCAGTTGGCTTAATAAGTAATGTAATTGATATCATTGCACCTGACTTGGCACTAATTTTTAATGAATGTGTAGATGAAGGTATATTCCCTAACCTAATGAAAAATAGTAGACTAATACCATTATTTAAGAAGGGATCTAAGTCTGAACTTGGTAACTACCGCCCCATTTCTATTTTGCCAGCTCTGAGTAAGGTGTTTGAGAGAGTGATGCTAAATCAAATGCAAGTCCACTTCACGACCAACAATCTTTTCCACAGCCAGCAATTTGGCTTTACTCGCGGAAAATCTACCACCGATGCGGGAGTAACCCTTGTTAGCTTGATTTACGACGCATGGGAGGGATCGCAGGATGCCATTGGGGTATTCTGCGATCTGTCTAAAGCATTTGATTGTGTTGACCATCAGACACTTTTGCTAAAGTTACGTCGGTATGGTTTTGACAAAAAATCCTTAGAACTATTAGGATCTTACCTGACAGATAGGCTGCAGACTGTTCATGTGAACAACGTTAAGTCAAACGGAACTAACGTCAAAATAGGCGTACCTCAGGGATCAATTCTGGGGCCTTTTCTCTTCTTGGTTTATGTTAATGACTTGCCTTGCATGATCGAGGCACAAGCTGGAATAGTAATGTTCGCGGATGATACATCACTTATATTCAAAGTAAATCGGCATAGTACAGATGCGAATAATGTTAATAATATTTTAAATAATATTTCAAATTGGTTTTCTACAAACAACCTATTGTTGAATGCAGAAAAGACTAAATGCGTTAAATTTACAATGCCCAATGTCAGACAAGGAAACGTCCATGTCGTGCTGGGTAGCCAAAGGTTAGAATTTGTAAATAACACTACCTTTTTAGGAATAACAATAGATTCTAAATTACAATGGGGTGACCATATCACCATTTTAGCTAATAAGCTTAGCTCTGCTGCGTATGCTATGAGACGGATTAGGCAGTTAACAGATGTAGCTACTGCTAGGCTAGTTTACTTTGGTTACTTCCATAGCTTGATGTCCTATGGAATACTACTTTGGGGAAATGCAGCAGATATAGAAACAATTTTTATATTACAAAAGAGGGCAGTCCGTGCCATTTATGGTTTAGGTAAAAGAGATTCTCTTAGGGAGCGATTTAAAGATATTAATATTTTAACTGTAGCTTCCCAATATATATTTGATAACATACTGTATGTCAGGAAAAATATATCTAGCTATACTAAAGTAAGTGACGTTACAGACAGAAATCTACGTAATAAAAATAAACTACTCCCTCCGTGTTATCGGCTTGGCAAGGTTAGTCATCTTTCAAGGGGGAAGGTATACGCTTTTATAATAAATTGCCTGAATCGGTCCTTTGTATGCCCGACAATAAATTTAAAAACTTTATAAGGACCACTTTATGTCAAAAAGCATATTATAAGACAGTTGATTACCTTAATGATAAAAGTGTCTGGCTTGAGCATGGTGCAGGCGCCTCCTAAAATGCCGTAATTGTAGCATATTGTACTTAGGCGACTATAATAATTTTTTTGTTGTATTATACACTCTTTTTGATTTTGACACGAGAGACGACATTCGTCCACATTTAGTCTTAAGAAAATGTGTAAATGAGTCAATTATTTGAAAAGAGTGACCGAGAGTTTTATTGCCAGGTTCTTTCTCTCGGTTCTACTTATTGCTTTGCGAATCTGGCAGAGTACATGTAAATATAGAAGCAATGACATTTTTTATTTTAAGTACTTACTGACGTTTGTAAGAGCCATTTATTGACCTATACAAATAAATAAATAATTTCAATTTCAATTTCAATTTCGTAACATTACATATAATCACGCCTATATCTCGAGGTGGTAAGCAGAAGTGGACTAATGTCCATTTTACATGTAGTTTTGTAAATTGTAGGTCTCACGTAATAGGGGGCAAAATCCAAACCATATTTTTTTAACTAAAAATATTTTTTTAAGGTTTGAAATCAGACATCTTCAACATTGCTAACAATGAAAAGGTATGAAAATAGATTATTTTTAAGTGTTTACAGACTGACAGGTCGAGCTATTTTTAGTAGACTGTTTAAAAAATTTAACCTAAGTATAAAAAGAACTGATTTTTGATTAAGTTTGTAGGACATTTCTACATAACTTCACGATTTACAACACTCCACCATAACTACCTCGTGACCATTAATTTTCATTTTATAACTTTTTTTTTAATATTATAATAAAAATAGTTGCCACAAACTCTATGATCACCGAAGCGCGCAGTGACGGAGTATAACAAGATTCTTAGAAATATTGAAGTATAGTGTATTAATAATCATATTATAGTGAATTCTATTTTTTATGTAACAATGTATTAAACGAACTCATAAGACTAATTTAAAACAAAAATTCCTTAAAACAGAAATAAATTTCAAAGATATCATCATTTTATGCTAATCAAATTTCATATTTAAAATTAAAACTTCTGGAGCGAGAGACCAAACATGTGTTTTTTTTTTATAAAAGAAAACATTGGCAGTGACAGGCGTGCGTTTAGTGTCGCGTTACAAATTCGTCACATTCCTGATTCCATGTCTGAAACTGGATGCCCCTTTAACATGATCCTTATTTCTTTACGTCATATATTATAAGGGAAGGTCTTTGTAATATGGTTTGTTTAACCATCATTTCATATGAATACAGTAGCATGTGGTCGTATCGGGTTACAAGTACGGGTCACGTAGAAACGATTATGAAAAAAATTGTAGACGCAGAATTGATGGTCAACTCTTAGAATCAATGGTTCTTGAGAAACGAGTATAGTGTGCGTGTTTTAAAAATATTATTATGAGGGGGTCTTTTCTGGTGATAAGGTTGACCATGGCCATTCAACGAAGGCCATGGTCTTAACGAACTTATTTGGTAACTTCATTGGACCCACATAACAGGTTGTCAATGCTAGGACAAGTTATTTCTATTTGACCACTTTTATTAGGGTTCCGTACCCAACGGGTAAAACGGAAACCCTATTCCTGAGACTTTGCGCTCCGTCCATCTGCCTCAGGCTGTATCTCATGAACCGTGATAGTTAGAAAGTTAAAATTTTCACAGATGATGTATTTCTGTAGCCTCTACATAACAACGTACTAAAAAACAGCATATACTTAATAAATATTTAAGCGGGCTCCCATACAAAAAACGTGATATTTTACCGTTTTGGTACGGACGGAACCCTTTGTACGCGAGTCCGACTCGCACTTGGCCATTTTTTATTTTATATTTTTATCGGATCGGATGTAGTTTGTATTATAATATTATTAATGTTATCATAATACGTCTAGGGGATTGACAAAACAGATTGAAGGGTGTGTGAATTGACAAGCTATTTAAAGGGTCGACCAAGGTTAACATTAAAGTGACCAAATAGCAGATGTCTTGACTAAATGCCAGATAAAAAATTACCCGTAATCAGCGAGCATGTATGAAGAGACGTATGGAAGATGAGGAAGCGATAGAAATATGCCAGGATCTTAGCAACGCCGGGCGCCACTGGAAATACCTTCGGGTGTCACTAGAGACGCCCGCAGTAATGGACATGGGAGCGGCCGCGAACTCGCGGAATTAAAAAAAAAAGATCGTAGCAAGTGGAAATCCGTGGCGATCATGACTTTATGATACAGTGCCGTTTTGAAAAAAACTAAAAAGGACTTTGAAATTAGATTCCTTACTTTAAAAATTAAATACAAGAAAGTTGAAAATTAAACAATTAAAGATGACTGGCTGCAGCTACGCCCGCGTGATAGTTTTCTCGTTCCTGATTCTCGCGGGAACACATTACCGGGATAAAAAGTAGCCTATGTTACTCAGGCATAGCGTAGCTACATATCAGTGAAAGAATTTTCAAAATTGGTTCAGTAGTTACGGATCATATTCGCTTCAAATAAACAAACAATCAAATCAAAAGTATAGAGTACTCGAACAACCCTAATATAAAAAAAAAACAAAAGAATTTATCTAAAAAGTACAACTTAAACATAAAAAAGTGAGTTTTAAACTTAATTCCTGATTATGAAAAGATTATAATAAGTGCAATAAAAAACTAAGGACAGGAAATGGGGATTTTATCTGACCGTAATAAAAAAATACTTTATTATGAATCGTAAAATACAAGAAGATATTCGTAAATTATTTAATTTTAACTAAGCGCCTAAGGGGTAGTTAGAAGCGTTCTATTACACCTACAATTATGAGATATTTTGTTGACCAAATCTATATTTAGAAATGGTGAATGTAATTTTGGTCCCCCCTTAGCTCTCGACAACTGCTTATGCTCCAATGATGGTTGACCCCTCTATGGATAGCCGTCGATCTGGAGGCAAGCCAAAAAATCGAAAATTTGACCTAAGGGGTCCAAAGTTATGGGCCAAAACCTATGGCGTGGTGCAGTGCGAAGCACCGCGCAAGACACCGTACTAGTATTAAAGAAAATCTTAGCTGTGGCCTAGAAGACATACATCACGCCGAAGGGGTAGGCTGAGGTGCATTCACAACCATATCTTGAGTCGTTTGAGGTAGGTTATGGGGTTCGAGCGCGCGCCGCCTTTATAGAGACATTGCTAAACGCTTAATCGATGCTTCTCAGGACCAGAAGGCTGGCTTTTTCTGGCCCCTAAGACTAATTATCGCCATCCAACGTGGCAACACAGCCAGCATTCTTCCTTCATGATATTATGTAAGCCATCACTAAGGCAATAGTCTTTTGCCCCCTACATGGGACCAACAAAATTACTAACAAAGTATGTAAAATATTTATTTACAATAAGAATAACAATTTACATAATTATATACAAAAAATATTTACACTACAAAATGTCGTTTAAAAATTCCTCCGCGTCATTGCCGACTGAGAACCTTGCCGGGAACCTTCCCAGTAAGCAAATTAAGTACATAAATAAACCATTTCCGTCCCAATATATGCTTATATCTTTAAAACTACGCAACGGATTTTTATGCTGTTTTCACTTTCCACAAAACCTTCCTCAAAAACAACTCTATCTATTAGGACAGGGTGGTTTTTGAGGAAGGTTTTTCGGGCAAAGCCGCGCCCGTCCATAATATAATATCATAGCGCGAATATATTTGAATGCTCGCACATATAATTACGATAAACAAAACAAGTGTGCCTTCACATTAGTGATTATTTAATTAGATATATAGTACAAAAGTGTGGTCGGTACGTCCACATCTCGTCACGCCAAACAAAACACGCTTTATGATTGTTTAGTGATTTATTAGTATGAGAATATCACATCGTTTGGAACTTATAACAACTTTACCTCATCATCTCATTCACCGAGCCTTTTCCCAACTCAGTTGAGGTCGGCTTTCCAGTCTAACTGCGATTCGGCTGAACTTCGATATTTTCCGTGAAGCGACTGCCATCTCACCTCCACAACCCATGGGCGATATCGAAGTTCTGTAGTTAGACCGGTCGGATTTTTGATTAAGGGCTCCAACTACCCCTAACGACTGCCATAGATGTTAGTATGACAACCGGGACCGACGGCTTAACGTGCTCTCCGAGGCACGGAGAGTCTCAGTATCTTAAGTAATGGTCACCCATCCTAAGACCTGCCTGACTAGATGTTGCTTAACCTTTGCAATGTGTTAACATTGTCTGTTACCACGAGCCCCTCTTAACAACTTTACCATACATTATTATCTATACATTATAATATACTATACTATAAGACTCGTCAAACATTGCAACAAAAACATACTTAAAATTTCCGGAATGGGACCAAATTGAAATGGGACCAATCGGGAAGCATTGGCTTTCAAAATTAGTTCACCTTGTCGAAAGGTATGAGGTAATAAACTAGGTATGCAATGCATGCTGCTGTTGCAATTTTCGAACGACAACGATTTAAAATAAAAATAAAATTTTTACATTGTTTTCAATGGAAACATTGTTTTTTTCGGTGATTATTCCTCGATGGTATGTCCGATTATCAACTTTTTTTGTTCTCAACTACCCTCACGCCACACGTTATCACTGTGGTAAGTTTGAAGGAGATCGGTTCAGGCGTTTAGGAGGAGTGTGCGGACAATCAAAATACATGAGATGAGTCGCCTCGAAACTCGCCATCGAATTACAATCGAATTGAGAACCTCCTCCATTTTTGGAAGTCGGTTATAAAACTGTTAATTCGAAAGACACTTATTTATTTGTTAACTAGGCATCAAAATCCGTTGCGTAGTTTTAAAGATCTAAGCATACATAGGGAATGGATGCTACTTTGTTTTATAATATGTTGTGATAACTGAACTACCCCCATTATTTGTTAAGGGATAAATAACACGATTGCAAACGCGGTTTTAAACGTGGTATTACACCGAGCGCTTTGCTGGCTACACGGTTTAAAACCAACAGTGTTCAATAGAACATCGTTGGTTTTAATCATCACCGTGTATTTATATCTTTTAGGTCCGAACCGCCTACTTAATTTAGTGACGCGATGCCGCCGCTGTGCCCCCTACGAAGTAGCCATTGGTGGTCACACGTTATACCCACAGAACAGTAGAAAAGGTTAGAAAAGAAATACTTCCTGATTTGTACTACAACGCGTGTCGCCGATTTTCTCCAACTCATAAACTCCACTACAAGCAATAAATGTATAATTTTACATCTGCTTGCAATGTCGTCGTCGCTTTTGTCTACAAAACTACATAATACAATTGTTATAATTACATAAATATCATGGTATTTTAAGGTTTTAGTACTTCCCTGTGAAAAGAAATATATGGTTGACATAATAATATGAGCGTTCACAATATGAGCGGCGCTCCTGCCTTGACCTTAGGGCCCTTCTAACCTCTACTACTGTTGTGCTTTTAGCCCCATATTTCTTTTCTTTTTTTTTAGAATTATTTGGCATGACTTCAAAGGCCTTTGTGCCATCACTTTTCTACTCATCGTGATTAGGGTTGCCAATTACATGATAGATTCAGAAAACTGTTGCTAAAATTATGATAATATTAACTATTTGTGTGTTTTGCACATAGTAACTTTTTCTAGTAATAATAATAGCTTATGTTACTCATGATTATGATAATTAGCACCCAGAACCGCCGGCACTCTGATGTTATCCATTCGAAGGCGTACCCGAGTCGTACGGCCATGGACGTTACGGGTGACGCGCGACGGTTTAAAGAACCCAGTTTTTTTAAGAACCCAGTACAATTTTGAGTCATTCGTTAAAAAAAAAAATCTTTCATCTTTTCAATATTATTATAGAACTATTGAAGGATTATAGATACTTTTAAAACATACTCAATAAGAAAAAGAAGAAGGAATACGTACCTACTTAAAAGTTGGTACATTTTTGGCTAGAATTACTTAGAAGACAGATTTATTAATAAGGCTCTTTAGTACCCGTTTTTAGGGTTCCGTAAAACAGGAACCCTATTACTGAGACTTCGCTGTCCGTCTGTCTTGCGCTGTATCTCATGAACCGTGATAGATAGAAAGTTGAAATTTTCACAGATAATGTATTTCTGTTGCCTCTTTAACATCAAATACTAAAAAACAGAATATAATAAATATTTAAGGGGGATATAACAACAAACGTGATTTTTTCAGTACGGAACCCTATGTGCGCATGGACGACTCGCACTTGGCCTTTTATACGACCAAGACGATAATGAAAGCCAAGGCCAGTAGTTACTATAACTAATAGAATAAACTTCAAAAATATCTAAAATTCATTGTTCCTTACTATTTTACGTCTAAACACGTATTCCAAAAACTAGTTTTGTACCAAGCCAAACAAAGGGTAATAAATAATAATAATACATAAAATTTAATGGTGTCCCATGAAACAATGGCTGCCATTTTCACTTTTTTTTGTCGCCCGTCTTTGTGGTGTCCGTTAGTGAATAAAATATAGCAGGTAGCCTTGCCTTGAACGAGTTCTTGTTTGGCCTCTTCCAGAAACCACTATACTCCTGGGATTTAAATGATATTAGTTCTAAACTACCTGGTGCTCCCGCCCGCGTGGGGTCGTTTCTAGTTCCCAATACCCACGGGAAAATTCCCGGGATTAAAAGGATCCTTTTTATATTTTGGACGTTCTCACACAACGTCATCTAACCCAAACTAAGCTATAAGCTTGTGCTATGAGATCTAGACAACTGATAAACATACTTATATATTTCTAAATACATACATAATATACATAGAAAACACCCAAACTCCGAAACAAACATTTGTGGATCACACAAATATTTGATTCGACCCGGGAATCGAACCCGAGACTCCGGAGTCGAAAGCCGATACACTACCGACCACGCCATCGAAGCAGTTTACTTATAACATCAGTTATTTGTTTGTGAAAGTCCCGTTGAAATCGGTCCAGCCGAGAGATTAGACGGAACTAACCATAAGATATAAGAAAATACCGGAAAAGTGCATGCCAAGCCACGCATAACATAGGGTTCCGTCACTCCCCCTAAAAACCTCCAAAACTCCTGAACTAACTGAGTTACAACATTTGTTATAGTTTTCCTTTAAAGTTTATTACATGAACTACCATCATTAATTTTTTCAGGGTCTTCACGCCAGCCGTTTAGATTTTAGAGGGGGAGACGCCCTGTTTTCGCAAAAACACGCTCTTCAACGCTTAATATGTCGCAAACGGATGTTTAAACCAAAAATCATCTTGGCAACCTCTCTGTGTTTTTAAAAGACCCATCTAATGATACCCCACACGCACGATAGAGTAGAAGCGAGAAAAAAATATTATCCACACTTTACCACACAAAAAAAATCTTTTTCAAAATTTTATTGTAGCACTTTGTTGGCGTAATAAATATACATATCCATAGAAACTATAAGGGTTTCGAGACTTTCACCACGGAAAAATAGTATCATATAAATTACTGATTTAGCTGTCAGTCTTTTGTCTATGTTATTCTTTCTTAGGCGACTCGTGTATTTCGTTTGGGATCGAACTCCTCCTAAACGACTGGACCGATCTTTTTGAAATTTGGCACGGTCATAGTAACCATCACCGTGAGTGCATATATCTGAATTCATAAAGATCGGTCCAGTCGTTTAGGAGTTAGACCCGGATCGACAAACTCAGCTCAATTATTGCAACAGCAGAATGTATTGCATACCAGTTCCTATGTTCATTTTGTTCATTACTTAATATTACTCCTCCGGAGAAATATTACCGACTTTATACTTATTCATTCTGGTGTATTGACTTTCTGAGCTTTTGGTGCATACATACATACATACATAAAATCACGCCTCTTTCCCAGTGGGGTAGGCAGAGACCACGGATTTCCACTTGCTACGATCCTGGCATACTTCTTTCGCTTCGTCAACTTTCATTAATGTAAGTACCTACTTGCTTTTGTTTCAATTTGCCAAAATGACAAATAAATCCTTGCCTTTTATTCACGTGTCAAATTATGACAGCAATTAGCGCTCTCTTCTAATCTTGACCATTCCTAACCATAATTTAAAAAGGTTCGATTTTTAAATTTAAAATAAATAAAGCTAAAGTTTTTTTAAACCCGCCAATTTACACTTCATTGGCAACGGACCTATCGTGTTCAGTAGCAGTTTCAAATTACGAACATCTCCGGACTAACCTAACGAGACAGAGGTATAAACCAGCCAAATGCAAAATACTTTTTTATAAAACCTATTCCAGTAGAGAAGGCGGCTTTTTAAATTGGCTGTCGTTAACACGTTAAACAGCTTTTCGCCCGCAGCTACGCTTGTGGTTTTGTTTTTGTTCCCTTTATAAAATTGTTGGGTAATTAAATAATTTAGTTCTTTCATATTATATGATATGGGTGAACAAGTTGTTTTGAATTACGTTGGAAATATAAATAGCCACATGCTTTGTTTGGATTTGTTTAGGTATTTGTAAATATGTTTAATTAAACCCGAGTTTCTATAATTAGTATGACCAATATTACGTTAATTGATAATAAATGACTATAACGCTATTTACGCACATTTCGCTATTTACTGTAGTCTGACAATAATATATTGTAGATTATATTGACCCTATAATGTTAAAATAATACGATAGGTATATTATGTAGTATCGTCATACTCGTACAACAACGTGTTGAAAACAATATCTATTGTATTTAACAGTACCTACATATTTATAACACGATAAAATTATGAAGGCGTTCGCCCCCAAGTAATTGGTAATCACGATGAACTTTTTTCTTTGGCAAGACCAAACTTTGTTTATTAGGTACAGTGGAGTTTAGTGCGTCAGTAATTATTTAAGTTTCGAAGAGTTTGTAAGTGAAACGTCTTTTAAAGACAGCGAACGATTAATGGAAAAGGAGGGAAACTTTTTTTTACGTGTCTGATTATTATTTAAACTTGTTATTATAAAAAGTAGCATATTTCGGTATTGAATTCTGATTTACGTAAAACAACAGACACATTTGACAATTTATTTTTGAAATACAGGTGAAAGACACGCGATAGGTCAATAAACATACAAAGCGATAGTAGATATAGTATAATTATATACTTATATAGTACATAGGTCAATATGCTTCTTTTTATTAAATTAATTCGGCCATTTTGGACTAACCCATTATAAATGTCATATAAATCCGTGACGCCCGGTGACGGCAATAAGCTTGCCCCCTATTACGTGGAACTAAAATACTGGCAAATTGTGGGTGTGTAAAGCACCTCTGCCTACCCCTTCGGGGATATAGGCGTGATATGTGTGTGTCAATCTACATATTAATATATTCCAAAGGACTGTTATCATCATAATCATAATAAAAGTCTGTCCGTCCCGATGTATGCTTAGATCTTTAAAACTACACAACGGATTTAAGTATATGATTTTAATTGTTTTCACCAATGGATAGAGTGGTTCTCGAGGAAGGATTTTGTGTATATAATTTGTGCAGCGGGCGAAGCCGCGTGCGTCCAATAGGTAATAATATATTGTTGGTTTTCGTAAACTTTACCATCGTGTTTATGTAACATGTAAAAAAATACCTAATACAAATGATACTTTTTTTTTATTATAATAAACAAAGTATCAAGATTTGTTCAACGCAACATGAAACTCGAATCGAATTCACTGGAAATACGGCAGCGTGTGTATCGAACTCACGAACATCCGGTGTCAAGCTCTGTTTTTAAAGAAACTAGCGCTAGTCCTTACTTCTCTTCGATTTTCACTAACTAATTAGTAATTGTTTCATCTTATTACTAGTCAAAAAGATGACTAATTGCCTAGTTTTAAATAAAATAAGACTGGCACCTATAATTCTAAATTTAAAAATATGCTCCAACTGAACCCAGCAAGGCGGATTTGCTCCGGCGATTAAAAGACTTTCACTAAATAGGTACCTACATATTTATTTGCATAGAAACATACGACTTCATTGTACGTATCCCACCTACTCGGTCACAAATAAATTACATGGTTCGTGTTAACCATTAATTATGAATAGAACCAATAGCACCAAGCGTCTACCATTGTAATCTTGATAGAGATAGTAGGTATAATAATTATATCAATTCATTTGAATTCTAATAAAAAAACTACTCGGAACAGAATCCAAGTAGGTATTTAAATTCCGAACGTACCGATTTTAACATCTCTCGTAATTTTTAATAATAATTTTTAGTAATTTTGTGCGGTTGGTACTTTGCGACGTGAGTTTATATAGAGTAAAAATGCGAGTTGTCGTCCTTGAGACAATTTTGTATCATAATAGTATAGATAAGTATTATAGTAAAGCGAAATCCACTTTGTTTTACATGGCAAAATCGTTCTACTATATTTTATAGATTTGTCGTTTACGTATATTATTACTTTATAATTGTAATCATAAAATAAAATTTATGGATTTATTATGTACTTACTAAAAATCAATATTAAGTATAATGATTAATGAGTTGTTATCGTATTAACAGACCAAACCAATGTGCGAAATATAATTATTTAGCACGTTATAAAACTGTTTAATTGTGGAACGCAAATTAATTTAAGATGGAGACTTTTCGGAGTAGTCTTGTGCATAATATTCTACATATTAGAAAATTTTATTTCATATTATGGTTAATCTTAAGATGCATTTGTTAACGTATTAAGTATTCCACGTGTGTCCAGCGAACAACACGAGCACATTAACATTCTCAACTCTCGCGCAGGTTCTCATGGCAAGCCGCATGCGTTAGCTGTCCCGGTAAATGCTACTGCTTTGATTCAAAAAATAAAATACACCTACATACTATATTTTGTACATGGCGGACAGGGTGGTTATATTTACTTTTAGACAATATGGAAGATTCAGCAGTTAACATTTGAACAATGATTAGTATGATTACTAATGAATCGAAGTATTGGGAGAAAGAAAATTATTACCCTAATCCTAATCCTAAAGCATTTTACGAGGTTCTTTCAGTAATTTTCTTCCTAGAGTGATAATAAGTGATCATTAACTATGCTCCCAGTTAGTCAATAGAGATTGAACGCCCACTAAAAATCGACGATTAAACGAGAAGATCAACACTTACAAATTCTTAAACAACAAATAAAAATAATTAGATCCAACAATTCCCCGTGAGCGTAGGAAATACGATTATATGAATAATTCATTCCAGATAACGACCAAAAAGTAAGCCGATTGTTGACTTCTAAGAAACATTGATCAGATTTTATAACGTATTTTGTACTATAAGAATAGTTATACCTACATACTTAACATTTTCAAATGCCGGTTCCCAAAAAGTAAATTGATTGATTGTAAGGTTAATCTAAGTATTATTATGTGAATGGTATTATTATATATTATAATGTTAGACGGAAAAATCGAATGGAGTTCATAGTTATGGTGAAATAAAATAAAATAAATAAAAACTGTAAAAATTGCTAGCAAAATTTAAGAGAAAATAAAATTTTGGTTTTCTAGGTATTGATAAGAACAATAAAAACCACTGTGAACCACTACGGCTACGAGGAGATCATTCCTGCCGGGGAAAACCACACGTATAAACTAACATAAAACTAGGTACCTACCTAGTTTTATGTACCTACCTATTAATAGTACTTTAGATTACGATTGCTAGGTGTAGTTTTCTCATTTCCCAGTCCTACGGGAACACATTACCGGGTTCAAAATTATCCTGTGTCAATTCAGGAAATGGTCTAGGGTTTGATGATTTACGCGTGAATAGTTAACAAACATTCTTCTCAAATGTCATTCTAAAACTTCCACGCAATGTACTATAGTACACCATAGAACACAGGATAACCTATAGGTTATCCTGTGTTCTATGGTGTTTGTAAATTCGTGAGTGCCATATGCTAAGTAGATTACTTTTATGTGTTACAGTCAGTCATAGTTAAGAAAACCAGTATTATACAGTGTATTAAGTTCAGTTTAATTAGTCCTCTAATTACGACTATAATTGGTATGGGCTCCGTTACATAGTTACAATATAAACTACCTTTAATTTTGTGGTTATTATGGACATCACTACTTTTTTTGATGCAGGTGCATCTATGCACATTGATGGAGTTATATTCTCATTTATTAGGGTTCCAATATCAATAAAAAATAAATGGCATTACAATTATCTACTGTGTTTCTACAATTGTCATTTCAAGTAGTATACAGAGTGAATATTTCAATAATTCCGCTGTATATACAACGTTAATTGACTCTTGTCGTTAGTTTTTAACTTTAAGTTTTGTCGTTATACCTATTTAATGAGCAGTTTTAATATTAATGGGCCATCCAGCCATGATCTTTTCGTAACGTAAGTAGTAATTGGGTAGTATTTTCATAAAGGTACATCGTACGAATTCAACCGTATAAAATATAATTTTATGAATGGTTATGTATAGTAACTTATAAAAGGAAACTTGACACATGTCAAGAACTAAGGGCTCACTTTTATTCCGAGAAAAATACACGCTGACTCCTGTCAAAATAAAAAAGTAACTTTTCTATAAGTACAAGGCCTACAACGGGCTTCGATACCTTATTAGTTTTGATTATAATTTTCTGTGGTGGCTAACTGGACGAACAACATTGCCATGCCATGTCTATTTGTATTTACCTACTATTTTATTTATGTAGTGTAGTAAAATACTTGCATAGAACACAAGTTTATCGCGCTTTTTATCTTAGTTATGAAATGTTTAGATGAATTCTGTACCCGTACCTATTTTTATTACATGGGTATTTGCATCTTTAACCACCCAACAGCAGGCGCGGTAGTTTTAAAGTAAGTAAGTAGGTACCGATACAGTCCTTTCTCGTTATTCTTTTGGTTCAACTTCAGGGAACTTGAGGTGTGAAGATGGCAAGTGCGTGGGGGTAAAGTTCATAATTCGCGTTATTCATAGTTACACCGTCACCGATAACGTATTAATTACATTATAAATTACCCGACACACTTCCCAACAGCTGATAACGTGCCGACGGCGCCAAATGCACATAAAACATCACTAGAAACGACGGATGTGAGTGACTAGAAAACGTTGACGACAGCCAGTTTTGTAAGTAAACGAAAACAGTCGTGTAAATAGCTCGGCCGCCACACGCTGTGGTCGTACCATTTCGATGCGAATTCTGTCACCGATTATAAAAATACACTAAACGGATCTCTGGCGAAATTGCAGGCCAGCGACCCCATACTGATGGGCCATAATTAATCGGTCGACACATACCTAAATACGACGTGCATTGCGCTGTCCACGCGCCATCAAACTCCAAAACACGTCGGTAAATGCACACCGTTTGACACAACACGCACGTTACATATTTGTTATCACACACTGTTGTCGCTTGTTGCACTCGCGATGCACGTAATGTGGTACACTGGTCATTATTTTGTTTATCGCCGGCAGTTTTAGACGAGATCGGCGAACGCACTTGAAACGGGCCGCAACAGACCGGAGTCGCGAGTCAACTGCACACAACAATGGTGCGGCGTGCGCGAGACCGAGAGCCCACTCACACTAACACAGATTTACTCACACAGAGAGGGCGCAGCGTGCACCAACGCGCGCTTATAAAAAACCTACGATCGGTATGCAGACGTTCGGTTTGAAGCAGGTCCTCGCTTGACGCTGTTTTCGTCTGCGGTTCAGGGTTCCCGAACTACAAACAACAAACTCCACATAATTTATCTATGGTGATGTTAAAAAGTGTTATAGGTAATTTGCCACACTACTACGGACTCGAAGTTAAAATTTGTATCAGTGCTTTTGAGCGACATTTTAGTTTATAACTTACTGCTTACTACGTCTTTATACCGGTGATAATATAGATGCCCGAGGAAATCTTGAACTAGGTAGGTACTTTTAATAAGACACATGGCAATACTTTGACTTAATTTTTTCCACTTTTATTAATTTTGAAATTTGACAATTAAATATAAATTTCATGTGAAGCATAATATTATGACATATTAATACTAGTGGCCGCCTGGGGCTCCACCTAGTATGGTTTAATTTCAGTCATTCACAGGTCAGATAGGACCGGAAATTCCTTCAATAGGTAGGTATGTACCTAAGTAACTATTTCATTTTACAATTTTTCGTAAGTATAGTTAAGGTATGTACAGAAAGAAATAAAAATTGTTTTGAGTCCCAAATATACCATCACCTTAGTTGAATGCTTACAATTATTATGTTCTATCTTCTATCTATCTATTTTTTCTTCTTCATATCTTCTTCTTCTCTTCTTATAATTAAAAAATAATCACCGCTCGTTTATCACACTAAAACTTGGGAACCGCTGGATTTGTCTCATTTTTGTCTTGGAATATTCGTACAAACTCAGTGAAGATATAAAAGGTGGTACGAAGTTTGCCGGAACAGCTATAAATTTATTATTATACTACAGTATTTCACTAAAGAAATACCTGTCTTATATGTTTCAAAACTATTTTGAATTAAAAAAAACATTATTATTAAAAAACAGCCATCCTAGACGCTATCGTATGTTTTTAAATATTACTCACATAAACCTTACTTTTTAGGCCTACTTTTAAAAAACTCCCCTTATTGGGGAGATTTTCCTGCATGGCAACATTAAAAACAAAAGAACGGCAGTCAGCGAACCTTGAGTGGGCAGGCGATACGATTCGAGCCTGCGCCCGAGTCAGCGCGCCATGTTGCCGGTGCCGAGGGCGAGATAACGCTATACATTATTATCGACCTCTCGTTCCCACGCTTGTTAGCGTTATTGCGTGCCGTAACTATACTCGTCAGCGACTCTACCACACACCCACACGCACGCATTGTTATCTTACACAAAATTTATAACAAGCAAGTCGGATTCAGTCCCAGTACTGGGCACTCCTAAATTCTTTGCGGAAGGGTTCTTTTTTACATCTTGGATCTTTACTCCGCGGATTCACCAGAGGCTAAATAAAAATTATAATGATTTGCTATTGTTGATGGTTTGTTTTGTATGATTTGGTTTGTTATTTTGGCACTACTGAATAGTTTTGGCGGGTAAACGCGTGCGTAGTGAATGGCAGCTATGAATGAATGGCCAATGGTTTGTACTGTGTAGCTACTAGTTGTTGGTATTGGTAGGTTTTAGTTTGAGAAGTAAATACCTACCTACCTAAGTAATTCTTATAAAAAATAGGTTTATAAATAAATATAGATTAATAAATAAAGATTCTGTTTTTATTAAGTCAATGGTCTTAGCTTACTTGTACTACTTACTGTATCATCTGTGGTCTTAGGATTTAAGGTTTGTGACCCAAGCCATAAGACCTCAAAAAACATGAGGGTTGTGATTTTAGGTGTACTACATTGACTGGGCAGTACGGGGCATGTCATCTTTCATGCTTAGGTAATAGGCTAGCTACCTACTGTCTCTTAGAACTATTTTGGTAAGTATCAATCTACCTACTAGAAAGTGGTTTACGCCAGACCTAGCCTATTTGTACACATAACAAACTTTTACCTAGGTATGTCATCCTCACTTTGGTAAACTTTGGTAAATAACTACGCCCCAAGTTTCCAACCCCGATCAACGGCTTCTGTTAAGGTGGATACTCGATTTGTAATGTGTAGTTATGAAACTTCTGTCCCTTACTACACTCGCAGGAAATTTCAAAAAATATCTTTATTGTGTCACGTGATTGCGATAGACATCTACTGCGATATCATTGGTTATCGACAAACTCTTCGGAGTCCATGCTCATAGAGGCAGTCAGTGATTATGACCTCCCCAGCTGGTACTACAATACGGGTGGTAGTACTGAGCATGCGCGGACTCTTTGAATCCAGCACGTGGACGGCGGCCAGTCGCCGTTAGCCGCCATAACCTCCCAGCTGTCAATGATATGACCTCCTAACTGGCCCGCCCCCTTACTTCATGTATGGATAAGTTTAATATTTTATATTGACTGGCTCGAGGTACGGTCACAGAATAGGAATAGTACAGATACACTGCTAATGTTACCTATTCTTTTAGGGTTGTCACAATATGTTAAGAGAAATTTAACAAAATATTAATAATAGTTTAGTACACGATAGTTATGCTTATATTCTCGTGGGGATAGACAGAGGGATAGGATGGGTTTTGTAGGTGCCATTAGCTATAAGGCTATCCTTCCGGGGGGCTTACTCGGAACGTCCGACGATTAAACCGATCGTACAGTGCATGTTATTGATAACAAATTTAACTGGGGCCCGCATATTGAGTATGATTGTCTATAATAAACTTAGGCAATTCCTCGCCAATATGGTCATACTAAAAAATCGCATCCCATATCAAAATGATGCTGTATAACTCCCTAGCAAAGTTCTATGTTCAAAATGGATTAAGCAGCTACGGTCGCACATATAACTCCTACATACAAAGTATTTTTAATATTCAGCGGCGAATCCTTCGTAACATTGTTTCCGCAAATATTAAACAGCAGTTTGATGATGACGATAATGGCTTCTTTAACTATTGTAAAATCCTACCAGTCCAAACCCAAGTGAAGTTCATGTTACTAAAATAAAACTATCACGATCAAAAATATCGAATTAAAATAGTGCATTCTGTATATACTCGGGCTGTTGCTCGAAACAAGTTATGTACGAGTGGCGCAAATAATACCTATGGCGAGCGAACGACTGCTTACCTGGTTCCTAGACTTATCAATGTATTACCGCCAGAATTGCAATGTTTAGACAATCTTGTACCACATTGTGTTAAACGTAGGTTAAAAAACCACTTTATAACATCGCTAATACGATGAAAGCATGTATTTTTTCTACTCGTAGGTACACTCATAAAACAATGTAGAATAACGAGTATTAGTTATAAACCGCGTAGGTTTCTATATAGTACTCATGTACAATTTGAAATTACGAGTACCTACGTAAATTTAAAATGATAAATAAATAAAAAAAAATAAAAAAAAATGTTCCTAGTACCTACTGCCTAGTCAGTCATATCTTATAGAAGTTGAAAAATTACCTGGAATAGTTTTCTCTCTCCTGACGGCAACCTACTTATATATATAAAACACAGCCAAGTGCGTGTCGGGACACGAATAAAAGGGTTCTGTTCACCCATAATAGCCTCTATTACTCCTGAACTAACAGAGTTACCTGATCCGTTATAGTTTACATTTAAAGTTCATTACATGGATTACCATCACGAATTATTCAGAACGTCAAACAAGTTCCTTCGTAAGCTTAAGTTCGGAACTTTTTTTTTTCAAGTTAGCGGCCAATGGCCACCGTTCCCGTGTGCTTCAAGCTGTAATCCTCATATTTGAATCTTGATATTCTTGTTATCTTGATATTTAAAAATGTAGACAAAAGAGTTGCAATATTTTATATCAATTGCATTAGAGCTATTCAAAAATCTACTTCTTATGATGAAGATGAATGAACAATAATAAAAAATATATTTGGCGTAGCTAATCACAAATATAAGGGTAGTAACCTCAACGGACAGGAAACACATGAGATTTATACAAGTTATGTTCGTATTTGCAAGCTTTCGATTGTAATAAATAAGGATACAAATTATAAATGTTTCACAATAATATCATATGAAGTTATCAATTTTGTACACGACTGTACTCCATACAAATGTAGGGCAAACGAAAACTTCTTTTTTGAAGCTGCTTTAATTTGAAATTAAAGCAGCTCAAATTTATAGTCGTTCATGCGACTATTTCACGACTATTTTTTGGCATAAACTTTAAACCGAAAATCGCAGGCGTTCCGGAGAAAGTTGAAGTTTTCAAATGTTCAAGCCATAATCCTCATCAGGTTACCGTTATATCTCTGGAACCTTTGAAGGACTATTTCTGAGATTTGGCATGTCGTTACGACTATTTCATGACTATTTTTTGGAACCTAAACCAATTCGATAGGCTTTACCGTTTGCTAGCACCAGAGATGAGGATTACAGCTTGACGGTCAAGCCATAATCCTCATTAACTTATAGCTGTAACGCCGAAACTATAATACGACATTTTTTTTTACATGTACGACTATTTATGACTATTTCATGACTATTTTTTAGCGTTGTCAAAATTCGTTTTCATTGAGATTTCAAATATGAGGATTACAGCTTGAAGCACACCCGCTCCCCTACGTCTATTGCCGAGGTACGCACTTCGAAGTATTTCCTGTTAAAACTGTGCTACGAAACATAGCATCTGCATAAACTAAGCTTGCCTTCTTCTTAACCTACCTACAGTATGTGTGAGGTATGCTATGACGTCATAGGACAGATAAGCGATGGTAATGCGTTATGCGGCCCGCCGACGGACTAATGAAATCATTGTCACATTACGCAGTTCGCCGTAGGGCCATTTTCTTAGGGTTGTCACGAGTTCACGACGAAACATGTTTGTGGTATGGCAATGTGGGACATTGGTTACAAGATTGTGATGTGTTATTGTTAGGTGGTGTGTACTCACGGTGTTATGATTTACTTGATGTAAAATAGAATAAACGTTAAGCAATATTTTGGCCTTTGTAGTTTACCTGGTTAAATATTTTTGATGTCCTATATTATGTTAGTGTTTTCGTCATACGCCTTCGGCCTTTATTTCTTTAGGGGTGTTATTAATGTATGAATTCTGACAACCCTAGTATACGCTTTTTTTTAATTCCGCTCTTACTTCCGTTGCCGGGCGTCTCTGGTGCACACGCTGAAGGTATTTCCAGTGGCGCCCGGCGGAAAGTGGTGCAACTAATAGAAATGTCGCATTCGTATTGTTATTTTTATGCAGTGTTGCCAGCCAATTTTAAAACTATGTATGTAATAGATACAAAGTTTAAAACTGAAACTTAATTTTGTCATACACTTGATCCGCTGTTAGGGCCAACACTCAGCTCGATTTGTCTCTTTTGCCGGTCCCATCATGCCCTTCGTTTCATCTCTCTGTGGTTGGTGAGGATGACGTCCAAAAATCTCTTTTAGCCATCACCTCCTCTGCTGTTGGGAACGATCAGCTGTGTTCTAAAATGATTTCTCCTATTCTCCCGTCCGTAATCCCCATTTTAACTCATATCTTTAATTTCTCCCTTTCCTCCGGCTGTTTTCCTGGTGCTTGGAAACAGGCACAAGTTATTGCACTACCTAAAACATCGAACCCTTCTCTCCCGTCCCAATTTCGTCCTATATCCATTCTACCATTCCTATCCAAAGTCCTTGAACATATAGTACATCGCCAGTTGACTAGTTACCTGACACGGTATAATCTCCTTAGTCCCTTTCAATCTAGGTTTAGGGCAGGTCACAGCACTGTGACGGCACTTCTTAAGGTGACCGACGACATACGTTGGGCCATGGAGAATCTGAGAATGAAATAGATCTCTGACAGTATTGATGCTACTGGACTTCAGTAGTGCCTTTAACTCGGTAGACTTTGACGTTCTCCTTGGTATCCTTAAGTCGTTGAATTGTTGGAGGGAGGGGATGGAGGCTGTGACCTGGTTTAAATCCTATCTTCAGGGCCGCTCGCAGTGTTTTCGCTACAATGACGCTCCGTCTGACTGGTGCAATCTCGCTGCGGGCGTGCCCCAAGGTGGCGTACTCTCTCCTCTTTTGTTCTCAATTTTTATCAACTCCGCAGTTAGAGTCATTTCTTTCAACTTCCATCTGTATGCAGACGACCTACAGCTGTATAGACACTTTACCCTTAACGAGTATCGGACTGCCATCGCTGCCATGAATCATGATCTGAGTGCCATCAGCCTATGGACAAGGTCATACGGCCTCCACATAAATCCCACTAAGTCTCATGCCATGGTAATTGGCAGTCGGCAGATGTTGGCAGGGCTGGATACGGCATCTCTTCCAGCTATCGTGCTGGATGATATCCCTATCAAATACACCAATGCCGCTAAGAACTTAGGAGTTATTATCGACAACAACTTGTCCTGGGGCTCTCATATTAACGAGGTCAGCAAGAAGGTCCACTTCACCTTTCATACACTTAAATGTCTCCAGAGTTTCTTGCCCCACGATACTAAAATCTCGCTGGCCCAAACACTAATCGTGCCGATCTTGGACTACGCGGACGCTTGCTACCTGGATGCTACAGAGGAGCTCTTAAACAAACTTGAGCGGTTGCATAACTTAGGTACCTATCTGATTTATTTTTAACTTACGTAAGTATGATCACGTCTCAAAATTTCGCAAGGAACTCAAGTTGCTCCCAATCCGCATTCGTAGAAATACTCGGTTATTATGTCTCCTCTTCAATGTCCTACACAATCCCTCATATCCTTCCTACCTGCGGGAGCGGTTCACACTGATGCGTGCATCAGATGAATCGTGCCGGCCTCACCTCTCCTACCGCCTCAATTGTCCTTCCCACAAATCTGACTTCTTCTCCTACTCTTTCTCCGTTCATGCCGTCAGACTGTGGAACGCTCTTGCAACCGATATAAGGAACTGCAGAACTGTGTCTGGCTTCAAGAAGAGAGTCAAAGAACACTATCTCGCTTCCTTACCTTAATTATTGTACGTCTATGTATGTTTATATAACTTTTTATGTATGTATTTGTGTACTTATGTAGTTATAGTTTATGTAAGTTTATTATTAACCTGCACACACATCAGGACTTGTTTGCATCACGATCTCCTCTCTTAGGCCCACTGGAAGAGATCTCTTTAGAGATAAGTGGCGCCATTGTATACATGTTTAGTTTGTATCCATTTACTGTTTTATTTACTGTGTGTGTACAAAAATAAATAAATAAAGAAACACACAAAACATCTTTATCCCTGAAGGGATAAGTACACAGAGCTATTTATTACACCCATCGACAGTTAGTAGGGACAGTAATAGGGAGCGACGTGAATCTATTGCCGACATTAATAATCTGATGTGCAGAAAATTAAGGACAGTGGATTGGGTCTCGTAACCGATAGACCCCATGCGGCTGGAGACACCATTTGTGAAATTTTCTGAGACATCACAATACCTATCATTGGTTACTTATCGATTGAAGTCTCAGAGACGCTGCTTTTAGACCAGTGGAATCGTTCCCTAGGGCGCTCCCACTGACCCAGAGTCTCCAGCCGCAGCAGCTGGAGCGGGTCATGGGCTCCCTGTTTCCGACGAGCGCGGAGGAGCACGTCCCTCCGCGCATGGCTCCGTCTCTGCCCGACGCGGATAGCACCAGCGAAGACGACGTACCCGAAGTCAGGGTGGGGGAGCTAGGTGCGGCAGTACTCCGGCTTAAACGCCGGAAAATCACTGCCCCCGGACCCGACGGCATTCCTGGCCGTGCATGGGTCCTGGCCCTCGAGGAACTCGGGCCTCGACTGATGGGGCTCTTTAGCGCATGCCTCGAAAGGGGCCAGTTTCCCAAGGTGTGGAGGACGGGGAAACTGGTCCTGATCCGTAAGGCGGGGCGGCCGGTGGACTCACCGTCCGGGTACCAGCCGATCGCTCGACGAGGTGTGTAAGCTCTTTGAGCGAATTATCGCGGAACGCCTCGTCGAGCATCTCTCGACGGTGGGGCCAGACCTGGCGGACAACCAGTACGGTTTCCGTCGGGGACGCTCCACCGTGTGCTCATGCGCGTCAAGAGCCTGACGGAGGAAGCAGTCTCGCAGGCCAAGGTGGTGGTGGCGGTGTCTCTTGACATCGCCAACGCGTTCAACACCTTGCCATGGAGCTGCATTAGGGAGGCGCTCGTGTATCTCGAAAAGCCTCTCTACCTCCGTCGTATTGTCGGGGCCTATCTCTCGGAGAGGGCCATAGCTTTCCCCAGCTGGCTCGGGCCAGCTCGGCGGGATGTGTCGTGCGGTGTTCCACAGGGGTCGGTCCTGGGGCCGCTTCTGTGGAACATCGGCTACGACTGGGTGCTGCGGGGTGCGTTGCCTGAGGGCGTCGGCGTAACGCGCTACGCCGACGATACCCTCGTCACGGCACGGGGTGCAACGTACCAGGAGGCAGCACTCAAGGTTACGACGGGTGTTGCTCAAGTCGTGGGTCGGATACGGCTGGAACTGGAGGTGGCCTTGCACAAATCCGAGGTTCTGTGTTTTCACAGACCTCGGAACGGTCCACCTAAAGGTTCCAGCATAAATGTGGGAGGCGTTAGCATCGGCATCAAGCCCTCGATGAAGTATCTAGGGATCGTACTTGATAGCCGATGGAACTTCGGAACACATTTCCGAAGTTTGGTCCCCAAGGTGACAGGCATCGGTCGCGCTTTCAAGACTGATGCCCAACCTAAAGGGACCCAACGCTTCCTGCAGGAGACTGTACCTGGGGATCGTGCGGAGTATGGCCCTATACGGGGCTCCCGTATGGGCGGCGCGTTTGACGGCCAACAACTCAACGCTCCTTAATAGACCGTTGAGGACCTTGGCCGTCAAAATAATAAGGGGCTACCGCACGATCTCCGGAGAGGCTGCATGTCTCCTAGCCGGGACCTCTCCATGGGACCTGGAAGCGAGAGCCCTTGCGTCATTGTTCCAATGGCGCAAGGAGGCGCTGGAGCGGGACCACAGGCCTGCGTCTCGAGAAATCGATGACCAGCGGTCCCAACTCCGCCAGGATCTCATGGAGTCATGGAGGGTGCGACTTGAGCAACCCAAGTGGGGTACCACCATCATCACGGCAGTGAGACCGATCAAGGACGATTGGCTGCAGAGGCAGCATGGTGACCTCGTGAGGTCACCATGCTGCCTCGATACGTGTATCGTGCGACGCAGATCCTTACCGGGCATGGATGCTTCGGTAGCTATCTGTTTCGCATCCGTCGTGAGGTCACACCCCGGTGTCAACACTGCGAGGTTTCCGACGACGACACCGCACTCCACACGTTAGTGGAGTGCTCTGCGTGGGCGAGTCAGCGCCGGGACCTCGTAGTGGGTCTGGGCGTGGATACCCTGTCGCTGGAGACCATGCTTCAAACCATGGTCTCCAGCGGGAGTAGGTGGAACGCGGCCGTGTCCTTTTGCGAGCAAGTCGTGCTCGCTAAGGAGGCGGCCGAGAGGGAGAGGGAGCGTACCCTCCCCGCCGAGTTCCGTAGTCAGCGGCGAGGGCGCCGCAGACTCATCTACGCCCAAGACCATCGACCTCCATGATCGGGGCCTGAGGACGGCGGGATCGCCACCCGTCGTCCTTACAGAAGCAGGCTAGAAGGGTTGCGTGCTGCGGGGCCTTTGCCCCATAGCACGCAACCAGATTCACTCACTGACGCGGAATAAAACCCTACCCCAACGACGCGGGATTCTCATCCCGTCCCAACCCCCGCAGAGACCACAGAGGTGGTCAAAATCCGCCGGGCGCCACTGGAAATACGTTCTGCTTGTAACCAGAGACGCCCGGCAACGGACGTTAGAGCGGCCGCGGCCCTGGGCCGCGGAACTAAAATAACTAAATGACACCAGACCCGCTTAAATAAAATAAACCGTCCAAGTGCTAGTCGGACTCAAGCACAAAGGGTTCCGCACCAACTCACGTTTGTTGTATGGGAGACCCATTAAATATTTATTCTGTTCTGTTTTTTAGTATTTGTTGTTATAGAGGCAAAATAAATACATCTGTGAAAATTTCAACTTTCTAACTATCACGGTTCATGAGATACAGCCCAAAGCAGACGGACGGACGGACCGCGAAGTCTCAGTAATAGGGTTCCCGTTTTACATTTTAGGTACGGAACCCTAAAAAACCTATTCATCGTCTTTCTTTTTCCTTTGAGTGGCAAAGACACGCAAATATTCAGCCACCGATCATTCACTGAATTCTGACTGCGTGATTATTACTTACCATTCGCCAAACCAGTCTGCAAGCGTGACACGGACTCTCACGAACAGAAATTATTGTCAGAATATCTTTATTTATCGAAGCTATATTGAGTAGTGTGATTATAATATTTCTTTCATTTAAATTGTAAAAAGAAATAGGTAACATTAAAAATAATGAAGAAATCAGGGCGAATAAATGAGTCAGGTATAGTCTGAAGCTCCTCCGCTTATTCCCTAGGAAATATAGACGTGATTATAATGCACCGTCCATGCCTGATCTACTTCTGTAAAGACTCCTTACAGAAGTAGGCCAGAATCTAAAGAGTTGCGTGCTGTGGTGGGCTTCAGCCCACGCACGCCTTTACTACCGACGCGGGATAAAACCTGACCCTAAAGATGCGGAGTAACACCCGACCTAACTTCACGACAGAGGTCACATAGGTGGCCAAAGTCCGCCGGCGCCACAGGGGAGTTTTCTGAGTACCTGGACCTGAGAAGCCCGTCAATAGACGTAGGCCGCGGTCTGATGCACATAGATAAAGGCAGGTGCCTACGCAAGTGCCCCGCGTGTAGATGAGGGAGGATCTTTTGAGCCCTGAAGGTCTTGGTACATGTAAAATACCCATGTTGTATGTAAAATAGTTAGGTAAGTTTAGTGAGCCCACAATTTTTCAACTAATTTCAATCATTTCACGCCTTCACGTTACAACTGGTATATTTTAACTTGAAATTTTTAAAATAAAGAAAACATCAGTTACACACCGTGTGAACTCAATGTGTAACTCAATAATTTCAACCGATTACCGTGATTGGTATGGTATTGAACATTTTGAACGAGTTCGGATCCGAACCAATTTGCCATGACTGATAGGATTTCATGCACCGAGATTTGACTCTACGCTACTTTAGTGACAACAAACCACATCATTACTAAAAACACGTAAGATGAAGACATTTGCATGAGAAATAAAACACTCAAGCTCTTAAAGCAATAAAAGTATTGTAAAATAAATAATAATATTAACGGACTTATTTTTTGCGTCTGTACCGCCTGTCATACTCTTCAGGGCTCGTGCCGGAGGTCTGGAACGAGGCGAACGTACAACCGATCCCCAAGAAAGGGGATCGGTCCGATCCAGGCAACTATCGACCCATAGCTGTCACCTCAGTCATTTGCAAGGTGCTTGAGCTCCTTATAAATAAGCAGCTCATGCAATTCCTAGAGGATCACTCGCTAATCAATGATCGACAATACGGCTTCAGGCCAAAGCGATCAACGGGTGATCTTCTGGCATTCGTAACGCATGTCTGGGGTGGGGCTATGGAAAGGCACGGCGAGTCCTTGGCTATTAGCCTGGACATCGCCAAAGCCTTCGATAGGGTCTGGCATGCTTCGCTCCTTTCCAAGCTTCCGGCATATGGTCTACCTCCTCTAACCTCGACAGTATCTCTCAATGGGGTACCGAGAACCTGGTCGAGTTCAATGCCCGCAAAACACAGGCGTGTGCATTTACTGCGAAGAAATCCCCTTTCCTTCCCCTACCCTCTCTTCAGAATGCATTATTACCAATGAAGGACAACCTTGATATCCTTGGCATAGACGTTCGTCGAGAGCTCAATAATAAAAACTACATCGAAAGATGTATAGGGCTAGCTTCGCGGAAACTAGGAATACTGAATAAGGTAAAGAGATTCTTTACACCGGACCAGAGGTGTCTGCTGTACAAGACGCAGATTAGACCCTGCGTCGAATACTGCTCTCACCTCTGGGACGGCTCCGCGAAGTATCTGCTGGACGCCATCGCCGCTATGCAGCGACGGGCTATCCGTATTATAGATTGTCCGGAGGTAACGGGAAGCCTTGAGCCGCTAGTTCAGCGCCGAACAATAGCTTCCTTGGCCGCATTCTACCGTATTTACCACGGCGAGTGTTCTGAAGAGCTCTACAATCTGATCCCACCCTCTTCCTTCCGATCCCGAAGGACTCGTGCCGGGCAGAGATGCCACCCCCACACAGTGGATAGCATGTTCGCGAGAACCGAACGTTTTAAACGTTCGTTTCTCTGCCGAACGATAGTGGCCTGGAACGCCCTGCCTGTGCACGTGTTTCCTCCCACATATAATCCTGGGTTCTTTAAGCGGAGCGTGAAGAGGCACATCAGTAGGTCGTCAAGTTGAGGGCCACTCTCAATAGTAATGTGTGCTGTGAGAGTGGCCCACAATCGCTAGACGTCGTCACGACTTACCACCAGGCGGGCGGCGTCAATTTGGCGAACCAAATATAAAAAAAAAATAAAAGGACTAAAATTCTGATAAGTCGAATTTTTCGGGTGAAAGAACTACTAGCGACATCTATTAATACAGAAGTGCAACATTTGGATACAGCGCCATCTAGGCAGAAAGATTTCAAACTTTGTAACTACGCCACCTAGTGTATACAACAGAAACTCCATCAGCTCCAGTGAACTTACCTTGCTATAAACCTCACTGTTTGTGTAAAAGATGTATAGATGTCGCTACTTCGAGAAAGGATTTGATTGTTTTTGTTTGCGTTGAATAGGCTTCGACTACTGCACCGATTTTGATAATACTTTTTATTGTGTAGCTACATTATTGGACTGCCTCAGTGGCGCAAAGGTATGCGCCTGCGATACTTAAGGTTCAATTCCCGGGTCAAATTATATATTTGTATGAGTCACAAATGTTTGTTTCGGAGTTTAGATAGGTGTTTTCTATATAAAATATGTCTGTAGGTATTTAGAAGTGTATTTATCAGTTGTCTAGATCCCATATTATTATTGTACAATAAGCTATATTAGCTTCATTTGGGCAAGTATTCTTATATATGTGATTTGGGCTAGATCTCGCTGAGTGCTATCAATTTACAAGCTTATTGCGGCTCGCCTTCGTGATAGGGAACACATTACCCGGATAAAAGTAGCCTTATAATGCAACTTGCGGTCCCGGTCTGCGGTCTGAGGTCGAGATCGAAATGACACTTGGGCTATGAGCATAACTTTTAAGAGTTAAACGATAACCAAAATATAGCAAAAAGATGTAGGTTTTGCCTTATGGCATCATCAGAGGTGTTCACTCATTTCAATCTACACACATATATGTGATGAGTATGAGTGAACACCTCTGATGATCAATCTACATACATATGTGTGATGAGTATGAGTGAACACCTCTGATGATGCCGTAAGGCGAAACCTGTCAGGGTTTATAGAAAATAAAATATTGGATGGAATCAGGCGTTACCTGGCGAAAATCCATGACAAAGTAATGGTAAGTAAGATGTTCAAACTTTTTAAAATAATTGCATCATTCTCGCAAAAATATAAGACATTAAAACGTCGACAAATGTTTCACCTCTAAACGAGGCATTCTCAAGACTGTCTCAGAGAGAACAGCCTCTCTGGGCTGTTACTTCGTCGGTCGAATCACGAAAGGTCGTATTTGAAATTTCCTAAATGTTCAGTAGAGCTGTTTTTAATATAAATGATCGTTTTTCACGATCATAACTTCATACCTAAAATTTCTAGGGGGAGCATTGGAACATCATTTAGATCAGCAACTAATTCTCTTTGAATGTGTACATTTGTTCTTCGTGTACTTCTACTAGTTGTCGAGATTTATATATTTTTTAAAAGATTCACTTACGTCCTTTCGTGATTACTAAGATTTTCATTATTTTAAGATCCGCCCTTGCAATATTAACATTAAATGAAATTAAAACAATATCTAGATGTAGTAGGTGTAGTTTTCACTACTCTGAACTCCACTTAAATGAGTCATCAGTCTGTTCACTCCTTTTCAGCTGTAATATATTTAATTTTAGTGAGAGATCTTTAAAATTTTAAAATCATCATAATTCAAGGTTCGGAATTGAGCTAGTTAGGTGCTTGAGCTCCTTATCAATAAGCAGCTCATGCGATACCTAGAGGATCACTCGCTAATCAATGATCGGCAATATGGCTTCAGGCCAAAATGATCAACGGGTGACCTCCTGGCATTCGTCACGCATGTCATTGTATGGGGTGAGGATAGCCTCACCCCATACATTGTATTGGTTGAGGCTATCCTCACCCTATACAATACGCTGTACCTTTCCCTATGGAAGTCCTTGGCTATTATCCTGGACATCGCCAAAGCTTTCAATAGGGTCTGGCATGCTTCGCTCCTTTCCAAGCTTCCGGCATATGGTCTACCTCTTCAACTGTCAGAACTGGATGGTCAGGCTTTTCGCTTCATGCAAGTGAATGTACCGCAGGGGTCCCTACTGTCACCAACTCTCTTTCTTCTGCATTTCAATGATATGCTATCCCTCGGGAACATTCATTGCATTCATCGACAGTATCTCCCAATGGGGTGCCGAGAACTTGGTCGAGTTCAATGCCCACAAAACACAGGCGTGTGCATTTACAGCGAAAAAATCCCCTTTCCTTTCCCTACCCACTCTTCAGAATGCAATAATACCAATGAAGGACAATCTAGACATCCTTGGCATAGACGTTCGTCAAAAGCTCAATAACACAAAATACATTGAGAGATGTATTGGGCTAGCTTCGCAGAAACTAGGAATACTGAATAGTAAAGCGATTCTTTACACCGCACCAAAGGTGTCTACTGTACAAAACGCAGATTAGACTCTGCGTCGAATACTGCTCTCACCTCTGGGACGGCTCCGCGAAGTATTTGCTGGACGCACTCGACGCTATGCAGCGAGACGCTATTCGCATTATAGACTTTCCGGAGGTAACGGGAAGCCTTGAGCCGCTAGCCCAGCGCCGAACAAGAGCTTCCTTGGCCGCGTTCTACCGTATTTACCACGGTGAGTGTTCTGAAAAGCTCTTCAACCTGACCCACCCTCTACCTTCCGATCCCGAACAACGCGTGCCGGGCAGAGATTTCACTCTCATACCGTGGAAACCGTCTTCACGAGAACCGAGCGTTTTAAACGTTCGTTTCTCTGCCGAACGATGGTGGCTTACAAAACGCAGATTAGACTCTGCGTCGAATACTACTCTCACCTCTGGGACGGCTCCGCGAAGTATTTGCTGGACGCACTCGACGCTATGCAGCGAGACGCTATTCGCATTATAGACTGTCCGGAGGTAACGGGAAGCCTACTTTGACACTATATAATATAGGAAATACTGGTTAAAGTAACTTTTTTATTTTTCATTAATTTCATTAATTTATACCTATAACATTTTAGTAAAATATACTATTAGGCGACTGTACACTATGCCTAAAAACATTGTGCCAATTATAACTATGCATATATATATTAGACCTAAATATAATTATGCCACAGTACATATGCTGCTAAAAATCAATTATGACCAAGTATAATTATGCCAAAAAAAGTATGCCAAATTCATTGTGCCAAACCATTTTAGGATTACATGTATTATGTTAACGAAAGGTATACCTTTTTAGCGACATAGCATACGATACAGCACTATGTACGGAATCACCCTCGCTCTGTCCATGAAAGGAACAGAAGTAACGCAAGGATATTTCTTCAACTGATTCACTTATGTTTATAAAATGTAGAAGCATTGCTACCATCACGGAAATCTTGTTCTGGCCTGTACAGGCATCGCAAAACAGGAATACTTCTTTCACTCCCCTTCTGTCACAGTCTGTCAAGAAATTAAAGAGACAAGTAGCAATTTCTGACGCACCTCTTGTACTAACAGGTCTTGTTTTGTTTGTTTTACGTCACATGTACCTTTTCGTGAAAATATTTTATCGTCTTGAATTGGCGTAACTGATACACAGTCGTGACGACGTCTAACGATTGTGGGCCACTCTCACAGCACACAATACTATAGAGAGTGGCCCTCAACTTGAGGACCTACTGATGTGCCTCTTCACGCTCCGCTTAAAGAACCCAGGATAATATGTGGGAGGAAACACGTGCACAGGCAGGGCGTTCCAGGCCACTATCGTTCACTATCCATTGTGTGGGAGGGGCATCTCTGCCCGGCACGCGTTGTTCGGGATGGGAAGGAAGAGGGTGGGATCAGATTGAAGAGCTCTTTCGAACACTCGCCGTGGTAAATACGGTAGAATGCGGCCAAGGAAGCTATTGTTCGGCGCTGAGCTAGCGGCTCAAGGCTTCCCGTTACCTCCGGACAATCTATAATACGGATAGCCCGTCGCTGCATAGCGTCGAGAGCGTCCAGTAAATACTTCGCGGAGCCGTCCCAGAGGTGAGAAGTATTCGACGCAGGGTCTAATCTGCGTCTTGTACAGCAGACACCTCTGGTGCAGTGTAAAGAATCGCTTTACCTTATTCAGTATTCCTAGTTTCCGCGAAGCTAACCCTGTACATCTTTCTTATATCCACAAATGTTTGTATCGGAGTTTAGGTGTTTTCTATGTAAATAATGTATGTATTTAAATATATACAGGGTGTCCCGGAATGAATGGATAATCCTGGAGTACCTGATTGTACAGCTATCAGGCGTACAAAAAGAAATACCAAAAAAAAAATCTCTTGTGCTATGACACTTGTATAAGTATGTTCATCAGTTGTCTAGATCCCATAGCACATGCTTATAGCTTAGTTTGGGCTAGATGACGTTGTCTGAGCATGTCCAACAATATTTATTTATTATTTATTTCATATACTTTACTACTGGTATAATTTAACAGTATTATTATTTACTAGTGGTCGCCCGCGACTTCGTCCGCGTGATTATTGTTCCCGTCGCCGTATCTTTATAAATTGTAGCATATGTGTTATTCTGATGTATAAGCTATATTATTGTAAAGTTTCATCAAAATCCTTTCAGTAGTTTTTACGTGAAAGAGTAACAAACAGCCATATTTAAAAACTTTCGCATTTATAATATTAGTTATTAGCCGAAGGCGAGCGGAGCTCTGAACGGGTGACTCAAATTATTTTTCAAACAATTTATGTTAAATTGTTTCTCGGCGAATACTCGGCCGATTTCGGATTTTCTTGCACTCATCAAAAGCTTACAGAATTACCCAGGTTATTACGATGCCAGAATTTTGAATTCAAACTCGCTTCGCTCAAATATATGCTGCAGCGTAACGGTACGTTTCGCGACTGCGGCGACCTAGTAATACTTGTGTTTTGATGTCCTTATGAATATGTAGTACGATATTATTATATGATCTATTGATATTACTAGTATATTAAAATCTCTGATGATACCGTGAGGCGCAACAGTCGTTACAGTAGCCGCAGCCTTGAGCCGCGGAATTAAAAAAACAAAAACAAAAGGAAAGACACGTTTAAAGTGTCATAACGCGTAGCTAGATAATGTAAACGTCGGAGTTCGATTATTACTGAGCGCGTGGCAGGTGGCTTTTTAGGTTACCTCTGGCTCTCCGCAAAAAAACGGGTTCCAGACACTCACATACAGAACAACGTTTCTTGTCCTGCACCTGGAGCTAGTTAGGAATAACTAGTTCTTCTGTGCGGGACTATCAACTAATCAAGCATTACCTTGACATTGGCGAAATCATCGATAAATATCGATGGAGCCACGTTTTTAAAAGAAGAAGAAGAATGTAAACGTCAGACGTAGTAAGAGGACCGGTGTGTTGCTGTTTCCCACGTTGCGTCGTATGTAAAGGACCTGTGTCTTTTAAGCTTTATGGAACGTCACTATCTTGGGCACGGCTACATTCATGTAGAGAAAAGCTGGTACCCACCAAGTTTAAAATTGACCTTTACTTTACCGGATAAGTTTGTTTTTGATAACCTGTTCTGAATGTCACACGACCGTTGCTGCGGGCATGTGCCTTATTAGTAAATTCTAATAATTTATATTCTTAATTACGTATACAAGTATTTCACATTCTATACTATAATAAAACAGTACACATAGTTTGTCTGTTTTAATAAAATTAAAAAGAAATTAATGAGTTCTTACTCAATAAACAAAAAAAATATTAAAAAATAAAAGAATAAAAAAGAGGTCAGACAGACAGACATACATAACGCCCATATCCCGAAGGCGTAGGCAGAAGTGCATTATACACCCACACTTTGCCAGTTATTATGAAAAAAGTTAAAAAGAAAAGTTTAGTTTGTTTTTGTTTTTTTTTACTTTTCTTTTTTTTTTCTTTGCCTTTACTGGGCACTATAGAAAATCCATAACCACTCTGTAACTTAAACCAAAACTCCTACAGCCAGGACAGATGTTACATAGGTACCACTAGGTATATATAGGGCCACGATGCGCATCAGCTCTTCATGGAACTCAGCAAACGTCTGATAAAAGAAAATGGTGATCCTCGCGCAGGCGCAAAAACTCTGCACTAGACACTCTGCCTAGGTAGGTGCCCTATTCTACACGTTATATGTCCCCGAAAACTTCGTACCCAATGAAATAAGAACATTTTAAGACCAAAATTTGCCAAATCGGTCCAGCCGTTACCCTATTTTAGTGAAACAAACCAACGGCGATTCATTTTTATTTAATTAATATTGTTTACCACAAGCGAGAAAAAAGATGGATATAACAAAAATGGATCAGTCAAACATCATAAAACAGTTAAATGGATTGCTGTGGGTTGTTCCGTTGAGACAGGTTAAACTTATAAACTAACGGCCGGTTTCTGAATTGAGAATTTGAAGTTAAGTATCCGTTGAGCATGTCAAATGTCAAAATTTGTTCCTGAATTTTGACAATTGGCGTACTCAGTGGATGCTCTTCAAATTTTCAATTCATAAATCGGCCGTAAGTAACACAACCCGTCCCAAACGTTCCTTTTAAAACCTAGGGGTTCAATGAAGGGACACGTCATTGGGTCGTCAACTTGAGAACCACTCACAAAATTTTGAGAGTCACCCACAATTGCTAGAGACCGACACAGCTGTGTCGGACGTAGCCCGTTAAGCTTAACGGGCTACGTCAATTTGGCGAACTTAATATAACAAAATAACACCTCTTATTTTTCATCGGGATTAAAAACGGATTGCAGGAAAAAATATCGCAGCAAAAGATCCTCCAATAATTATACGAGGGAAGTAGCGTGCAACAGTAAGTTTTGAAAATATAATTAAATTTATTGAGCGAGGTCACATCAATATGGTGTGTACCACCACACTGGATTCGAACCCGGAACTGTTGGTGCGGAAAGTTGAGTACATACCTAAGGCTGTGTCCATTTGGATGATATTTACGCAGCACGTCCGCGAGCCGACCGAGTTTGAAAGTGAAGTGGGCATGACTGCTGGGCTACTCAACAATTTGTAAGTCTTCATTTTCAGGAAAAGCTCTTTAAAGGGGAGAATGTTGTTTTTAATTAACCTAGTATTTGTTATTACCAATAAGTATATTATAATGTGCAATTTTAATACCATAATATGGTAAAAACTAAGCGCGAACTATAAAAATAGGCGCCTAAAGTTCGTTCTCCTACTCAATTTAAATAAGTTGGTATTTATTTTTGAATTATTATAATTTGCGTTATTTTTCGAATGCATATTATCTTATAAAATCATCTTTTACAATTAACATTAACATAAAATTAAGGAATTAAATGATTATTTAAAATATTTACAATAAATCTTGTAAAAACCTACGGGGCATTGATGACTGGTAAAGTTCGGATACCAAATATCTTTTATCAATTGTGAGCTTTACAAGTGAAACTAATACTTTATACTTTGTAATAATAGAACCAGAGTTAACGATTTTGAGGGTCTATAGAAATAAACAGGACAATATAGGTCGGGTCTTACAAAACCTGAGACCCAAGAGGTAGAGAATTTCTAGTTGGTTGCTAGTCACCGTCACTTATCCATCTGATATACCAAAAATATATAAAAAATAAAAATATATAGATACATGTTCATGTATTATTTTGGTATATCAGATGCTCAGAGCATTGCCTCTGAAAGAGAACTGATGCTGATTCAAATTCAGTCAAAGACTTTCGTTTTATACGATTTATGTTGAAAAATATTTAAAAAATATTAGTTGCCAAGTCTTCTTCTTTCTTTAAAAACGTGGCTCCATCGATGATTTCGCCAATGGCAATGCTTGTTTAGTTGATAGTCGCGCACAGAAGAACTAGTTATTCCTAACTAGCTACAGGTGCAGGACAAGAAACGTTGTTCGTTATGAGTGTCTGGAAACCCGATTTTTATGGAGCACCGGAGGTAACCTAAAAAGCCACCAGCGACGCGCTCAGCAAAAATCGAACTTCTAGTAGCCAAGTCAATCGCTGTACATTCACCAAGTTTAAAAACGAAAAACCAGTTGACAACCCCTGTCACAATTCACGTCTCGAACTCGAAGCTCAAAGAAACCATCGTAGCTAGCGGTGCGTACGCGCAGCTCACCCAGTCAAGCGCCGGTAGCGCCACACCACAGTCGTGTCACGAACTAAAACTTTCACAATACAACGGGACAGAGCGCTCGCTCGTCATGGAGTTCTGATAAAAAAAAGTCGGTGAAATAAAACAAAAAATAATTTAAATAGTGTTGTGAAAACTTTTTTTAAATTGAATTTGTTGTGCTGTGAAAATGCTTCAGCCCAGGCTAAAGGTTTTTGAAAGGATGTATTTAAGGAGTTTCGTCGTGATCGCGTTAATTCTGTGTCACACTCTCGTTGCGTGTCAAGGTAAGTGATCTTTTAGTTTTTTTTAAATGTCAAGTGTTAATTATATTTTTTTTTGTGTCAAGTAAAGCTGGTTTGCTACTACAGTGAAAGTAACTGTAGAGGCTTGGTTAGAAACAATGATAGAATATTTGACAGATTTTTTTTTAACTTTTTTTATTATAAGCAATCTATTTAGAAAATAAATTATAGCCTTAAGTACAGAGATGATACTGTATACTTTTAAAAAGTTTTAGAGGATTCATAAATATAATAAAAAAATAAAAATAAAATTTAAATCAAGCTTTTATCTTCATAATATTGCATTGTCATGCGACTTACATACGTGGGAATGGATTCAGTTCAATCGGAAACCGGGAATTGTGTTAAATTTAACATACAAGATTTGATTACACACGGACATCGGGACAGGTGAAAGTAAATAAAAGCTTGTAAAAATAAGCATTGGTATATACAGCAGTGATTAATAATCAAAATAGAAAAATATAATAATAAAAAATTAATATTATTAAAGAAATATACGAGTATTTTGAATTGGTATAGGTATTTAATAAAGGAAGAACATTGTAAGGGGGTTCGGAGATTGATTTGAGTCGTTAATCTAATTATTCTGCTAGTTGCACACGTTGACCGAGTAAGGCTTCTAAAATGTAACCGTACTTCGATGTCATTAAAATTATTGGTTAATATACTCCTAAGTAATATGCCTGTCTAACATTTGAATGTTTGTGGGTCAGCATGGCAAGGACCTGCAACTCTTATCCACTATTTAAAGTATTTAATACGCGTAAAGGCCAATTACCACTTTTGGTATTGTTTTTCCTTTTGCCAGATATGAAACCGGGATGATATGTTAGAGAATAATATGAAAAATCAATAGCCAAAAAGCATGAAGCTTTTGTCAATAGATATCTCGTACAGTCCTCTAACATATGCTAATGTTTCACCTTTGGCAAAAAATATATATCATATAATAAAAGAATAAAAATATACCAGAACATAATACACCCAACAGATTGGGAAAATGGTCATTCCCCTTTAATTGCAACACTGAAAAAAATCTTAAAAATATTTAAATTGGATTTTCTTATATAAATTTACAATAAACTAAGATAATAGACTAACTTTTAATATAATATTTGCTGGAAATTTCTTACAATAGTAATACTTTGTAAAGCAACAACGTCAGTAATAAAGCTTCTCTACAAAAGACATCAACGAGTGCTCGCTACACGACTCTATGTAGAGATATTAGTTAGGTAGTTTCAAACATATGGATTTTTCGTTCCTATATTACACACAGTAGGTAGTCCGAGACACCCAGGAATTTAATTGGCTGTGCCATAGCGGCTGGCACGTAAGAAGATGTGTATTGCACGTAAAAATTATATAAAACCTTTAAAAAAATTATTTCAACAGTGCCCGATGACAGCAACAGGCTTGCCCCCCTATTACGTAGAATAAAAAAATACTGGCAAAAGAGTGGGTGTGTAATGCACCTCTGCTTACCCCTTCGGTGATATAGGCATGATATATGTATGTATATTAGATACAGTATTAATACCCAGTATAAAAGTTTATCGAAAATCATTTTACTTTGTAATTGTTAACAAGTTACCAAGCTCTAAACCCTATAAAAGTTTCTAGCAAATATTTTAGTATTAAATTATATTTATCTTGAAGCTTCTACGTCTTAATAATTATCTTTGATATATAAACGTAGATTAAAATACGCCATTGTTTTTGTGATAACATTTAATCCAGTTTTTTTATCTATAGTATTTTTATCTTCTATTATGTATATTGTATTCTATTAAATTATAAAACAATAAAAAAAAATCCAGTCTTCAAATTATAATGAAGAAAATAAATTATGCATTTTCTTTTACGAAATACATTTTACGAAAATTACGTTACCGGGTGTCTGCGATCAATTTTTTGACGTTTCAGGATGACGTCAGAGCCGTGTACCGCATAGTTTTCAACAAACAATTTGTTCCAAATTTCATACACCGCGGAATTGTCGTAACTTTACAGCGGAAGTTTTCGCTTAACGTGTTAATAAATAGATAACTGCCATTTAGCAAAGGTTTCTATTGAGAGATTAACGAGACATTTAATACTCCCGTTTACTGTTAGTTCATCGTCAATAGTTGGCGCAATAATTATATAAGGCAATAGGTGAATGTTCAGGTCTAAATGTCACAGAATATTACGATACATATTGATATTACATCGTATACTAGCGGAAGCCCGCGGCTTCGTCCACTTGATAAACTATACACACAAAAACCTTCCTCGAGAACCACTCTATCCATTGGTGAAGACCGCATCAAAATCTGTTGCGTAGTTTTAAAGATCTAAGCACACATAGGGACCGACCGACTTTGTTATATGTTAAACGAGTACTATGTTATAATATTGGCAGAATCATCTGAGTAAGTACCTACCTAATTTTAAATAAAAAACTAACTCTGAGCAACTAAATCTTATAAATAAAATTCTCGTGTCACAGTATTAGTTACCATACTCTTCCGAAAAGGCTCGACCGATTTTTATGAAATTTTATATGCATACTTAGTAGGTCTGAGAATATATTACTGTCTATTTTCATACCCCTAAGTGATAAGCGTTGACCAACTTTTGACCAATTTTTTTTTAGTTTAAAAAATATATCTAAAAACTAACTTAACTTTCACCCGTCTATCACCAACCCCTATTTTTTAATAGTCCCTATTTCCCTTGGTCACGACAGTTCTTATAAAAAAAAAGGCATTTTAAAGTTTAAGATTCGGGGTAAATATTAGGCTAGTCATAAATTAATACTGTGTTTCACGTATAAATTTATCCCTACAATAAATGGATTTGAATTTTTTTTTACACAACGTCTTCTAACCCAAATTAAGCTAATATAAGCTTGTATTATGGAAACTGATAAACATACTAATATATTTCTAAGTACATACATATTATACATAGAATACACCCATATACACAAATATATTGATTCGACCCGGAATCGAACCTGGGACCTCAGGGATGGCAGTCGCATACTCGTACCACTGCGCCACCGAGGCAGTCTACAATCCTATATGTCCAAAAATCCAAATCCTATTATCTGCCTACAGTTTTAATCTATCTTTGTACTAAACATCTAAATCTGTCCAGCTCCTGATGAGTGATGACCCAACAAAAAATCTTAACAATTTTATAATAATGTATCTATCTATAGATCGGAAAATACGCTGAATCACGATTGAGAGCTTGACAGACAGACAGACAGTCTAACATCAAACATAATTAGAATAGTACGTTTATCTAACTGTACATTCTGTTTGTAGACATAATACGTAACCTGGATATGTTTCTTACCAACACAATACAATAATTACATTCATAGTCTACACCTTTATACATAATTATATTGTGAGAATAAGAGTAATAATGATTCTACAAATCTGCATTTTTCACTCCTATATTCTCAGGGTTTTGTAGGTCCCACGTAATAGGGGAAACTTATTTTGGGTACCATATACTGTTAAACGTGGCCTAGTGGTAACCGACAATGTTAACACATTGCAAAGGTTAAGCAACATCTAGTCAAGCCGGTCTAAGGATGGGTGACCATTTCTTAAGACACTGGGACCCCTCCGTGCCTCGGAGAGCACGTTAAGCCGTCGGCCCCGGTTGTCATACGAACATCTATGGCAGTCGTTAGGGGTAGTTGGAGTTCAGCCTAAGTGGTTATATTTTTATTTCTAATGGCTTAGTTGAATGGTTGTCGTTATTTTTTATTTATTTACAACCATAACTCTTTCATTCATAAACGCATTACACCATATAATCACGCATTTTGCTCTTAAAGCGTAGGTAGAGGTAGAGGTATGTATGTATACTATTTATATTACATTGTACACAACCCCTATCAATTTCAACTATTTTCTTTCCATCCTAAGGTTGTCTGGAAGAAATTGCTCTTTAGCAATAAGGCCGCTGGTTGTACATTCTTTTTAAAAATATGTGTAAATATTTGTTCCTCTTTTATTTTTTGTGTACGATAAAGAGTATTTGATTTGATTTTATAAGGATAATTTGTAAGATATTTTGATTAGACCCGTGTATTAAAATAGCCTAATACTTTACATAGTCTCGTCCTCTGATATGCAGATGCACAACTGACAAAGGATAATTTGGACCTTAAGATTCGCCCGGATTATCCTTCTAAGTCCGGGTACGCCACCCGGGACGTCCGGCAATGGACATATAGGCGGCAAGTTAAAAAAGCCTATATTACCCGTCACCGGACACTAATAGAAATTCAATAACACACACATATCACGCCTATATCCCCGAAGGGGTAGGCAGAGGCGCATTACACACCCACAATTTGCCATTATTCTTAGTCCCACGTAATAGGGGGCAAGCCTATTGCCGTCACCGGGCACATTTATAATGCGTTCGGTCCATAATAGCCGAATGAATTTATTTAAAAATAGCAGCTATATTGTAATTTTGAAAAAAAAAAAAAAAACTTTAAACCTTGCCTTGCGATGAAATGTTCAGGAAAGGCAAAATCTTACGTGCTAGCCGCTATGGCCCAGCCAATTTAAGTCCTGGGCATCTCGGTATATATATTAATAACCAGTAGTAGTATTCCAAACATAAATTTCAACAGCTACCAACAATTTCCATGCAAAAGTATTAACAAAATTACACAGTGATATCGAGCGAAGCTTACCATTTAAACTTACCAGAGACATAAATAATTACAGGCAATTTAACTTTAAAAGTAAAACTTTAAATTGCCAAGAAAATTATATAAAATTGGATGATACTTTAAATGACTAAATTTTGCGGCTGTATGACTGTGAATGATTAAGGTTTTAATTGGCTTAATAGTTTTTCTCATGTCCTATAATTCACTTTCTATTTAACGGTTAAAGTATTCTTTAAACTGTAAATACTCTGCCAAGTTTACAGAGATTGTTGGCATAAGCCGCGCAAGATGACAATGGGATTGGCGGCCATATTGGTGACGTCATAGTGACGTAGATTAACCTACAATAATGTTTTGTTATCCGTACTTTTCAGCGATTGATGACGTCACAGACAGGTTATTGTGACAAGGTTCTATCCCACTTACATCATACGTGGCTTATATGTACCAGATAAAGAGTTCCCAATAGGGGGCAAGCCTATATTGCCGGTACTACAAGGCACAATATACTTCTTTATGATGTAAAAGAACTCATAACCTCATCTTTTCCAAATAGGTTAACATTCTTAATGCACACAATTACGATAAATGTACTTACTTACAGTTCTGCAAACATTCTACCTTTTAATATACAGTCAAGAACAAAAGTGAATGTTAAGTCTCTTACACCAAATGATTAGGTAACAACCTGCACTTAATTTGGCTCGTACAGTTGTGAGCAATAACTACTTATTTATAACCTTTTCAATAAAATTTTTAAAACGAATGTATCAGTTTTTGTAGCGGATCTTTAGTTAAGTATATTATGATTGAACTGAGAAGATGTAGCGAGTAATATAGAAAAAGCCTAGGCGAACGTACTTCGACCAAATCGGAGATGTTTTGACCAAAGGCCAGGTCAAGAGTACCCAGAACCGGAGAGCGCGCATGAAGATAGTTATGAAAGTGGAAGAAGCGAAAGAAGTATTCCAGGATCGTAGCAAGTGGAATTCCATAGTCTCTGCCTACCCATGGGAAAGATACGTGACCATATGTATGTATTATTGAACTTCATCATCCATCATCATCCTATCATTCCTATCCGATCGTATCCTAGCCTATCATTATCCACTGCTCAACATATGCCTCTCTCATTACCTGCATCTGACCAGACTCCGCGCTTTTCACTATGTCGTCGACCCATATATAATAGTAGGTCGCCATCCCACGTTCCACTTGCCAGTTCGCGGTTTTTCTGTCCCATCGACCGTCGGATCTTGGTTCTATTTGGCTAACCCATTGCCACTTCAGCTTGCTGATGTCAGCGACCTTGGTTCTACTACGTATCTGATTTGGTCACATAGAGAAATGGCGAGCATAGTCCTCTCCATAGTTCGTTGCGTGACATTGATCCTCCTAAAAAAATCTTTCATGAAGCACCACGTTTTAGAGCCGTAACTTAACACTGGTAACACACATTAGTTGTACACCTTCGTCCTACAGCATTGAGATATACTGAATTTAAAAAAAACAAGTTAAAATGTCATTAGATACGTCAGACGTCGTATACGTAGGACTAGTTTTACTTTACCTTTATGCTCATGACTGTACAGTCCAGTACAATCTCATACAATTGTTTCTCTTCTCAAACGCGTGATAATTCAACTCGGGGATAAGTCGTGTAGTTCTGTCACGACAATTGATAAAAAAAGTGAAATCTATATTGCATCATTGAATACTATTTACTGTATCTATTTGTGTATTAGAATATGTAGTTGTTATATAACAATTTAGTAAGATAGCTGTAAATTTAGTGACCTTGTTTCATGAGGTATTTGGTCAAGGTATTTGATTTCAAAAATTCATAACTCACAATTTTGAATTTTCATGAGTTATGCTAGTATAGGTGATAGGCCCCTTATAAAAATTTAAAATAACCGTTCTAGTCATTTATGGGATATAAATTAAGAACCTGTTTTTTTGGCAGTTTTTCACACCTCAATCCAGCCCTGGAAAAGTTATTTCAATGAGCTTTCCCGTCAGCTGTCTCTTTTATTAAATAAACGTATGTGCACATTTGAGCGAAATTGGTCGAAACATACAGACATACTTACATACATTTTCTAGAATCCACTTACTCAGGACAGTAAGCTACCGAGATCAGTGGAAACTCAAAATATCCAAATCGTTATTTAACACAATAACAATATTTTTAAATAGGTAAGAATATAAGTAAATAAATAAAAAAAATATTTTTGAACATTCTCCACACGACGTCATCTAGCCAAAATTTAGCTATAAGCTTGTGCTATGGGATTTAGGCAACTGATAAACATACTAATATATTTCTAAATACATACATACTTATACATAGAAAATACCCAAACTCCGAAACAAACATTTGTGGATCGCACAAATAATTTGATTCGACCCGGAATCGAACCTGAGACCTCAGTGACGGCAGTCGCATACTCATACCACTGCACCACCGAGGCAGTGAAAGTATATAATGTTTAACAAGATACTAAGACCCAATCAGAATTGAACCTGAGACTTCCTGAATACCTATCAATATAAATATCATAATACTAATAGTTATTCACCATGACCTTATTTTTAATAGCTTTTAACCACGAGGGAACCCCGCAACCAACTTGTCTGTCGATATTAACCTTCATCATAAGAAAATGCTCGACCAAAACGGAGCATTGAAAGCTTATTTCCGCTTTATATTTCGTGCTCTTGTTAATAATATTTTCTGTGCGGATATGAGATATTAAATAGTTATCGACAATTTCCGTGTGAATTAGAACATTATTGCATTCGATATAACAGTTATAGATTAAATTTTAGATAGGTACTTACATATAATCACGCATATATTACTGAGGGGGTAGGCAGAAGGACATTACACACCCACATTTTATCAATAATTTTGTTAGTCCCACGTTTGGGCAAGCCTGTTGCTGTTAATACATTGCAATGGATGGGTGACAATTTCTTAAGATATTAAGACTCCTCCATGCCTGGGAGAACACCTTAAGCCGTTTGATCCCGGTTGTCAAAAAAAAAATATTGTAGACGTTACGGGTTAGCCCTAAAATGAAATCCTCGAAGTTCTGTAGTGAAGTGACGACCATCACTTCACTGCAGAACTTCGATATCGCCCATGGGTTGTGGAGGTCAGATGGCAGTCGCTCCACAGAAAATGTCCAAGTTAGACTGGAAAGCCGGTCCCAACTGTGTTGGGTAGAGGCTCGGTGGATGATAACGACAGTTGAAAATCAATGATAAGTATCACATAAGGGGCTCGTGGTCTAGTGGTAACCGACAATATTAATACATTGCAAAGGTTAAAGAAACTTCTAGTCAGGCCGGTCTTAGGATGGGTGACCATTTATTAAGACGCTGAGACCCATCCGTGCCTCGGAGAGCACGTTAAGCCGTCGGTCCCGGTTGTCACGAACATCTATGGCAGTCGTTAGGGGTAGTTGGAGAACCTAAATTAAAAATCCGACCGGTCTAACTACAGAACTTCGATATCGCCCATGGGTTGTGGAGGTCAGATAGCAGTCGCTTCACGGAAAATATAGAAGTTCAGCCGAATCGCAGTTAGACTGGAAAGTCGACCCCAACTGAGTAGGGAAAAGGCTCGGTGAATGATATGACATAGCATATTAGGGATTAATTTAGCGGAGCGAAGCGAAGCTCTATCTTAGACGACAAGTGTAAATCGTTTGTGTGCCAACTCCTCCGAAACGGCTCGACCGATTTTGACCAAATTTGGCATGCTGGTCGACATCATACCCGGGAGTACATATCTCTAAAATCATGAAAATAGAGCATAAAAAAAATATTAAGAAAATTTGCTCCGCTCAACATTTGCAATTAGTAGCATGCATTGCATACCTAGTTTAGAAATACTTAGACAGTTAGATAATTTCGTAACATTTAACGACCCATCAAGACTTAACCAAATTAATGGATTCTAAAACCTGTATGTACCTAGTGTTTGGACTGCGACATTGCTATTTTAAATCTGCGGGCGAGCCCAGTTAAATGTGGAACGCTGCTTAAGACACTCGTTATATAGCGTAGGGTCGCAGTGAAAGCGGTGATCATCTCAATAACAAGAAAACGTTTCAAATTATATTACATTTCATCGGGTCGGCTTTACAATCTAACTGTGATGCGACTCCACTTCAATATTTGCCGTGGAGCGACTTTTTTTAAATTTTTTTTTTATATTGGGTTCGCCAAATTTACGCCACCCGCCTCGTGGTAAGTCGTGACGTCTAGCGATTGTGGGCCACTCTGAATGCCATCTGATCTCCACAACCCATGGTTGATATCGGAGCTCTGTAGTTTGACCAGTTGAATTTTGTTTTAAGGATCCAAATACCCGTAACGACTGCCTTCAATGTTCGTATGACAACTAGGACCGACTACTTAATGTGCTACGTGTATCGAGTCACAATTAAAATGAAGCATAACTAACCAAACTACTTTATTTTCAAAAGTAAATAGTTAAATATTTTCTGTAGTTTTTATACATATTACCTACTTAAACCATCTCGATATATACTAAACCAAACATGTCTTATGTATGAATGTCAGATAATTATTTGAAAAACTACTTTTGCATGAATGTTTCTAGAAAGTATAAGAGTTTTATCAATACGTATCAATAGCGTTGAAATTGACTAATCCTTTAAGAATTCAAAATAAAATAGTCATTATTATACACTAACACACATATTCAAATGTGTATTGGTGTATAAATGTATATTACGTTCGTTCTTACAAATGGCGGCCTTGTTACGGAAAGTAAGAGTTGTATCATTCGCAAATAACATAAAATCCAATACTTATCATTATTAAAATACATTTCATATCCATCCACTCCACCCTATTGAAACCTGCTCCTCACTAGGTCAGCGAGCTTGGCGAGACATAGTGATGTACACTTGTACGTCGATAACTTAAGAATCCACTAGCCATATGTGAGAAAGTTTTTAATTAACCGGTTTAAGTTTCTCAAACAATATTAATTCACTACTTGGAAGTAAACGGATAATTATTTACGTAGACTTGATAAGCTTTCACTCAAGAGTTAAGCTTTTATTGAATGTAATAATAGACAAACAGACATAAATCACGCATATATCTCCGAAGGGGTTGACAGAGGTGTATTACACATACACATTTCCTCATTTTGCTAGTAATTTCTCTGGTCTCACGTTATTATGTGAGACCAGAGAAAGTGGGGAGGGGCAAGCCTTTGCCGTTACCGAGCACTATAGAAAATCCATAACCACCTTTATTGTAAACCAAAATTTCAACAGACAGACAGATGTTACATATCACTAAATAGAATCTAAGCAGTCCGAGCATTAATTAAATAAACTGAGTTTATTTCGAGTCTCGACAGATGGCGTTGCTTATGTTATATTGTGTTATGTGTCACACACACACATATCACGCCTATATCCCCGAAGGGGTAGGCAGAGGTGCATTACACACTACAATTTGCCAGTATTTTTAGTCCCACTTAATAGGGGGCAAGCCTATTGCCGTTACCGGGCACATTTATAACGGGTTATGTCCAAAATGGCCGAATGAGTTTAATAAAAAGTAGCAGCTATATTGTAATTTTGAAAAGTAAACATTGAAACCCATTGCCTTGTGATGATATGTTGATGAAATATAACAGAATCTTACGTGGCAGCCGTCTTGGCACAGCCAATTAAAGTCCTGAGCGTCGCGGACTATATTTTTGTATTTCAAAGCAATGAGTTTGCTTAAACTATTCTTAAAATATTAAGAAAGAAATTATAAATAGATTAACCAACGCTACCCTTAATAGCACGATGTAGAAATTATGAATATGATATGAAGCAAAAATTCGATGTCGTCGGTAGTGGTCATCGTAGCTCAGTTGGTCAGAGCAGTCCCCCTGTTAGGGAAAGGCCGTGGGTTCGAGTCCCGCCGATGACATCAGTTTTTGTGATCTATTTATAATTTCTTTCTTAATGTCTCGGACTATGTTCTACATCGCGGCATCATTATGATCGTGTGGTTATTTTAAGACATATAGAAGAATATTTGCCATACCCCCCCACCTCCGGTAAAAATACAATTTCCGGGTATATAATGGAGAAGAAATATTTGATTACAAAACTTGTAATGTTATACGTAATACAATTATGCCAGCAGGCAGCTGCTAAAGACCTACCTTCACTTTAAATATTAAATAAAAGTAGTTAAAAATAACCGTGTTATTCTTAAAACAATACAGTTACACTTCCTTAACGGTAGGCCTTTATTCAATAGAAATTTTGTTTTTAAACAAATAAATGTTTAACTACTTCGGTGGCGTGGCCCAAACTAAGGTTGCTATGGGATCTAGACAACTGATAAACATACTTATATATACTGAATGTAATCAGGCGATACCTGGCGAAAGTCCATGATAAAACAATGGAAATTTGATGTTGAATTTTTAGATAATTCCAATGATTTCGCTAAAAAGAAGACATGTTAAAGCGAGTGGCTGTTCTCTTTGAGACAGTCTTGATAATGCCTCGTGAGTAGGTGAAACATATGTCGACGTTTAACATGTCTTCTATTTAGCGAAATTATTGCAATTATCTAAAAATTCAACATCAAATTTTCATTGTTTTATACTTAAATATTTCTTACATACATAACATACATAGAAAACACCCAAACTTCGAAACAAACATTTGTGGATCACACAAATATTTGATTCGACCCGGGAGTCGAACCCGAGACTTTGGAGTCGAAAGCCGATGCACTACCGACTACGCCACCGAAGCAGAATGTGGTCGACTGGGACCACTACGAAGTGGGACTGCGGACCCAGTGGCCTGAACAGCGGATTTGATACAGTCGACTGGAATCAAATATACTAGTTACCACAGCGAACTTTGTATCGCCTTAAAAAAAAAAAAAATATAAGAAAAAAAAAAAAAAAAAAAAAAGAAGATTTTAATACAATATTTCATGCAAATGTATGTAAATTGAAAAACGCGACGGACGGACAGACAGACAGACAAATTGTCGTATTAAATATATAGATATTTAAACATAACTAGAGGACCCGACAGACGTTGTCCTGCAAAAAAATAACAAATTGTGAATCTAAACCATTCTCGAATCCCTTAATATAAATTCAGATAAAAAAGATAACGGACCCGACAGACGTTGTAATTGAACTTCTCCTAAACTACTGGACCGATGTTGATGAAATTTTTTGTGTGTGTTCAAGGTGATTCGATAATGGTTTAGATTCACAATTTGGTTCCTTTTTTTTAGCGGACCCGACAGACATTGTCCTGCAAAAAAAAGAACTAAATTGTGAATCTAAACCATTATCGAATCCCCTTGAACACACACAAAAAAATTCATCAACATCGGTCCAGCCGTTTAGGAGGAGTTTAGTACATACACACGTACAGTAGAATTATATACATATACGAGTATAAAGAGGATATAACAATTTATTTACAATAAGAATTACAATATACAAAATAAACATAATTATAGACTAAAAATATTTACATTACAAAATATCGTTTAAAAAATCCTCCGCGTCATTGCCGACTGGGAAGGTTCCCAGAATGCTGGCTGTGTTGCCACGTTGGATGGCGATACCTATTCTTTGGGCCAGAAAATAGCCAGCCTTCTAGTCCTGAGAAGCATCGATTAGGCGTTTAGCAATCTCTCTATAAAGGCGGCGAGCACTCGGACCCCATGACCCCAGTGTCTCAACCCCAAACGGCTCAAATATGTAATCACCTGCTAGGTTAGCATATTTACGCCGTTTAAGGCCTTCAGCCGATGCAGCAGCAGCGCCGGCACATCCGGATGTGCTTGGAAGGTGTGAAGGTGCTAAGGTGTCAACGCATGTAGCGTCCTACACCAAAGGCCTTCCCATCTTCCACGGTAGCAACGACATACCGTCCGGTCTCTTTCCATCGCTTCGTGCTAAACCATTTGGTTCACGTACGGCCGGAAGACCTGCGGTGGACAGAGCCTTACGAATTATGTCGTTTAGAATAGCGTGCCGAGGTATACGACCTGCGCTTCTGCTACAAGAAAGGCCATGGTGTCCCAGATTATCGACAGTATAAAGATAAATCAAAATTGACATATTACCTTTTTTACCCGGCTTCATCAGTGAGGGTTATGTTTTACGCGCGTATGTATGTCTATGTAGTAAAATATTAATTTATTATAATGTAATGTTTAACATATTAATAAACAATTGAGCATTCAAAATAAATAAAACATAAATACCATTTATTTTATAACTATTCAATTAAATTTAAATTGGTTATAAAAATACCAACTACGAGTGAGTACAATTAACTTTAACTAACAGTTGCGTAATTTCTGTAACTGAGGAATTTAAGAGCGTTTATTAGCACATTTAAAACCATGTTCTATAAAAATGATTAGAAAGTCTTTTTCTTTAATGCGTCGAATTAATATTTCAGTTAATTACTCTCAACACGCTTGACAAATAATATACACAAAAACTGTCCTCGAGAACCACACTATCAATTGGTGAAAACCGCATCAAAATCCGTTGCGTAGTTTTAAAGATCTAGGCATAAATACGTATTAGTGAATCAATTAGCCTTTTGCAGCCTTGCCCAGTCTGCCCTAATCTTAATGAAATGTACATATAATTACATGTTTACCTGAATGGCAGGGGTCGTAAACTCGGGAAACAAATTTTCAGACCTCAGTATAACCTGTGGTATAAGGCCCCCAGACTGCTTCGGTGACGTGGTCGGTAGTGTATCCGCTTTCGACGCCGGAGTCTCGGGTTCGATTCCCGATCGGGACAAACTTTGTGTGATGACACATACGTTTGTACCGAAGTCTGGATGTTTCCTATCTATTCTATAGTTACTTATAATGAATCTGTAGAAGTGAAAATTGTGTACATTGAAGAGATCAAAAAAATAAATGCCAGGGGGTGTTACTAGACCGACACCGAACGCAAAAATGTGATTAAAAACATTTTTGTCTGTCTGTTTGTTCAGGCATCATGCAAAAACTACCGGTTCGATTACGATGAAATTGGTATAATTATTCTTTAATATCCTGGGCACCACGCTTGGTGCTTTTTATCCCGGAAAAGTATATACAATAAAAAACAAACTTAATTTTCCATATGATCCATAGACCCGATTACTGTACCAACCGCAAATAATAAGTTTGTCGTACGTTACGTCAACCGCAGTGGAGTTCACAAAGGGGCGCTGCATACGGCTAAGATACTATATATATTAATATTATATATATATTAGATAATATTTTATCTTAAGATACCGCTCAACAGCTATACATAATAAATCAGTAACTGGTGATCAAGAAACCTATAACACGCAGGCAGAGCTGCGGGCAACAGCTAGTGTATAATAATAATGTATTTACAAAAATAAAATATAAGTGTTTTATATCAGTTTATCACAAGCTCTGCTTTTTTGATACTGGATGGCGTTGTGTGAATTGTCCTAACATATTTATTTATACACGTACAAGACACAGCGGCAGGTTGTCAGTCGATCAATACGACCGGTTGCCCTCAATCGATTGTTTTACTCGCGAGTTGTGAATGATGATCACATACTTATCTCAACCTAGTTGTGATGTCGTTAATGGTCTGATGGCTAAAAACTTGAATTCTATTACAAGACTGACCTTAATTAAGATAAGATTTCAAAATCGTATTTATCTTAATTCGAAAAGGTTTCTTATTGAACTGTATGAAAAGCAGACATTGTAAGTAATGTATTTTTATTTTATACTTGTAAATAGAAGGCTGTTAGAATTTAGGTTATTATTACAGAACGGTATATTGGTGCAAAGGGGAATAGGCTTGCCTCCTATTACATGGGACCAATGTTTAAAAAACCGGCCAAGTGCGTGTCGAGCCACGCATTTCATAGGGTCTGTAGTTACCCATAATAGCCTCTATAACTCCTGAACTAATAGAGCTATCTAATCCGCTATAGTTTTCATTAAAGGTAAATAACTAAAATAATTATTTTAATGTATGCTAGGTCTACTGTTTGGCTATATTATTATGGACGACCACTTTCTCCTTAAAACCACAATATTACTAGTATAGTCAATAAAATATTACCCAGGTATTGTATCATAATAGATAACGCAACACACACATACGCAAGTACCAAATTTCGATTTTATAATATGATAGGGTTGCCTAAAACATATTACATTTTCCGCTGTCATCGTCTGTTAGACTTTAACGATTAGACCTATATGTCTAAAAAAGAAATTCGGATACACCTACTTATTCTTATTTTCGTGAGGTCACACCCCGTGCTGCGGGGCCTTTGCCCCTAAGCACGATTCACTCACTGACGCGGGATAAAACCCTACCCCAACGACGCGGGATTCTCATCCCGACCTACCCCCCACAGAGACCACAGAGGTGGTCAAAGTCCGCCGGGCGCCACTGGAAATACGTTATGCTTGTAACCAGAGACGCCCGGCAACGGATGTTAGAACGGAAGCGGCCTTAGGCCGCGGAATTAAAAAAAAAGAACTTATTCTTATTTTAATTTCACTGTAGTATATCCACATGAATCAGTAATTTCTAAGTTTGTTTTTTTAATTTTTAGCAAACGTCTGAAGCCTATAATTTATTAGTTTTCAGTTAGTAATAACGATATAATGTTTTAAACGTCTGCTTTTTGACCCTACTGCGTCCGCAAGGGTATGTATGTTTCTTTGTTCCCCTCTACAAGCCCAACGACTGGATAGATTTCGATGAATGAGGTCTATGAGAGGTATTTATCTCCTGAGTGTCATAGGGTACATATAGTTAAAACTAAAAAGCTATAAATAAAAGTAAATAATAATAAAAACCCGACTGCACTTAACCAGATATTTAACTATAAGCAGGTGGGACTCGAATATCAGTTCAAACTTAAAAGCAAACTGACTCTCACCTGCTTACAGTTAAATATCTAGTTAAGTGCAGTCGTGCTTTTTTATTATTTAATTATTTACTTTTACTGAGGTTCTCAACCTTGTGAATTTTATTTCGACAAAGTACGATAGTGAGCCATAAATTGACAATAAGCCATAGTAGGGTTGTTTCAAGTAAATAATATCTAATAGACTGGCAGATACACCAACAATATTAAATATTCAATACTCACCGGTCTAACTTTCACAATCTCCGATGAAAGGTCACTTGCATATGTGTGTGCGAGTGCACCTCTGTGTGCGTATATGCGTATGCGCACTTTTAATACTTGCCAATGTTATTGACTTTCTAATTTTTTGACTGTGTTTATTATTATAATGTCTAATTTAAATAACTCAAACACATGCTAGTTTTGCGACAAGGGTAAAAACCTCTTTTTTTATTCCGCGACCGAAGGCCGCGACCGCTCTTCCGGGCGTCTCTGGAGCGTAAAAACCTGATTACAATAAAATCTTTCAAATAAAATAAAAATATTAATTTTTTTTTTTAATTTTCTTTAGTTTATTTAGTTAGTTTAATTAATTAATATACTAATATATAGAAATAAACGACGTTTGTATTTTTGTTATTTTTTTTTTATTTTTGACTAGTCGCTAGAAGCAGCGTCTCTTGTGTGGAATATCTTTTTATCTGCCATTTGGTTAGAAGAAACCAAGTCTATAATAATATGGTTGTTTATATGGCGGAGGAAGTAGTGTCACGGGGCGGGGTGGTGGTGGCGGTGTCTCTTAACATCGCCAACGGTTTGAACACCTTGTTCCTAAATTTAGGCTGGCTGTTCCTAAATTTAGGCTTCATAAAGTGAGTAATTCTTTTGCGGGGAACTTTATTCGAATGTACAATACATTGCCAACCGAAATAGCAAATTTATCTGTCAATAAATTTAAAAAACTAATAAAAAGTAAATTGTGCCATAAAGCTTATATTGCTTATATTGTATTAATGATTTCTTAGATGACAAGGCGGCCTGGTTGTAACAACGTAACGAATTGCTCCTTTCTAAATAACTCTGTATTAGATTTAAGATGAAATATTTTGAAAAAAGCCGAGCTGAGTTTCTTGAGGGCTCTTCTCAGTCTTGTTGCATTTTGGAACCCTCGGTAGAGTCACACCAACTTCTGACGAATCTAAATAATTTTCTGAAAATTTCAAAGATAATAAACGTTATTTTATTTTATTTTATTTTATTTTTATTTTGCTCTGGAGCTGTGTTAGTGAGGCACTTGTCTATCACGAAGTGCTTCTCTACATCTGTCATTCGGAGCATATTTATACGAAAGAGCTATAACTCCAGCCGGCTCGGCTAGTTGTGTCGTGCGGTGTTCCACAGAGGTCGATCCTAGGACCTCTCCACCAACATCAGATATGACTGGGTACGCAACGTCCTACGCTGACGATACACTCGTTACTCGTTACGGGACGCATCAAGAAGGCAACCCTTTGTGCGATCGGCAAAATGTTTGTGTCGGGGTCTGGATGGTTTATATGTATTAAAAGATGTATTATAATTATATAAGTATGTTGGATTAGTTATAAGATAAGATAAATACTCTTTATTGTACACAAAAAGAGACAGATATGTCACACATGCCTTAAGAATAATGTACAATAGACGGCCTTATTGCTAAAGAGCAATCTCTTTCAGGCAACCTTAGGATGGAAAGAAAATGGAGAGAGATGACAGGGATTGTGTACTAATAGGTAATATAATATAATAAATTAATAAAATATACGAAGAGAGTGGATCGTGAAAGAGTTCATTGAGTAACAAAATAAATAAATGTTAATAGAAAATAAATGCCTTATTTCAGATATAACTATAGAGTAACTATATATTATATAACCATAATATATATATACAAATATTATAATATGGACAGTGTTAGCACATTGAGAGATAATTATCTTTTAGCATATTTTTAAACGAATATTGTGATTGTGCGGTTTAAAATGTAGGGGCAGTACATTCCACAGACGAACAGCTTGGACAGTGAAACGTTTTGTCTGAGAATCTTGTCGAGTACACTGGAACCTCAAGTATTAAGTTTTCCGATAACCTCTATTTAGGTCTTATAGCACAAACTCTACTTGATTTGACATATGTTTATTACTTTACTTTATTCAAAGACAAATAGATCCAGTTGAAAAACATACCTCTCGGTGGAAAGCCGGAAACGATCATATACATGTATTACCAATCTAAATTAAATGGGTGTCAATTAAAGTTATCTATCAGGTGTCTGTTATATGATAAGAGAAAGTTTGAACCCTGTTTGTTCTTTTGGTCCGTCAAGCGAGAGCAAGCGGTGAGAAAAAATAAACTAGTTTGGAGAAAATAGTTTTGTAAACAATTCTTTGTTAGATGGATGTGACGTTCATGATATCAATAAAATGTAACACAGTATAAGTGTGAACAGGTTCATTGCTAAAATTCACTCGTAGACCGGTAATTTTGACGATGTCGGTGAACAAAAATATGGCCTTTATAAAATGCCTAAAGGGCGCATGCGTATTTTTACGTTAACGTCGTCTTCGTTAAATATGAAAATAAGGGCCATTTTAACAACATTTTTTTAATAAAAAGTATTTTTTTTTTAATTTTGTGTTGTGGGTGTGTCTAAAAGCAGCAATTTTTTTAATCAAAAGTGATTTTGAACAATTTTATATTTTAGATAAAAGAATAATATAACAAAATATGCTTCATTCTATAGGTAATACAAAGAAATGGGATAGTTCATAGGGCACATTTCCTATCATGCGTTTTTAACCAGCGTCACAGAACAGCGTTACATACAGAACTTGCACTCCGACGTTAATTAAAGCACATTCTTTTGTTTACAGAGAACATAATTCGAACGTTAGGGTTGACAGGAAAGTACCAGCATAATTTTACCAATAAATATGACGTTAATGCGTCAATATCAACTCTATGGTCAATGCCGTATCACAAACAAGAGACAACCCTTACTGACTTACAACTTCAAGTTGTCGCTGATGTCACGTATTTTTTTGCGATTTTTAGGCGAGTGATATAGGCCTGCCAGCGTGAGGATCTCGCCCGCAATGCGTGTCGATGTCAACGTCTAATCAGTTCGCGACTAGCCCCGTTAACATAAAAACCGGTAGACTTATATCACAGCTATTTCCCTAACGACTGGCACATACGTAAAATTTCCATTAGATGTATTTTTTTTGAGTCCGCGCAAGCGCGTCCGCTCTTACGTCTATTGCCGGGGGTCTCTGGGTAGAATAGATGTAGTGTTGATTAACGATCTATCGTCACAGTATAGGTGTATCTCCATATATTGCGGTGAATTATAAGGTGTAATTACATATTTGACGTACGATAATTTATTTTTATTGTTGTCAATAGCATATTTCGCCAGTAATTTTAATTGGTGACAGCAATCTAAATGAAAATGTACAGTCAGTATCGAAAGTTTATGATCATTTTGATTTTCAGTAATTGATAACTTTCTAATGTGACACACGTTTAAAATCCTAGTCAATAGCAGAATGTGTCGCATCATCCACATTTCAATTAGGTACTTTCAAGAAGCATTTACAATATTTAATGTATGAAATTCTATTTGTGACATCGACTGTCTCGGTGGCGCAGTTTTTCATACACCTGCTTGAGAGTACTATCTAACACTCAGGTTCTATCAACGCGGGTCTAATATTTGTAGAATCTACAAATATACATTTCGGAGTTTTGGCGTTTTTCTACATGAAGTAGGTACTAGCTAATTTATCTCTTTCCCAATTCTGACGGGAACACATTACCCGGGAATAAATTGCCTATAGAACTCTGGAAAACTTGAAGAAAAACACAATCAAAATAGGTTAAATAGTTTTGGAGCCTATTCAATATAAACAAATCTTTCTTCTTTATGTTTTTTTAAAACTTTTACTTATTAATAACTACGTACAAGGAACGGGAAAAACCAATTACGAAAAACTTAAAACAAACTACAGACTATACTATATAAAACTAAAAACTAAAATATGATATTAATCTCGCCATTTCTCCGTACTACGAGTAGTATAAACTCGACCACATTATCAAAGGCCTACCAAAGTACTTTACCATGACGTAATAAGTACTTTCACAACGAAAATTACCTTAATTAAGTACCAAATTCCTTTATTATTTTTACATTATGATGTATTCGTTATTTAGTATCACATAATCTGGTTAGCATAATAATATATAATCTGTGACGGAGCACGACAGAGTGGCGTGACGGACATGTTGTGACGACTTTATGAGTATTGTGAGCTTATATTCGTATCACTTACACTTTTAAGAACGTGAACGAGAATCAATGAAAATAATACAACAATGTAGTATGAGTTTGCTTAAACTATTCTTAAAATATTAAGAAAGAAACCGCGTGAGTGACGGACTTGACCTGTGAGACGGGGAGGCGGGATGCACTGCGTCCTCCCCATGACAGAACAGATGTTGTCGATGCGAGCTCTTGTCATGTAACATTTACATTTACACGCGACACCGTTTATCATCCTACACCGCGAAAAATTGCAGTGCGGTCCCAAAACGCCCGTCAGGCTTCAGCCTTATACTTTCGTTTTAGGACTGAAGGCGATCAGGAAGCTTATGGCTCGAGTAACACCGTGACAAAAAGATAATTTTATAGTATGATATCGAACTAATTTTCCTTGTGAAGGTTGTTTTGAAGGTTGACAAATAGGTTAAATATTATGGAGGAAGTCATTAATTTGAGACACGAATTGGAATGTGCTTAGACCATTTATTGTATAACTAGCGGACGCTCGCGACTTCACTCACTTGACAAATTATATACACAAAATCTTCCTCGATAACCACTCTATCTAGTAGTTTTAAAGATCTAAGCATACATAGGGAACTATGTTTTATACTATGTTATGAAAATTAAAATCATTAATAGTCTTAATAACACATCATCAGTGGGTGTTGATGGTATTAGTACAAAGATACTTAAAGCCTGTGCAAAGTATATTAGCGCACCCTTGAGTGCAGTTATAAATATTTCTCTCGAAGAGGGCATGTTCCCAAGTGCTCTAAAACAGTCAATCGTAAGACCTTTGTATAAAAAAGGGGACGAAAAGGAATTGGGTAATTATCGTCCTATAACTCTAATTCCAGTATTGTCAAAAATATTTGAGAAAGTCATGCTAAACAGACTTTATTCGTATGTCTCTGACATGGGAATTCTAAAAGGGAACAATTCGGCTTTAGGAAGAACAGTTCAACATCGTTGGCTTGCTTTGAGCTTATTAAAGAGGTTACTGAAGCAATTAATGCTAACATGCCAGTGACTGCTATTTTCCTTGATATGAGCAAAGCCTTTGATTTTTATCATCACGAAATTCTACTACACAAGTTGACTAAGTATGGAATTCGAGGTAAAGCTAACGACTGGATCAAAAGTTACCTTTCTGATAGAAGTCAATGCGTGGAAATAACAAATATCGATCAAAGTAAAAAACTGAAATTGAATTACAGGTCCAACTATCAGAAAAACATGTTCGGCGTTCCTCAAGGTAGTGTACTGGGCCCTTTTCTGTTCTTGTTGTACATCAATGACCTCCCCAACGTTACTGACCACAAAACTATACTGTTTGCGGACGATACAACACTCGTCGTCAAATGCAAGAATCAAATTACCTACGAGCATGAGATCAACTGCGCTTTAAATAAAATTATTAATTGGCTCGATACAAATAATCTTAATATTAACGTTAATAAGACAAAACTCATCCAATTTCAAACCCATAAACGTAAGGAAATAGATCTACATGTATACCATAATCATCAAAAACTGGAAGAGGTTAGCTCTACTAAATTTCTAGGAATAACTGTGGATAGACATTGTAACTGGAAAGCTCACGTGGAGAATGTGTGTGATAAACTTCACAAATTTGTGTACGCCATAAAAAGACTTCGAACTACGGTTTCCACTGAAGCAGCACTTAGCGCCTACCACGGATATGTATCATCTGTGCTGTCCTATGGCCTTTTGCTTTGGGGGAATTCAGTCGAATTTGAAACTATTTTTAGAGCCCATAAAAGGTGTGTGAGAGCAATTTGTGGGACATGGTTTATGGATAGCTGTAAACCCATATTTAAACGGTTTCGTATTCTTCCACTGGCTTGCATGTACATAAGGGAAGTTTGTGTATTTGTTAAAGAGCATCCTGAGTACTTTGACCTTCAATCAGAGGTAATAAAACGAAATGTCAGACCGAGAAATATGCATAAGATATATCAACCTCCATGTAAATTAGAACTATTTAAGAAAAAATCATTTATTAACTCAATTAAAGTTTACAATAAATTGCCAAATAGATTTAAAGATTTACCAAACAAATTGTTTAAGACCAATTTATCAAAATGGCTTTTAGAACACTGTTTCTATAATTTGAATGAGTATATGACTTATAATGAGCAATTATTGCGAGCATGATGTTTCAAGTTAATAAAATGACGCATGAAATGTCAATACAAATGTAATGTTCACTAATTTATCTGTAATTAAAATTGACATTGTATTTATTGATTATTTACCGACATTCAGCTATTGTGACATTCATATTTATACTTAAATTGACATTATTACATAATTGTTTATACCTAAATTAACATTACATTGCTATGATTGTATTATTTTGATTGATTGACATTTTTAACTATTATTATTATTTATCTGTTACATAAATTGCACTTGACTCAATTTTGCACACCATAGTTATGGTAGAATGTATTGAACTAACTACAACCTATATTACCATCTACGCTGTACCACTACATTCTGGCAATAAAGATATTATTATTATTATTAATGAAAAATATGTTTATTCAAGTGGGTTACAAGGTAACGCTTTTGAAAGTCAGTCAGTTATAAAGGTTACGATTAAAGTCTAAATTGCTTCTAAACTTACATTTACTGCCAGATTTGCAAAACAATAGGTAGAGCCTGAGAGAAAGAACCTGGCAATAAAACTCACGGCCACTCTTTTCTACTCGTAATAGTATGAAATTACAATATTAAGTATATAACGAGCTAACATTTATACATAGTTGTCAAAGCAATAAAATAAATAAAAAACATATGATTGAAGTATGTACAATGTTGGGAGGTAACGAGCCGTTGAATGATTGCAAAAAAGCAACGAAAAAGTTTTAATATTATTTTAATCAGTTTTAGCTTTTGCATAATGTCATAGTAGTAGGTAGATAGATTACCAAGTATTTTATTAACTTCAAGATACTATATTTATTTTTTATAATATTTACAAAGAATATGAAAATAAAATTAAGAAAAACTTAAACAAACTACAAACTATACTATCTAAAACTAAAAACTAAAATAAATATGTAAAGCAGGGAGCTTTAGACAGAGTGCCCATAACACAGGCAGCATTCCCGCGCAATTAGAGTCTTTGCGCGGGAAAGCTTTTTTTTTTCTAAGGCCGCGGCCGCTCTAACGTCCGTTGCCGGGCGTCTCTGGTTACAAGCAGAACGTATTTCCAGTGGCGCCCGGCGGACTTTGACCACCTCTGTGGTCTCTGCGGGGGTTTGGTCGGGATGAAAATCCCGCGTCGTTGGGGTAGGGTTTTATACCGCGTCAGTGAGTGAATCTGGTTGCGTGCTATGGGGCAAAGGCCCCGCAGCACGCAACCCTTCTAGCCTGCTTCTGTAAGGACGACGGGTGGCGATCCCGCCGTCCTCAGGCCCCGATCATGGAGGTCGATGGTCTTGGGAGTACATGAGTCTGCGGCGCCCCCGCCGCTGACTACGGAACTCGGCGGGGAGGGTACGCTCCATCTCCCTCTCGGCCGCCTCCTTCGCTAGCATGACTTGCTCGCAAGCATGACTTGCTCGCATGCGCGAGAAAGCTGCCTGCGCGAGGATCACCCGTCTCTTCCCTCAGACGCTTGCGAAGTTCCGTGAAGAGCTGAATATACTACCATAAAGATACTTAAATATTATATTTTACAGAATAAAGATTCATGAGTCACTTCATGAAGTTACTTAGTAAAAATTATCAATAAGTAACAATTAAATATCCACCAAATTATATAATCATATCATGAAGACTACATTCTGAGAATATTTTATTGAAACTATTAGAACTTTCACACTAAGTGATTTATTATACTGGTTAGTTAATTGTAAGGATTAGTTTAAAATACAGATTATAGAAATTGACAATAGACTACAGAGTTAGAGTAATAATAATAAAACATCGTTAGCAGACATGATGGCTATATTACTTTTTACTTTTACATTTTACAATCTTGTTTAAAATTTCTCAAACAACTTTGTTATTATATTAGTTACTTAAAGCGTAGAAAGTAACTTTTATCACAGACAGACACACACACACATATCCCGCCTATCACGCTTATATCCCCGAAAGGGTAGGCAGAGGATGATTTAGTTTTAAGAAGACATTATATTAAATTAATTGGTGAACATGTGTTCAAACTGAAAAATTTGCACGCCGTGAACCATCCGGTGAAACATGAAGAACCTTAGACAGAGAAGAAAACCTATGTCAACCATGTTTCTAGCAAATAAACGATTTGATTTGATCGGATCTGCACTACCCACAGTATTTTTAGTCCCACGTAAAAGAGGGCAAGCCTATTGCCATCGCCGGGAACACATATTATAATGGCGTATGTCGAAACTGGCCGAATAAATAAAAAAAAAAGTAACAGCAATATTGTAACTTTGAAAAAAAAATTTAAACCCGTTGCCTTGCGATAAAAAGGCAACAAAATCTTACGTGCTGTATACAGAGGACTGTGGCACAGCCAATTAAAGTCCTGGGCGTCTCGGACAGTAAGTAATGTCCTCAGATATGCCCGTGCTGAATGGTTTCACCCTATTAGTTTCTTTCTACGGAACCTATTAGTTAGGAGACCACGTGATAGACTACCCTACAGCATACAGGGATAATTAGTCAAATAATTTCCTCAGTGGTTTCACAGGTTACTCTACATACGACCTCTTTATAAAACTTGTATAAGTAAACTAGCCTAGTAGTCACGGCTGGGGCGGGGCCCCAAGTGATTAGTGACTACGTCCTCGCCGTCCGCCCTGGACCCCAACTTGACCACGGTAACGCAGTGGCAAGTTGGGTGACCGAACGTCCTAGTCTGTACTTGCGATTGGTCAAATTCTTTGAGATTTTTTGTGTTCCTGCTATGGATAACCCCGAAGAGACCTCCGGTCCCGACACTGCCCTTTCCCGGGCAGTGTCAATCGACGACATGATGCACGAAATATTGATTCCGATGCCTATCGATTTGGGGGCTCGCGCCGCGCTGCCTAGACGCAGCGCGATGTCGACGCCCCAAGGAACTGATGCTGCTGGGACTGACGATGGGTCAGCTCCCAGCAGTGTGAAGAAGAAGGGCCGCTCTTCTGCGACGAAGAAGAGGACCCTCGAGGAGAAGGGGAGGCCGCCGCGCGACCGTAGCACCAGCTGCTCCGGGTTGGGGTCCCTCCTCTTCAGCGATTCGGAGGAGGAGGTGCCGGTCAAGACGGTGCGTACGCGTCTCGACGCGTACAGAAGGCGGCCGCCAACTCCTCCTCCGTCCTCGGTCCAACTGTCCCAGCGAAGTCGCCGGGAAATCGGTGGGCCACCCGCGCAGGAGCTGATGAGCGTTTTTGCCCGCATGAACGCGGCCATGCGGGGCAACAGGAACGTGGCGGGGAGGAAGAAGATTGTGGCTTCACTGGTGGATGAAGCCCAATCTTCCCTCAACAAGCTCCTTGCGCGGAGCGTCACCAAGGAGGAGGCGAGGCTCCGGAAGCAGGTGACAACCCTGGAGGCGGAGCTCGCTGCTTCCAGAAAGCAGATGGATGACCTGTGGCGGGAGGTCGCTGACTTGACCAAGGTGGTCAAGGCGCCTCCCGGTCCCATGCTGCCGCCTCCTCCTCCGACGGCTGGACCAGCACCGAAGGCAGCGCCACCCACGGCGCCCACCACGGCATCCACCAAGGCACCCACCACGGCGCCCACCACGGCGGCCACCAAGGCACCCACCACTGCGCCCACCACTGCGCCCACCACGGCGCCCACCACGGCGCCCAACACGGCACCCGGATCGCCGCCACAGCCTGTGCCGACAATGGTACAAGTCCTGACGGCGATCGAGAGGCGCCTCGCGGTTCTGGAGGACCGGGCGTACCGCCCTCCGCTAGCGCGGCCCGCGTTTTCGTACGCGGCGGCTGTTGGCGGTTCTCCCGCTCCGGGACCAAGCGGCACACCCGCTGTCCGCCGCCCCGATCCGCCCCAGTCCGTTTCAGCGTACCGTTTGCCGGCCGAGACCGCGGCCCAGGCGCGGAAGGCCAAGTGGCGCGGCAAGAAGAGCAGCACCCCTGCCGCCTCCTCTTCCTCTAACATCGCTCCCGCTGCTTCTTCACATCCCTCCAGACGGAAGGGATGGGAAGTAGTAAGGGCCAAGAAGAGGAAGATGAAGGCCGCCAAGAAAGCGGCCAAGAATGCGGCTAAAGCCGCCGCGGCGAAGGCGCCGAAGAGGCCCCGCCCACCTCGCTCCACCGCCGTCGTCCTGACGGTGACGACGGTAGGTGTGGAGAAGGGGGTGGGGTACGCCGACGTACTGAGGACCGTGAAGTCCTCAGTCAACCTCTCGGCTCTCGATATACAGGGGGTCTCCGGTGCAAGACGACACGCACCGGAGCTCGCCTCCTCGAGGTCTCTGGCGCCTCCAGCGGCCCTAAAGCTGACGCCCTAGCAGCGCAGCTTAGGGACGCGCTGGACACAGAAGCCGTCCGCGTCACCAGACCCACCAAATGCGTTGCATTGCGCGTCTCCGGTCTGGATGACGCGGCCACTACGGAGGAGCTCATTTCCGCCGTCGTGGAGGCGGGCGGCTATCCCCGTGACCAAGTTCACTTGGAGAGATCTCCTTAAGCCTCACTGGCCATGGCACGACAGTCGTCCAGTGCCCCGTCGCGGCGGCACTGAAAGTGGCGGACGGACAAAGCCTCCTCGTAAGGGGCTTCCTAAAGGCGCAGGTGCACCTTCGTGCCCGGGAAACTAGATGTTTCCGGTGCATGGTGGTGGGGCACGTCGGAGTGCAGTGCACAGCGGAAGTCACCGTGGGCGATCGGTGCTTCCGCTGCAGCCGGCCCGGTCACAAGGCAAGTGCCTGTGATGTTCCGCCTCGCTGCTTTAGATGCGAGGCGGAGGGCAAGACTGCGGACCACCGGGTCGGCAGCACAGCCTGCGCCGCCTCGAGGCCAAAGCCTCGTCCGTCCGCTGAGAGCGGTGGGGGTGCCGCTACTGCACGGCCAGATGTTTCTCGGCGGGATGCTGATATGGACGTCCATTAATGTCTGACGCCCATATCCGCATCCTGTAAGTGAATTTGAACCGCTGCCGCGCTGCTCAGGATCGTCTGTACCAGAGCATCCGGCAGTGGTCCATAAACTTGGCCGTGGTCGCCGAGCCGTACTACGTCCACCCGGGAAGCCCGGTGGACGAGGACGGCTCAGCCTGTTTTATCTTCGGGGGGTCCGCCGCAGACAACTCGCACCTTGCTATCATTGCAAGGGGCCGCGGGTGTGTTGTGACGGAATATGATGGGTTGGCAGTCGTGGCCACCTACATCTCGCCGACACTGGACGAGACTCAGTTTGAGCTATAGCTCACTGAGCTCGACGTCGTCTTCGCTGCGTGCCGTCCTCGCCCTGTCCTGCTCCTGGGAGACTTCAACGCCTGGAGTGAGGCGTGGGGCTCCCGGGAAACCAGGGACAAGTGGAGGCTTCTTGAGGACTGGACCAGAACACGTGGTCTGGAGGTCCTCAACCGGGGGAATGTCGCCACCTTCTGGCGGCGGGGGACCAGCTCGGTCGTGGACGTATCGTTCGCGACCTCTGCCCTCGCCGCCCGTATTACTGGCTGGCACGTGGAGGAGGGTGAGGAGACGCACTCGGACCATCGGTACATCCGATTCGATGTCGTCCCCCCACCTGACCTCCCAAAGCCGGTAGAAAATCCCCCGGATCCGCGTTGGGCACTTCACCATCTGGATCGGGAGGCTCTCCTGGAGGCATCCATCGTGCAGGCCTGGATTCCGGCACCGGACCGGCCTGCCGATGTGGATGCCGAGGCGGAGTGGTTCAGGAGAGCCATGTCGCAAATCTGTGATGCGGCGATGCCTAGGGTTACACCCAGACCGGCAAGGAAGCAGGTGTACTGGTGGTCGCCGGAGATTGCACAGCTGCGCGCAGCATGCATCTCCGCCCGCCGCCAGTACACCAGGTTTCGCCGGAGGCATCGCCGCCCAGACGACGCGGCAACCCGAGAGGCGGAGCTTTATCAGGCTTACAGGGAGGCTAAAGGTAATCTCCAGGAGACAATAAAGCGGGCCAAGACGGCGGCCCGCGAGGAGCTCCTGGAGACCCTGCAGCAGAACCCATGGGGGCGCCCGTACCTACAGGTCAGGGAGAAACTCCGACCTAGGGCGCCCCCACTGACCCAGAGTCTCCAGCCGCAGCAGCTGGAGCGGGTCATGGGCTCCCTGTTTCCGACGAGCGCGGAGGAGCACGTCCCTCCGCGCATGGCTCCGTCTCTGCCCGACGCGGATAGCATCAGTGAAGACGACGTACCCGAAGTCAGGGTGGGGGAGCTAGGTGCGGCAGTACTCCGGCTTAAACGCCGGAAAATCACTGCCCCCGGACTCGACGGCATTCCTGGCCGTGCATTGGTCCTGGCCCTCGAAGAACTCGGGCCTCGACTGATGGGGCTCTTTAGCGCATGCCTCGAAAGGGGCCAGTTTCCCAAGGTGTGGAGGACGGGGAAACTGGTCCTGATTCTTAAGGCGGGGCGGCCGGTGGACTCACCGTCCGGATACCGGCCGATCGTGTTGGTCGACGAGGTGTGTAAGCTCTTTGAGCGAATTATCGCGGAACGCCTCGTCGAGCATCTCTCGACGGTGGGGCCAGACCTGGCGGACAACCAGTACGGTTTCCGTCGGGGACGCTCCACCGTGAGCGCGATCATGCGCGTCAAGATCCTGACGGAGGAAGCAGTCTCGCAGGGCAAGGTGGTGGTGGCGGTGTCTCTTGACATCGCCAACGCGTTCAACACCTTGCCATGGAGCTGCGTTAGGGAGGCGCTCGTGTATCACGAAACGCCTCTCTACCTCCGTCGTATTGTCGGGGCCTATCTCTCGGAGAGGGCCATAGCTTTCCCCAGCTGGCTCGGGCCAGCATTGTTCCAATGGCGCAAGGAGGCGCTGGAGCGGGACCACAGGCCTGCGTCTCGAGAAATCGATGACTGGCGGTCACAACTCCGACAGGATCTCATGGAGTCATGGAGGGTGCAACTTGAGCAACCCAAGTGGGGTGCCACCATCATCGTGGCGGTGAGACCGATCATGGACGATTGGCTGCAGAGGCAGCATGGTGACCTCACGTATCGTGCGACGCAGATAGTTACCGGGCATGGATGCTTCGGTAGCTATCTGTTTCGCATCCATCGTGAGGTCACACCCCGGTGTCAACACTGCGAGGTTTCCGACGACGACACCGCACTCCACACGTTGGTGGAGTGCTCAGCGTGGGCGAGTCAGCGCCGGGACCTCGTAGTGGGTCTGGGCGTGGATACCCTCTCGCTGGAGACCATGCTTCAAGCCATGGTCTCCAGCGGGAGTAGGTGGAACGCGGCCGTGTCCTTCTGCGAGCAAGTCGTGCTCGCGAAGGAGGCGGCCGAGAGGGAGAGGGAGCGTGCCCTCCCCGCCGAGTTCCGTAGTCAGCGGCGAGGGCGCCGCAGACTCATCTACGCCCAAGACCATCGACCTCCATGATCGGGGCCTGAGGACGGCGGGATCGCCACCCGTCGTCCTTACAGAAGCAGGCTAGAAGGGTTGCGTGCTGCGGGGCTTTTGCCCCATAGCACGCAACCAGATTCACTCACTGACGCGGGATAAAACCCTACCCCAACGACGCGGGATTCTCATCCCGACCCAACCCCCGCAGAGACCACAGAGGTGGTCAAAGTCCGCCGGGCGCCACTGGAAATACGTTCTGCTTGTAACCAGAGACGCCCGGCAACGGACGTTAGAGCGGCCGCGGCCTTGGTCGCGGAACTAAAAAAAAAAAAAAAAAAAAAAAAAGTAGTCACGGCTTCGCTAACGTTTTTTTTTAATTCCGCGTTAATTTTTAATGCCGCTCTATCGTCCGTTGCCGGGCGTCGCTGGTTCACACGCAGAAGGTATTTCCAGTGGCGCCCGGCGGACTTAGACCACCTGTGTGGTTTCTACGGGGGTTTTTGTCGGGATGAGAGTTCCCAATTACTATCTGTGTATTCCAGTTAATCTCTAAAACAGCTGGACATATTTTAGAGGAACTTCCTCTAGCAGATAGCTGAAGTTATAAAGAGTAGCTTAGATAAGTAGGTTAGTAAATAATCTTTATTGTACATTGTACACGACGCTTTTAAATTAATGTAGAATGGGCGGTCTTATCGCTAAGAAGCGATCTCTTCCAGGCAACCTTTTCTCTTAAACGACTTGATATCCAGGGAACATTGTCATCCATAAGAGTCTTATGATTCTTATGAATCGCGTAGTTAGTAACACAGCAAAAGTTAATGCAGCTGTTATAACATAGAGGTAATAGCAATTTCTTTTGGCGGTAAATGGAAAAAGCGTGACTAATAAATTCATAAGTTATCTAATATTAATAACACCTAGTTATAAAAAAATTAAAACACAAGCAAGTGTATCACCGACATTTTTTTTATAAATTCTTAGTTTTAAGGTGTATAATAGGTCTTTACCTATGAAATTGCTGTTTGGACTTTGGTTGACAATGACGAATTAAAGGTGATTGTGGAAGCCGATGATACACAATCTACGGCTGAATTAGCAGCAGCTTTCGACGTTAGCGTCAAAACAATATTGATCCATTTGCGTCAAATTGGCAAGGTAAAAAAGCTTGACAAATGGGTGCCCCACGAACTCAATGATCGCCAGCGCGAAGTACGCGTCGAGACATGCCTTGCATTGCTCAACAGACACACAAATGAAGGAATTTCGAACCGCATTGTTACTTGCGATGAAAAATGGATTCTGTTTGATAACCGCAAGCGCTCAGCAAGTTGGTTGGATCCCGGTTCAGCATCTAAACAATGCCCTAAACGAAAACTTACCCCTAGAAAAGTGATGGTCACTGTTTGGTGGTCTAGCGCCAGTGTGATTCATCACAGCTTCTTACCAAACGGGGTGAGCATTACTACAGATGTGTGTGATGAAGTGAACACAATGATGGAGAAGCTGGCACATCTCCAACCAGCATTGGTCAATCGCTCGTCTCCTCTGCTCCTGCACGACAATGCGCGACCTCATACTGCACCACAGCAGACGGTCTCCAAGTTGCAAGAACTGGGGTTGGAAGTTCTCCGTCATACGCCATACTCACCAGACCTTGCGCCTACAGACTACTACTTTTTCCAGAATATTGATAACTTCTTGGCGGGAAAGAAATTCAATACCCGAAAGGCAGTACAAAATGCCTTTGAAGCATTTGTTGCCTCCGTCCAGCTGTTTTCTTTAAGAAGGTCATCAATAAACTGCCGCTGCGTTGGCAAAGATGCATTGATTGCATAGGTGATTACTTCGATTAATATAAATAAAAAATACATGAAAAAAAATCGTTTAATTTTTTTCATACAAAACGGCAATTTCATAGGTAAAGACCATATCTATGGGCCGTAGATTTGTTGGTAAGATCAGTAACTAGTCTAAGTTGCTTGAAATAAAATTTAAATGAAACAAAAATACCCTTTCTTGTATATATGTTTAAAAGCATTTCTAATATTTTCTTGTTAGGATATTATATTATACCAGCAGACGCTTGCGGCTTCACTCGCTTGACAAATGATTTACATAAAAACCTTCCTCGAGAACCGCTCTAACCATTGGTGAAAACCGCATCAAAATCCTAAGATCCAAGCTTTTGAAGATCTAAGCATACATACGGACGGAAGCGCCTTTGTTTTATAATATTTAGTCATGATCGTTACATGGACTCAGGCTAGATTCGAACTCGCGTCTTTTTCTAAAGATATAAATCTTGCGATCTATAATATGAAGTCTGCTAGATAAAAGATAAATCATCTGTACAGAGTGAATTTTCTAAGTCATATTAGGTATTTTTTATAATAATATAGTAATAATATTATGTTAGGACAATTCAGACAACGCCATCTAGTCTCAAACTAAGCAGAGCTTGTGATATGAGTACTAGATAAACTGATGTAAATACTTATATACATTTTTTTTTATAAATGCGTACATATTATTACATAGGAAACACCCAGACTCTGGTACAAACGTATGTGTCATCACACAAAGTTTGTCCTGAACGGGAATCGAACTCGAGACTCCGGCGTCGAAAGCCGATACACTACCGACCACGCCACCGAAGTAGTAATTATTATTTACTCTTTCTTTCATTATATTTTAAGCATTTTAAACAAATGTTGGTTTTGAAGTTTGTGTATTTTCTATGTACGAGTATAGTACATGTATGTATTTAGAAATGTATAAGTATATTTATCAGTCGTCTAGATCCCATAGTACAAGATTATATTAGTTTAATTTGGGCTAGATGACGTCGTGTGAGAATGTCCAGAAATATTTATTTATTTAAGCACAGATTATCTGAGCACGTTCTGGTATCTGGGAATTCAACTGACTAAAGTGGATAATTAATAGATCTGCTTCTCTCTTTGATAATCTTCAAATTGCATGTCGTAGAGTGGGTTCAAGTAGAGTATGGCTGGGATTGGATGTCGTGATCGTGACATTCGCATTCACTACTACAGTGCGACACCTTCTATGGTATGAAACATATTTACAAAGTAAATATTGTTGCTTTTGGGTGTATGGAACGAATGTGAAGTGAATGAATGATAAATCGAGCGTGATATGTAAATATACAAGTTGGTCGAGGTCGACTTTGAGATATGTATATATGAATCATATAATATACAGAGTGGAAACATTAAGTGTGTCCAAACGATTATTTCGTAAATTTTTAAGATATTGCATTTTCCTTTGAACATCTTTGTACCTACTATCTATATATATCTACCTAACTAGTACAAGTACAACATAAGTAAATGACGTTTATGACTACATCTAAGTAACCTCTTTTATAAACAAAAAACCAAAAATTATAAACAATAAACCTTCCTCGAGAACCACTGTATCTATTGCTGAAAACCGCATCAGAATCTATTGCGTAGTTTTAAAGGTATATAGGCATACTTAGTTACCTACATAGGGAAAGGAAGCGACTTTGTTTACATACTATGTCATGATTTGTTTATGAATGTAGCCATGAGTTTCAAATGTACAAATTCTTCCGAAAAAGCTAGCTGATCGCCGCAGCTCCGCCCGCGCGATTTAGTTTACTCGTTCCCGGTTCCCGTGGGAACACATTACTGAGATAAAAAGTAGCCTATGTCCTAAGTAGCCTGTGCCTCAGGGTGAATGTAGCTTTCCAATGGTGAAAGAATTTTTGGAATCGGCACAGTAGTTTTTGATTTTATTCATTACAAACATACACACAAAAATACAAATCTTTCCTCTTTATAATAGTAGTATACTCGTAGATGTAGGCAAAGGAAACTACATGGTTTCATATTCCAAAATGGTGGACGCATTAGCCCTCCAAACTAATCGTGACATTCATAGGTCGTGACCATTTAGTGAAATCATAAATGGATTTCACCAGTGTCTTGGATAAGATACTTTTAGAACAATTACATCCTATAATTATTACTTAAGTATAAATGTATAAATGTACTTGTTAAATATTATAATTTCAGTGTACTAAGCAATAGTTACATCATTATAATTCATGAGGACGTTTGCCCGTGTCTTCATCGGCGTGGTTTATTTTTCAAAGTCTATGCATAAGCTGGTTGTTGCAATTTAATTTGGGATTACAGGTTGATAATAATAAGTTAATAAGCCGTCGATCCCGGTTGTCATACGAACATCTATGGCAGTCGTTAGGGGTTGTTGGAGACCTAAATCAAACATCCGACCGGTCTAACTACAGAACTTCGATATCGCCCATGGGTTGTGGAGGTCAGATGGCAGTCGCTTCACGGAAAATATCGAAGTTCAGCCGAATCGCAGTTAGACTGGAAAGCCGACCCCAACTGAGTTGGGAAAAGGCTCGGTGAATGATGATTACAGTTTGATAATTACTTACTGTATTTTGTATCTATTTGGTATCTGTATAGTCCGAGACTCCCAGGGCTTTAATTGGCAGTGCCATAGGGGCTGGCACGTAAAATTTTGTTGCCTTTTATCAACATATCATCGCAAGGCAACGAATTACAATTTTTTTTCAAAATTACAAAATGAATATGAGGACTAACAAATAAATGTATACAAACCATAATGATAGCCAAAGGTTTGACTATGTCATAATGGCACCTAGATAGCTCAACTCATAAGCAGGCTGAAGTGATAAAATTTGCTGCTTTAAAGTTCACATCCAGACGGCCCTGGGTACGCCCTCAGAAGTATAGGTAACCCATAGATATCGTTGACTGCCTCGGTGGCTCAGTGGTATGAGAATGCGACTGCCGCCCCTGAGGTCCCAGGTTCGATTCCGGGTCGATTCAAATTATTTGTGTGATCCACAAATGTTTGTTTCGGAGTTTGGGTATTTTCTATGTATAATATGTATGTATGTATTTAGAAATAAGTAAATAAGTATGTTTATTAGTCGTCTAGATCCCATAACACCAGCTTATATTAGCTTAATTTGGGCTAGATGACGTTGTGTGAGAATGTCCATAAATATTTAATTATTATTTATTTATAACCGATAATCACAGTTTTATAGTCGAATGGATGTGGGTCATAAAACCACTTATTCAGTGTACAAATACCTAGGTCACAGAAATACTCGTTTGAAATCTGTTAAACAATAGTTAGTAATCAAGTCACAAAAAGAGCTAATCAAAATTAGAACATCGTGATTGAACCCACAAAAACTACGCCATCTCTTGAAAAAAGTTTGTACTTATTACACAACCATGCTTCTAGTTTTTAATCTACAATTAGAACTAAACAAAAACTAACTCGTTAATAAAAACGCTTACGAATTAAAAAGCACAACATTACTTAGCAGTGCATTAATATCGTTGACCTTGTAATTTTATCGGTTATTTCGATAAGTATTCATTTGCTTTACCGTAACGAATCGAGAGAATTATTTACTGTTCATTGTTTATGTCGGTATTTAATTTGAAAGTCACGGACACGAAAGAGTTTAAAATGTTGTTAAGTTAGTTTGAGCTTGTTAATGTTCCTCTCTACATTTTATCTAATCTTATGTTATAATATAATCTTATCTTATATTAAAAAAATGGAAAGTTTGATTAATTGTGTATCGGGGAGTAAAAACGTTTGGACCAATGACCGAGTTACAAATTTGGTACATTATGGAGACAAATTAAATCTGGGGCAGATATTCAGCTACTTGTTATCCCATTAATAGGTTCCTTTATAGGAAATGAAGGTGTCCGATAGATTGAATCGCAATAGACGTGACGATAGCAGACTCTGTGTACATCCCTAAAAAACTACTCTCATGCAGAATAGTTTCCTTTGTATGGCTCCAATAATATACAATAAATTGCCTAAATGTTGGAGGGTACTAACTGCTGATATATTGAAAAAGATACTTAACACTTTATTGACTGAGAAAGCTTATTATGATATTGACGAATTTTTAAATTATATTATTATATGAAAGTGACATTACAATTATTATATAAATTTATTCGAACTTTACTTAAATAATATATTCTAAAGCTATTTGTTTTAAAAATTATTATATTATGTAGCTTGATATTATAACTCTCTGATATGTTGCTGTAACTATATTGGCATTGGCATTCTGTTTTAAAATGCATGCTCTCAACATTTGCACGCCTTACAGGTAAAACATGACAGATCAATTTATTTTAAGACCTTTCATCTTGTATACTTATTTATGCACACTCATGTTTAAGCAAATAAAGTTATCTTATCTTATCTTATCTTAAAATCAAAAAATCAAAATCCAAATATCTTTATTCATGTAGGTCACAAAGTAACACTTATGAACGTCAAAAAAAAGAAAATGCTTCTACATTTACATTTACCGCCAGATTCGCAAGGCAATAGGTAGAGCCTGTGATGAAAGAACCTGGCAAGAAAAACTCACGGCCACTCTTTTTATTCGCCAGTAAATACAATGATTCTGTTACAACAATAAAAGAGGGCAAGGGCAGTACGTGACCATGTGTGGACCAAGTGAACTTAAAAATTATGAATCTCTGTTATTCACAAAAAAAGTCAAATACTAGTTAAAGATGCCACATAATCTCAAAGTACCTTACAATATCATACTAATAATAATTTAACAATAATAAGTGAGTTTCAGCAATAAAACAACATTTCAAACAGAAGTAGCCCCTATGTAGCTCGAGTGAAGAGCAAACAACTCATTGCCATTTCTCTGTATCGTTTAGATAATCTTTAATAGTATAATATGCCTTTTTTAGGAAGTGTGTCTTAACAGCCACTTTGAATTTATAATAATTAATATTTTATTATGAATCATCTGAACGACTAAAATTGTCATAAGTCAGTGACGCAACACAAGAACAAAATAAACTCAACATACAAACGTCCATAAAACGCTGAACACTAGTATTCCAAAAGTAGCTGAACACTAGTATTCCAAAAGTAGCTTTTATTATGAATAATTTATTTATTCAAAGGAAGGTTCATAATGTTTAGAGGAATTTTGTTATAAAAACGCACACCAAATCCTGCAAAGGAGTCATGAACCTTCTGTAAACGATAATACGTCCCAACCAATTTATGCTTATTTCTAGTATTTATTGCATGCATGTCACTGTTCATACTGTATAAATGTATATTCTGTTTAACGAACATAATATTCGCATATATAATTGTGATGCAACTGTTAAAATGCCTATTTCTTTAAATCTTTCTCTAAGAGAATATCGTGCATTCAGTTTATAAATCGCACGTATAGCTCGCTTTTGGAGTATAAAAATGATCTCTATATCAGCTGCTTTGCCCCACAGTAAAATTCCACGAGACACTGTGAAAATAGCTAAAATAAACCAGCCTGGCCGTTTCTACATCCGTGAGCTGTCTGACTTTACTAATACCAAAAGCCGCAGAGCTAAGTTTCCCTGCAAGACCCTAGGATATCTATGAGGATCAGGGAATAAGATAGTTTTAGCAACATAAAACTAACTTCAAATTGTCTGATTGGGAACAAATTGAACAGAGACCACACGGAAAGTACCAGTGTGGTACCAGTACAGCTTTCAATTAAAAAGTCTTTCTTTTTCAATAAAAGAGTTCTAAAACCCCCTACGTGTCGGTGACGAGTCTATTGTCGTTTCTGGGGAATGTATTTACCAAAGCCTTGTCAGTTTGCCAGCAGTTTGTTTTTTAAATGAAATCTATATATAGAAATGGTGAATGTAATTTTTGTCCCCCCTTAGCTTTCGAGAACTGCTTATGCTACAATGATGGTTGACCCCTCTATGGATAGCCCTCGATCTGGAGGCAAGCATCAAAAATTTGACCTACCCCTAAGGGGTCAAAAGTTATAGGCCAAAACCTATAGCGTGGTGCGGCGCGAAGCATCGCGCAAGACACCGTTCTAGTAACTCAAATAAGATAAGAATTTTTATTTTAAACCACCTAGGTATTTGTGAATCATTTTGTATTAGAGTCACGGATCAAATTTGGAAATACGTAAAAGTTTATGGTTATGGTATAGTTTTGTGGTTTAAACTGCCTTACTCTATGAATGAGTCGTGAAAGGTCAGGTTAGTTTATGCGTTATGGTTTTGGAATTTTAAATATCATGGTTTAATATAACATTAATATGGAATCGACTTTTAAAGAACCGGCCAAGTGCATAATATAGGGTTCCGTGGTTACCCATTATTGGCTCTACTAACAATAACTTGTAATAAACAAGGAAATAACTTTAAACTAACAAATTCATCTGGTCCGTTATAGTTTTCCTTCTAAGTTCATTGTATGGACTACCAGCATGATTTTTTTTCAGATTTTTCAAGCTTAAGTTTCGTTTAGTTTTTAGGGGGGGGGGGGGGGGTGGGGGGGGCGCTCTGTTTTACCAAAAATAAAGGTTATAAAGTGGAATATTTCGCAAAGGAATACTTAAATAAAAAAAATCGTCTTAGCAACCTCTCAATGTTTTTAAAACACCCCTATCTAATATCCCACACTCCAGGGGAGACGAAAGAAAAAAATAACAAAATCTGGTTACGTGTAGGGGAAAATTTTTTTTTTTCAAATTTTCTTTTAACAACGTAGTAAATATATTATATCCATGCAAAGTTTCATGTTTATAGCAATCACCATTTAGGATGAAAGCCGACGACAGATATGACGAAAGTATAAGGGTTCCGAAACGTGAATTACTGAACCCTAAAAAGAAATGGATAAAAAGTATTTCTACGATTCAATAAAATAGACAATATTTAGGATATTACGGTCGCTATATATAGCTTACCCGTTAGTCGCCCACTTGTAATGGTTATTCCCTATTTCAAACAATGGGAGAGGTTCCAAATTTCGATTGTATGCTTTTTTGTATGTTTGATTTTGAAAAATTCTTATTACTACCACGCTTCTTTTATCCCGGTAATGTGTTTCCACAGGAATTGAGAACGAGAAAACTATATTGCCCCGGTGATCTAGTTGTCTAGCTAGTTGAATGTCCAGTCCCAACATTCTCACGACTGCTAGTCAGATTTGTACAGCACGCTGCGCGTGCCCAGAACGGCATGCGATTTGTAAACTGATATTTAATTACATATTGTAGGTATAATGTCCAATATTTTGTAATTAGATTGTGCAAATAGAAAGAAAGGATTGTCCAGTGTTAGGCCAAGGTTATTTTATATTAACCGTTTTAGTATTTTCGTGTATTTAATTATTAAAAGTGCTAAATTTCATTGCTAACCTAACTGCCAACAAGGGGACGGCAGTAATTTTGTATATCGATACTAATATTATAATGAGAAAATTTTGTATATTTGTAATGAATTAACACTCAAAAATTACTGCACTAATATGAAAAATATTTCTCAATTGGAATGCTACTTTATGCTTGAATATTTATAGGTACCCATACTAATTGTATTTATAACCAGAAAAAATTAAAACAAGTGTAAGCGTACTTTTAGAAGAGCGTATTTTTATACGTACAACGGGCCGTTGTTTTCACCGGATTCACCGGTGGTGTATGGCAAACAATGAATGCTTTTACACGGAACGGACACAGGTCCTTTCCTTCCCTCGCTGGTCCGTTGTCCGTAGAAAAATACACTTGTCTAAAAAAGGCCTAAAGCAAACCGCTATATAGAGTAATTATAGATATTTTTTGATTTCAATAATTTCGGCAAATTAGAGTCGAAATATTAGTAAGACCACAGATATAAGAATACTATACTAGTAATCGTAAGACACACACTACGTTCAAATGTTGATGTTAGCCAAGAAAAATATCAACCCCGCATCTAGTAGCAATAGGCTACCATAGGAGTCGTGCCTATTTGGCCATCAGGGACCAACAAAATTAGTTACAAACTAAGAACGTGAAAGAGGCGTATAATATGCATCTGCCTACGCATTTGAGGAAACAGGCGTGATAATATGTTTGAAAATATTTTCACTAGTCTATCGAATATGGCAAATGATATTTAGCAACAATTTCCAAGTCAAATACTTCGCAAGAGTGTGTCTGCGCAAGGAAGCTGTGTAGGTATGTTTATGTAGAGGTGCGCCGGCGCCGTGAAAGTGAATTCCATCGTGCGGTGAAATGGCCCTACAGATACACGAGAATCTTCGCAAATTATCATCTATTGGTTGGAAATGAATGAGATAGCTTTGTATTTCACTTTCTTCTAAATAAGTAGGATTTCTTACTTAATACCACTGGAACAGGCAGCGGAAATAATATTTCAGACATTGTGCCTGAGCGCGTGGAACTTGCCTATTTATTATTTTATTAATAGAACAGTTATAATCATTCATGGAAAACTCCACACAATACTCTATACTTACCAACCCGTTTTGCCAGCGTGGTATATGTTGTCTAAATTACCCCCTCTTTGTGGGAGGGAGGCCTGTGCCCAACAGTGGGCGTCAAATGGGTTGAGATGATGAATCATTCTATATTATTATTTAAAAATGTTGAAGCAATACCTACTAGGTAGTACGCAGAGATTTGGGATGCCGCTCGGTTCTCTCCCTTTTTTAATCATATTGTTGGCATGGTTACTTAGTGCTTTGAGCCAATAATGTCAAAGTCATACTGCTAGGTTGCTTTCCTAGAACGACAACGTCCATTGTTAAAAAAAACAGGCCATGTGCGAGTCATCAGTTCATGAGATACAGCCTGGTGACAGATAGACGGACGGACAGACTGCGAAGTATCAGTAATAGGGTTCCCGTTTTACCCTTTAGGTACGGAACCCTAAAAATGGATGCATTGTTTATGAAATCGGTATGATATGCCTTAAGAGCATAACGGTATTTATCCCTTAAGGAGTAGACAGAGCCCAAAAGGTTTATTTTGGGTGACAAGCCTATACAAGCCCAAAAGTCACTGTTGTCATGCTTGTAGTATACTTAACATACAATTTTATTGTAACTCGTAAACTAGTATTGCAAAAGTTAGTTAAAACATTTCTTTCGTCAATTACTTGACCGTTCTCTTAATTATAAAATATGCAAATTACTTTACCAAAACGTATAATTAGTTACAGTCAAGATTTAAAAAGGTTATTTCGTATTGAATCTATGTGCAATTTTGCATTGTATAATGTTCTATGTAAATAATAATTTACTTACATTTTTTAATGAGAGTGAGAGGATTTTTTTATGTGCGAACAAGATGGCCGATATTGTGGATTATATACAGTATTCTACCGTACCCATTTTCTTGTTTGACAGCGTTAAATTTAGTCCAATTGTATCACCAAATTTAAAAAACGTAATGATTTTAATCACAAGCTCGAAAGTTTCTGTGATGTTATATGTGTTTACTAGCATACACCCACTGCTTCACCCGTGACTAATTGTATACTAAAACCTTCCTCGAGAACCATTCTATACATTAGTGAAAGCAGCATGAAAATCGGTGCAGTAGTTTTTGAGTTTAGACGCTGCGAGGAGTTAGATGCTAGGAGAGTGTGTTTGATATTTCAACCACTGCTTGGGTTTCCATGTGTGCCACCTAGGACTGACTTGCTGACCGTATGTATAATTGTATACCTATGGCTATCCACCACTGTTGGGTGCCGTATGCGTAATTTTAAGGCTGCCCGTAGGAAAGCCGGATGTAAGAGTTGAGGCCATTTTTTTGTAATATATTTTGGAAAGAATATGTGCGAGTACTTATTTGCTCTGACAAGTTCTACAGTGGTGCCCTCTGTGAGGCGGACTCGGTACCAAACTAATGACGTCGTCTACAATACGTAATTATAGACAAACATTTTATGGATCACAGAAATATTTGATTCGACCCGAAATCAAACCTGATGTGACCTCGTGGACGGCAGTCGCATACTCATACCACTGTGCGCCTCGTTGCCGCGTTGGCACTCAAACTTTGTTTATCACTTTGAGTGTAAAGAGATAATTTAGTCTGTGTTATATAAATTTAATAATAAGATATTAGTTATATAAATTCTTTAATTAAGTAATTATATATGATAACAGCTTTACTCATTCACGTTACTTTAATAAAAATAATATTAAATACTATTTCTGTTTTTATTCACAGGTATGTCTTCAGCATTCTCAAAAACGATCACAATACGAGTATTATAGAGAGGTAATATATAATTTTTATAACTATAAAGCTGAGTTTATTTCACGAACTACTGGTTCAAAGTCAAAAACCTTTTTGTGTGAACCTTGTTGTTTCCAAATTTGGGAAAATATATTTCTTTTGAATTGAATTTGTGAATTGAATTTGAATTGGATTGGATTGAATTAAATTGAATTGAATTAAATTAAATAATCGATTTATAAATTGAATTTGAATTTAAGTTAAATTAGATTTGAATTTATTTATTTATTTTTGGTTGTATTTTAATAATTTATGCCATTACTAACATAGTGTTTTAAGTCATTGTACACTAGCATACTATGGGCCTTGTGACGCCTGAAAATAAAAGACTTTTTTGTTTTATTTTTTATTTTTATTATTTTATTAATTTGAGAACGACATCGCTGGCGTCCTATAAGTTCAGAAAATAATTTTGGTATCAAAACACCGACTTCAAATTACCGGTATGGGAACCAAATTAAAATGGGACCACGCGGAAAACAGTAGCTTTCAATTAAAAAACTCATAATCGTATTACCCGGTCTAAGGATAAAAAAACATGAGAACCTCCTCCTTTTTTATGTCGGTTAACTACATACATTTTCATTATGATCATCTGCATATCCATTATCCAAATTATTTGGGATGGACGCAAAATGTATTCTTCCTCTACACATCCCTTTTTTTTCCATAAGCGCGCGCAAGGGGAGTCACTCTTACATCCATTACCCGTTACACATCCCTATCAGACGTCACCTCCTCAGTCACTCCCTTCCTTGTCATATGACAAGGAAAGGAGTGATGATGGAATTTGAGAAAGATATCCTCTTTCACGCATTCCATCCATCTTCTAAAGCTCTGTATGTACATTCATACTTCCAAAATTACATACAAATACCCCCAAGAGGGTAGGCAGTGGTGCATTACACACCCACAATTTTCCGGTAGTATTGTTGGTCCCAATAGGTGGCAAGCCTATTGCCGTTACTTGGTACTTTATTTGGTATCATCAGTGAATACCCATAAAGGTAAAACTATCAATTTATTATAACGACTTCTTCGCGGTGTCATCATTACATTGACGCCATAATTTCGCAACAAACGACTTAAATATCTCACTGCTATTGTTATCGCGCAATGGACCTTCAGATTTTGTTGGTTTATATTGTAACACCTTAATGCATGTGTTTTGTCAAACGGATGTTTTGAAAAGTGTTGTCAAATCTAACCTTGAACTCTTAAATTAGTATAGTATTTTATTGGGTTTTCGTAAGACTTATGCAGCCCCGGGTCCATTAAACTTACACTAGTGGGTTGCTATGGTTAAACATTTGGCCTCACGAATACCTATTAAAAAAATATTTCACCTCAATCAAAAAAAAAAAATTTAATCAAGGAACACTGTGTTCCAAATTTGGTGGAGATCGGATAAAAACTGTAGTTTCTAGCCCAGAACACACATACAGACGGACGAAAGCAAAATTGTCCAGTTTCGAAATGTAAGTAGACACTTCGCTCGTTCTACTCGCTCAGTCAATTATTATTTCCCTCTGCCTACCCTGCTGGATATAGGCGTGATAATTATGTAGGACATGAGATACCCACATTTTGCTGATTATTAAATTGGTTCCATGTAATAGAGAACAAGCTTTTACCACTCGGTAACTTTTATGTTGAAATTCCTCCTAGTGCTAATCAGAGGCGCTCGGCAATGGAACTTGTCAGTTGATCAGCATGTGCACCTACTTGCAGATGAGGCTGGCTTACACACATCCATACAAACTTTTGAATGAATAATAATACTAATAATACTAATAAGTAGAAAATATCTCAAAAACCATAAATATTAAAAGAATTTAATAGTCAGATGGGTCCAAAAGTTAGCAAAACTTATATTAGCATTGTTATTTACGTACCTTAGTAGTATGGTGACCGGAGATCGAATTCACGGCGCAGTCTTCGAAACGCACGCAAGTCCAAGCCTTTAGCCACCAGCTACGGACCCATAACAAGATTTTGTGTTATGTCGAAGTCAAAAGTCAGCGTAACAACAATATTAATGATTCGTACAACGCTACAAAGACTCAAAATTATATTTAAATAACACGCTATTACATTCATAAAACCATAGGCATATTAAGGCGGGTACACACTGACGCAATGTAACATGTAATGTACCACGCTATGAAAGAATTCGTGTGCGAGTTGGAACTGGCTACGTCCACACTGATAAAATACTTCTTTCGTGAATTACGTTGCGTAAATGTGTACCCACATTTAGTAGGTATACATTAACCAAAATTACAATAATCTCACATGATTAATCCTCATTACAATCTGCCCTTAATAGACAAGTAACCAACCTTTAACGACCATAGATTTATTTATACTCTGTGGTAATAACAAATTGTGATGCTCCATCTAGCGGTCAGTGACGAAACAACGACTTTCTCAAGAGAAAGTAATCAAGTTCTTTGATTTTTGTTTTATTTTGTTCTGTATATTATTTTCGAATACCTTTGTAAGGAACTTGTTGTGTTAGAAAGAGGTGGGTATAGCTTGTTTTGTTTTGGTAGAAAAGAGATAGGTATATTGGCAATTAGAAGTAAATAGTAGAATTTAATTAAGGCAATTTCGTTACAGGCGCTTAATAGAAGTTTCCGACAGTGAAAATGACAGTTTAAAAAACCAGTCAGGTGCGTGTTGAGCCACGCATAAGGTAGGGTTTTGTAGTTACCCATAAAAGCCTCTCAAAACTCCTGAACTAACAGAATTACATGAGACGCTGTTGCTAAATATGTTCTTCAAAGCTAAATATTTCACAAACAGATACTTAAAATCAAAAAATCACTTTATCCACCTCGTATTGTTTTTAAAATCATTAATATTATTTTAATCATTAGATAGGCTAATGATACTAGTACTAGTAATACATGATGAACAAACACTTATACACAATTTCACAACTTTATTTGATTTATTTTCACCGACCCGTTTCGCTTTTCAGTATTATCACGCAAGTAAAACACCTTTGATAATGCTGAAAAGCGAAACCGGTCGATAGGTTTAGTTGTCAGATGGTGTGCCATATTGTTGATGCGTTTTTCCTTTACAATAAAAATAATCTACTTTTCACATAGAGTTCGACCATATTCGGCCCTAATTTGAAAAAAAAAACCGTGTCGAATCGTTAATTTTCCGGCGTATTTCGCACTCCAATTCGGTCCTAATATCGGTGAAATTTCGGTTTCATGCTTTTACTTAGACCTCCTAACATCATTTATGTTATAAATATTTGCTTTGTGTACATATTGAAGTAGTTGTTCATTCATGAATGTAATAAATATACCGTCCGATTTGTACATATTTTCAACCAACTTCCAAAGGAGGAGGTTCTCAATTCGACTGTATTTTTTTTTTATATCTCTGGACTGAGTGAACCGATTTTGAATTTTTTTTTAAATGAAAGCTACTAGTTCCCAAGTGGTCCCATTCTGACAATTATTTGGTCCCATCTCGGTCATTTGAAGTCAGACGAGTATTTTATGATGTAACTTTTTTCGTGCCGTCCGATTCTGATGAATTTGGTTGCTTATAATTTATGTTCGAACAGTACACCAACATTAAACATTACTTAGGCTTAGGCTAGGAAGTTCTTCGTTATACATATACAGAATTAAAATCCGAAACTATAAGGAATAGCGAAAAATGCTCAAAGGTGTCACGAGCACGATTTTGATGAAACTTAAAACCTCATCATTAGATTTTTTAAAAACCTATAATCCTAGCTGGGAATCGAACCCATTGATTTAGAAAAAAATCACACTTTATTATTACACCATACGATAGTGTTGCTGTTAAGGATCAAATTCTGGGAAGTAATGATATACGGCAAATTTTAGGAAAACTTAGAATTTTAATAAAAATCATATTTCTTGTCTTAGTCTCTTGTCACACTGGGCAGAGGTGCGCGCTCTGCCACCGCCTCTGCCCAGTGTGATAACAAAATTGACTCAAAATTGACATAAAATGTGAATTTTATGAAAATTCTAAGTCTTCTTCTTAAATTAAAAATCGGGGGTGCCCACGGGGTTAAATCCCCGTGGGCATCCATTACCGGGATAAAAGTAGCCTATGTTCCTCAGGGATAATGTAGCTACATATTAATAAAATAATTTTCAATATCGGTTCAGTAGTTACGGAGCCTATTGGATTCAAACAAATAATCTATATAATTTAGGATCACACAAATATTTTTGTCGTTGAAGACATTAGAAACTCTACTTACCATATTAGGTAGAAGTCGTGAGTTTATACCTACATTATAATTATGATGTAACGACGGCAGATAGTGCTGTTACTGATCTGTTCATCCGTTTTGTGTAATAATTACGTAGTTTTATTACTTCCCAATATTATAGACTAGCGGGCGCCTGCGACTTCCCACGCTTGACAAATTATATACTAAAACCTTCCTCGAGAACCACTCCATCCATTGGTGAAAACCGCATAAAAATTCGTTGCATAGTTATAAAGATATAAGCATACATAGGGACGGACAGACAGCGGAAGCGATTTTTTTTATACTATATGTTATGATATTCAAAATCTCAGGTCGGAGAAAGACTGAACGCCATTCACACTCTTGCATTTCTGCTATTTACACCTCGTTGACCTAGGTCAGGCTAACAACCTTGTTCAGACATGTCCTAACAATAATATATCTTCATCTTCATAAGGATGTGCATGTATTTATTTATGTATATTTTATGTATATATATGTGTATCGTATGTATCTATGTATTTCAACCGATCTACGCACACTTTATTCTACCTAGCATTTCCATCCCCTGGCCCACTGGAAGAGATTTCGTTTGAAATAAGTGGTGTTCTTGTACTAATTGTAGTTCTCTATAGTTTTCTTCACGCTCTTATACCGTTAAGTGTGTACATAAATAAAAATAAATTAAACAAAAGGATCGGCCAAGCGGTTCGCGAGATCTAGTGGCGCGACCAAATAGTGCGGACGCACCACACAAATTTATAGTATCCCTCAGAAATGCATTGTACATTATTGTGACACCTCGGCCCCCCACTGGCGCGGAAAGTGTCGAAAATACTTTCCGCCTTGATGATAAAAACCTTTGTAACAGTAATAATAGCTACAGCGAAAATAAAAACACTGAAAAATAGCTGGGCGTATATAGATGAAACTTATCTATTTCAAAGCTTGATAGCAATAATCTATAAAACTTTTGAAATTCGAAAAATAATTAAGAAATTTCTACGAGGGTTCGGTATAAATTTGTTTTTGGGACGTATTTGTCCCAGGGACGGCTGAGTGGTTAGTTAATATTTTACATAATTTCGAAGAGCACGTTTCACCTTGGTCTCGGATGCCAGTCGAACATCTACGAGTAGTTCGAGCCTTACAGTGTTTCGATATCACCAACGGGTTGTGAATGTCTTTATGTGAAACAAACAAACACATTCCAAATTGCTATTTACTACCAATACGAGGAAACTTTTTATTAAATTCATTAAGCCATTTTGGACATAACCCGTTATTAATATGCCCGGTGACGGCAATAATAGCCTTACCCCCTATTACGTGGGACTTAAAATATTGGCAAATTGTGGGTGTGCCATACACCTCTGCCTACCCCTTCGGGGATATAGGCGTGATATGTGTGTGTGTGTGCAGGGCTTCCACAATTAAAAACAGTTGTTGTACTCGTAAATAAAAAAAAGTTTAAAAACACAATAAAATACATTCAGGGCATATCACAACAAGACAGCCAAATTCTCATCATTTCTGGGTTAAGCACTCCAAGTAACAGTAACTTTATGTTGACTACGATATCTGGTACATTAAGTTGACATTAAGTTACGCATCTCTACTTAGTTTCACCATAAGTAAGACTTGTTATACAGGAAGGAAGCTTTCTTAGTCAGCTAAGTTACTTGTCCTCTCTTAAGTTAGATATAAGTTAACTTTCACAAGTTTTTTCAAGTAAAAGCTGTGCTTAGAAGTTAGGCTAGAGTGGTATCTTAGTATTCAATTGTTAATTTGCATTACACACAGACATTACAATTTTATTTACCTTAGGATGAATTAAACTATTGTATACAATTTCGTCCAGGGTCAGGTAAATCTGTTTACCTGACCTTGAATCGAACAAGTTGACTAAATGTATAACACTTACCACCATTCACAATAATTTGAATTAATTTAACACGTCATAATGTACTAATATACTGATAAAATTAGTTAAAATGTCCCATCGAATTACCTTGAAAGTAAAACTGTTTGCGAAACTTTTTGACCGCTGTGAATAGGATATAATACTAAAAAAATAAATATTTTTGGACATTCTCACACATTGTCATCTAGCCCAAATTAGGCTAATATAAGCTTGTGTTATGGAATTTAGACGACTGATAAACATACTTATATATTTCTAAATACATACATATTATACATAGAGAACACCCATACTCCGAAACAAACATTTGTGGATCACACAAATAATTTGATTCGACCCAGAATCGAACCTGGGTCGCATACTCATACCACTGTGCCACCGATGCAGTATTGTGGATGTATTATGGATCCTTCCAAGATCATAAAGGCCCAATCTGCGTTGGCGTTGTAAAATATAATAGTCCTCGGATTAGCAGTAATAATGCTCACGGGTTCTATGGGACCAATAAAGTTCCTGGCGAAAAACCGTAAGGGTTTATACGCCCAATTTTAGATAGCTGTAAGATGGCTCTCACTTTATAAAAAGATTATTTAATTTGTATGTTTTATACATTTTCGGAACATCAGACGACACGAAGTCGAGTCACGACCGCCATACTATTGCTGTAAACCTACTCTAGACCACTAGTAAACTCTAAAACGGCACAGACTCGCGTCAAATTCAGAGAGGTCAAGAAGTTTGGTATGACTGATGAGACGGCTGATGAAGCGCAGGTGCGGTTCCCGAACGCTGACCTAGTGTTTCTGGGGGACTTCAATGGCCATCACATTGAATGGCTGGGGTCCCTCAAGACTGATCATGCGGGTAGAGCCGCCCATGCGTTCGCTCTCTCCCACGGTCTGACCCAGATGGTATGCGGGATCACCCGGATACCAGACAGGTCAGATCATGCGCCCGCTCTGCTGGATCTACTGCTGACGAGTCGCCCAGCCCAGTACAGTGTTTCCGTAGGAGCCCCACTGGGTAGTTCCGACCACTGTGTTGTTCACGCTGGTATGAAGGTGTCACCTCCTGCACGTCCTGTGCAAACGTCACGACGACTATGGCACTACTCGTCAGCGGATTGGGACGGTCTACGCGATTATTTTGCGTCCGTCCCCTGGAGCCAGCGCTGCTTTGTAGGAAAGGCTCCTTCGGATAGTGCTTCTGCTATTGCTGGCGAGATCAGTTTAGGGATGGATTATTACATCCCTTTCACTGATGTCGCCAGTATCCGCAGAGCCCGTCCCTGGTTCGGGCGAGATTGTGCCAAAGCTGTTCGACAAAAACAGTCGGCATATCGCGCCTGGATCAGGGCCCGGGCTGTGCGCGACCCAAACGTGGGCCACCTCAAAGCAGCGTACAACCGGGCCACAAAGTCGAGTAAGAGGGCCTTTAAGAGAGCGGATGCCCAGCGCGTCGCGCGGCTTGGTCAGGAGCTCACTTCCCATCCCACGGGCAGCCGTGGATTCTGGCAACTGGCCAAAGCCGTGCAATCTAACTTTTGTCAGCCCTCGCTGCCACCGCTGCGTTACCCAGATGGAACACTGGCTCACAAAGCCCAAGAGAAAGCGGATATGCTCGCAGACCTCTTTGCGGCTAATTCCCGGGTCGACGACCGTGGCCTGCAGCCCCCCGCCATCGCCAACTGTGGCCACACAATGCCTGATATTGTTATCAGGCAATGTGATGTACGGGCAGTGCTGCGGTCACTCGACACGCGGAAAGCCAGTGGCCCTGACGGCATTCCGGCGGTGGTGCTACGAAAATGTGCAGCTGAGTTGTCTCCAGTATTAACGCGTCTGTACCGCCTGTCATACTCTTCAGGGCTCGTGCCGGAGGTCTGGAAGGAGGCGAACGTACAACCGATCCCCAAGAAAGGGGATCGGTCCGATCCAGGCAACTATCGACCCATAGCTGTCACCTCAGTCATTTGCAAGGTGCTTGAGCTCCTTATAAATAAGCAGCTCATGCAATTCCTAGAGGATCACTCGCTAATCAATGATCGACAATACGGCTTCAGCCCAAAGCGATCAACGGGTGATCTTCTGGCATTCGTAACGCATGTCTGGGGTGGGGCTATGGAAAGGCACGGCGAGTCCTTGGCTATTAGCCTGGACATCGCCAAAGCCTTCGATAGGGTCTGGCATGCTTCGCTCCTTTCCAAGCTTCCGGCATATGGTCTACCTCCTCAACTGTGCAGCTGGATTGCCAGCTTTTTAAACGAGCGCCGAGTGCGGGTCCTCTGCGATGGCCAGGCTTCTCGCTTCTTGCAAGTGAATGCCGGGGTACCGCAGGGGTCCGTACTATCACCAACTCTCTTTCTTCTGCATATCAATGATATGCTATCCCTCGGGAACATTCATTGCTATGCAGATGACAGCACACTGCACGGGAGTTACTCGGTTCGTACGACGGCGGGGCGATCTGAGATTGAGGAGGAGAGACGACGACTCGTGGCTGATCTCGACCGTAACCTCGACAGTATCTCTCAATGGGGTACCGAGAACCTGGTCGAGTTCAATGCCCGCAAAACACAGGCGTGTGCATTTACTGCGAAGAAATCCCCTTTCCTTCCCCTACCCTCTCTTCAGAATGCATTATTACCAATGAAGGACAACCTTGATATCCTTGGCATAGACGTTCGTCGAGAGCTCAATAATAAAAACTACATCGAAAGATGTATAGGGCTAGCTTCGCGGAAACTAGGAATACTGAATAAGGTAAAGAGATTCTTTACACCGGACCAGAGGTGTCTGCTGTACAAGACGCAGATTAGACCCTGCGTCGAATGCTGCTCTCACCTCTGGGACGGCTCCGCGAAGTATCTGCTGGACGCTCTCGACGCTATGCAGCGACGGGCTATCCGTAGATATTATTGGTTGTCCGGAGGTAACGGGAAGCCTTGAGCCGCTAGCTCAGCGCCGAACAATAGCTTCCTTGGCCGCATTCTACCGTATTTACCATGGCGAGTGTTCTGAAGAGCTCTTCAATCTGATCCCACCCTCTTCCTTCCGATCCCGAACGACTCGTGCCGGGCAGAGATGCCACCCCCACACAGTGGATAGCATGTTCGCGAGAACCGAACGTTTTAAACGTTCGTTTCTCTGCCGAACGATAGTGGCCTGGAACGCCCTGCCTGTGCACGTGTTTCCTCCCACATATAATCCTGGGTTCTTTAAGCGGAGCGTGAAGAGGCACATCAGTAGGTCGTCAAGTTGAGGGCCACTCTCAATAGTAATGTGTGCTGTGAGAGTGGCCCACAATCGCTAGACGTCGTCACGACTTACCACCAGGCGGGCGGCGTCAATTTGGCGAACCAAATATAAAAAAAAAAAAAAAAAAAAAAAAAAATAAGATTCAGCCTTGATAAATTTGTGATTGATCTGATAACTATTAAAAGGCTACCGACTCGTAAGTAGACTGGTAAGGAACTAAAGGGGGCAGAGGGGAGAGACATGTCACTATATATTATGTAGAGTCGACGACCTTCTAAGGACATCAAGTTACGGTTCATAGATTGTTGTTCGTATTTGTTGACTGTTTGTAAATAAATGTCAATAAGTTAGTATTAGAGCGCTATTAATTCCATTATGCAAGTTTCGTAGTTAAGTATGACGTCGATGTACAACTTGCATACATTAGCACAAAAAGTTAACAAATAATAATAATTTGGCTATTATTTTCAATAAGAATTACAATTTACAAAATTATGTACTAAAAATATTTACACTCTACATAATCTCGTTAAAAAATCCTCCGCGTCATTGCCAACTGGTAAGGTTCCCAGAATGCTGGCTGTGTTGCCACGTTGGATGGCGATACTTAAGATACGGGCAAACACGTCCTTCACATGCGACTTATAACACGCATTATGACATCTGAACCGGATCTGACCTATACAATTTGTATGGTAACAAACACACTGATCATTCACCACGCTGTCTTACTAGTCACCACGCCAGGTTCGCGTGTTCCCATGCTATCCCACGTACGACGCTGTCACACTCGTTTAAAGTGTCGTAGCGCGTAGATAATGTAAACGTCAGACGTTCGTAAGACGTAGGACCAGTGTGTCGCTGTTTCCGACGTCGCGTAGCATACGGCGTATGTGAAGGACCAGAGTGTTTCAAGCTTTATTCTTTGGGCCAAAAAATAGCCATCGATTAGGTAAGCGTTTAGCAGTGTCCCTATAAAGCCGGCGAGCGCTCGGAACAAATGACCCCAGTGTTTCAACTCCAAACGGCTTAAATATGTAATCGCCTGCTAGGTTAATAATAATACGAGATGAACCTTATCAATACACCGAATGGTTCAGTGGTTAACTAATGAAATTAGCGCAATGAGGCCAACGCTTTCTACAAAGTGGTGCGTGTTCTGTTCCGTTTGGCAACCGATGACTTCGGTCTAGTTCTAGAGACAATGTTGTGCTCTTCGTTTTTCCCAAATAGGTACTCTATACCTAACAACTATACGTGTTATGTCACAGTGTTAGTTGCTAAATTCCTCCGAAAGTGCATGACCGATTGAATGAAAACTATTGCGAATATTTGGTAGGTCTAAGAATCTGTCGAAAACAGTTTTTTTAAACCTCGTAAGTGACAAAGGTGTCAGTATTTAAAGTAATTCGTAAAAATGTATCCTCCTGTGCACCATACATTGCACAACAGTGTACACAGTCTATCAGAATGTTAGTGGCCCAAGCCAATCTCACCTGCCAATGGTGCACCTGCCAAACAGCGAACGAGACTCCGGCAAGCATAGAAGTGCCCAGTACGTAGTAATAGGCTCGCCCCCTACATGTGAGACCAATTTTTATTTATACAGAAGATAAGAAGATTATCTTAAATCGTGTTTCACCTCCGAGAAGTAACAATTTCATCGACCAATAATTATCGACGCATTTCTCACAGATAATTGACAGTAAACCCATCAAAAAATTATCCATATCGATACACCATGACGGTTGTTTGTTTGTTCATTGTCACGTGATGTAAACAACTCGTTGAGCCTCTGGGGAAGACATTGCATCATATTGTGCAGCATCACGAGACGCTAATCTTTAGACGCGATCTTGAAACAGTTACTGCAATTGATTTGGAAAACGAAAGTTGTTTACTAACATAATATACTAGTGTATGGTATGGTATGGTAGTGGGGTTTTTATCCCCATTCAATTAGGGGGCCCAATCAAAAAAGCTCACGATTATAATATTGTTTTTTTATACTAAGCAATACTTGTGTCATGTTTCGTGGAGATCACAAAAAAACCGGCCAAGTGCGTGTCGAGGCACGCAATAATAGGGTTCCGTAGTCACCCATAATAGCCTCTATACCACCTGAACTAACAGAGCTATCTTATCTAATCCGCTATAGTTTTCCTTAAAAGTTCAGTACATGGCCTACCATCTTGATTTTTTTTCAGGTTCTGAGAGGGGGGGACGCCCTGTTTTTGCAAAAACATGCTCTTCAAAGCTAAATATCTCGCAAACAGATGCTTAAATCAAAAAACCATCTTAGCAAATCTTAAACACGCTTTTAAAAAACCTATCTAATGATACCCCTCAAGGTGGGATAGACGTGGGAAAAAAAAAATCATTTCCACTTTACATATAGGGGAGGTACACAAAAATTTTTTTTTTCAAAATTTTATTTTTGCATTTTATCGGCGTATTAAATATACATATCCATGCAAAGTTTCATGTTTCTAGCACTAACGGTTTGGGAGGAAAGCCGAGGACAGACAGACAAGACGAAACTATAAGGGTTCCGAGACTTTTACTAAGAAACCATATAGACGGAATTACATAGACAGACAGACATAACATAACATAACATAGCATCACGCCTTTTTCCCCGAAGGGGTAGGCAGAGGTGTGCAAACATCAAGACTGTCTCAGAGAGAACAGCCATTCTGCAGACAGCTGTTCTCTCTGAGACAGTCTTGATAATGCCTGGTTTAGAGGCGAAACAATTGTCGACGTTTTGTTGTCCTTTTGATTCTGCGAAATATTAATGCTATTATATAAATTTAAAAGGTTTTTTCTTAAAAACATTTTACTTACCATTGTTTTAAACATAAATAAATAAATTAATTTGTGTATCCGTAGATCCGTTATACTCGTACCATCCGTTATCGCCGCTACTTATACAGTCATACACTAAACGTTATAGATTGATGGTGTAACCGCTACTCAAATGATGGACCATTTGCTGAATAATCATTAATAATTTACGCTTGATTCCTCGCAAGGATTAGGTAGAGTACCTACCGAGTTTAATTTCCCACGTGCTAAAAGCCGCTATAATCCGAGAAAGCATGCTATAGTCCGAGACGCCCAGGACTTTCATTGGCTGTGCCATAGCGGCTGGCAAGTAAGATTTTGTTGCCTTTCATCGCAAGGCAACGGGTTTCAATTTAAAGCGGTTTCACACAAACCAGTGGCCGATCAAGTTAAAATAGATTTAATCAAATTAAGTAGGTAATAGTTTTTAGTAAGTAGGCATGTATTTATATTTAACGTACGGAAAGAAACGGCAATAAAGGCTGTTTTATTTTATTTATTTATTTAAGTACTAAATTCTACGAATAATGTAGATACATTTAAGAAATGCACATTAAAGGTCGATTCAGATATGTCAGTGAAGCCTCAGTTCCGTCCGACACAGTACCGGTACAGTTCAGTATCAGTGAAAAAAATCCTTTCTACATTTTCTATGAACATGTCAGTGTCAGTGAAGACTGACATGACATTCATGGAGAATGTTTGAAAGAATATTTTTGCACTGATAAATCGCCGATACTGAACTGTGCCGGAGGCTTCACTGATATGTGTGAATCGACCTTTAAGCAGTCTGTCTCTATGTTTCATCCTTCACGTAAAAACTGCTTGTCAAAACGAATTAATCTCATGTCAACCCGTTATTTAACGTAACTATCACGTAAAGTATAAGATATGACGATATTATACATTATAGAGCTTATAAGATTTTTTTTACAAACTCTGCCATTAAAATTTCTACCGTACGGTACGGCCTTGATTCACCCATCGAAAGTAGTCAAGCCGGACACTGGCCACGCACGTATGACCTGACAAACAGTAATGGAACATATACCACCTAAATAGGATATAATTTCCTGTGCCAGATGTGTACAGTGACACTTCGACACGTTCCGCTATGTGGAATCAAGTTGGTTTTCTTTTTTATACGATTTCTTGGCTATCGTTATAGGGAATACTTAATAGTTGATTTCTCTAGGTTTAGGGGTTAACAGGACATATACGAAGTGTTCACTTAAGTTCTTTATAAACCATAAATGGCATACAGGTTGGGCATACACCTCTGGGAATACTTACGAGTGCGCACCTGAGGCGCCTGGCAATGGCCGTAGAGGCCTAATTAGTAGATTGTTAACCAAGGGATGAAAACATCACATTTCTGACGAGATTTTCGTTTGTCACCTCAAGATGTGCTTAATTTTTTTTTTACTTTTCCGCCCTAGGGCCGAAATGTATTACTTTCAACCCACATATCAGGTAAGCAATGACCCACTTTCAGAGCAAGAGATGAAAAAAAAAAATCCAATGTTTGCCGTAATTTTTCACATTACATTGAAAGCACACCTGTTACTTCGAAGGCGCAAGCAGAAGTATATAATGCGCCCAGTTTCGCTGGTAACTTTGTTGTTACGTAATAGAACCTATTGCCGTTTATCGGGAACTTTTTGGCCGACCGCAGTGTCTAAATTTCAACACACTATAGGACAATTTTGCTTATATCTGTTGCGTTTTTTTCTAAAAATAAGAGCTGTTGTGTTCACTGAGTCTAGTTTTATTATGAATCACGCGTGAACTATTTAACAGGTTTGAAAGAAAATTAGTACATACCTAGACAATTTCTTAAATTACCACAATTATCAAATTCAGAATTCAATATTTCGGAATCGGAGCGGAATTAGCCGCCACGTTCCAAAAGGTTGTTTTCCAAGGAGAAGAACAGGCAATAAACTTCTTCATTGCTCTTATTTAACAGATCCTACATACAATTATTATCCCAATAATGTGTTCCCGTGGGATTAGAGAATTCGAAAACAACCTAGGGAATCTTACCCCAAAACATAACGCATTCATTTTTGATTTTTTGAGCATAGTTTTTTTTTTGATAAATGCAACTTATTATACCTACGAGTATAAACCACATCCGTATACATAATTCATTAACATTTTTAATGTTAATTGTTGATAAACGAGTATTATAAGGCATAATGTCAGAGGTCAGTTTTCGAATTAAGAAAAAAAATCGTGAATGTCACTGTGACATATTTGACCATGATGATTATTTTTTAATTTTTATTTATAAAAGCACAGGTTGTATTAATATCTGTACAATAACGTGATAAATAATAGTGAGTAATACCTTTGTAAACGTATAATAGTATTTAAATTTAGTATTAATTTCATTTTCTATTGTACCTAGTTTTTAATTGAGCGAAGCTCAATCTTAGGCGAGGCAACTCATGTATTTCGGACAAACGAAATACGCATACTCCTCCTAAACGCCTGAACCGATCTTCTTCAAACTTACCACAGTGATAACGAGTGGCGTGAGGGTGGTTTAGAACAAAAAAAAACAAAAAAGTTTGAACATAAAAAAATAAACCGTTGTCGTTCGAAAATTTAACACTTCGCTCAGTTTTTTGCAACAGCAGTATGCATTGCATACCTAGTTTAGTTTTAAGATTTTTATGAATGTAAATATTAATTATATGTACCTGTACCTATTAAATAAATATATTTTTGTAAATGTTCGTTTATAATACAGATTGAAAAGATTTATAATTACAACTTAATGTTTTCTGTATTGTACTTAAATGATTGCAAAGATTTTGCTCGGACTACAGATATTCTACTCAGTGATATGTTCGCGTGCAATATAATAATGCATTTAGGGTGTTGATGGGGTTGCCCCGTTTCTGTAGCGCCTCAGGGATGTTTGCTGAAGCTCGTGTAGATTGTTTCGCCGCGCGCCGGGTGCGGGCCAGCCCCAACATCATCCTGCGCTGCATCGCGAGTAGGCTAGACTGTATGTATGTGAATCACTGCTGCATGCTGTCTACCTCAGTGACAGACGTGTGGCGGTGATTCACATACAATCAGCTACTTTATTATTATGCTTTATTTTTATTTTTATCTATTATTGTATACTAGTGGTCGCCCGCGACTTCTTCCGCGTGGTAATTTGAATTTTTTCCCGTTCCCGTCGCGCCGCGTCATATTTTGAACAATTCACACAATATGTTTATAAATTGTAGCCTATGTGTTATTCTGATGTATAAGCTATATTATTGTAAAGTTTCATTAAAATCCATTCAGTAGTTTTTACTTGAAAGAGTAACAAACATCCATCCATCCATACATACATACATACATACTTACATACTCACAAACTTTCGCGTTTATAATATTAGTAGGATATCTATTATTTTTATTTTTTATTTTCATGTTACAGAAGATTAAGCAGATAGCATAATACTAACATAGATATAAGTAATATGGTTACTAACAAAATGAGTCTTAGTTACTCAAAATAAATAAACTAAATTATAATTAAATTTATTATTATGTTACAACTGCCCTAGCTGTTAGAATTTTGGTTTGAATTACAGAGTGGTTATGGATTTTCTATAGTAACCGGTAATAGCCTTGCCGTAGCAACAACAAAATTACTGGTAAGTATATTACCAATGTTAGACAGGTGGATACTCATATTACTATGAATAATGAATTAGTTCAAATGGTCAATACCACAGTTTTTCTTGGGATAACTCTAGATAGTATACTACAATGGGGTCCTCATATCACAGCCTTGGCAGGAAGACTTAGCTCAGCTGCCTATGCGGTTAAAAAGATAAGGTCACTGACGGACGAAAAAACGGCACGATTAGTTTATTTTAGCTACTTTTATAGCGTTATGTCATATGGTCTGCTGCTGTGGGGCTCAGCTGCCGATATTCAGACAATATTCATTTTACAGAAACGAGCTATACGAGCAATCTATAGACTCGGACCCCGTGACTCGCTGAAAGAATTATTTAAAGAAATTAATATTTTAACAGTTGCTTATCAATATGTTTACGACAACATCTTATATGTACGGAAGAAAATAGATCTCTTCAAAAAAAAATCCGATAACCATAATTTTAATATAAGAAATAAAAATAAACTGGCAATGACAAAAATTAGACTTCATAAAGTTGGTAATTCGTTTGTTGGCAAATGTATAAAAATTTATAATAAAATTCCTCAGGATTTGGTTGACATGCCTCTTAATAAGTTTAAAATAGTAGTTAAAAAATGTTTGATGATGAAAGGCTAAGAAATGTAGACGAATATCTTAATGATAAAAATGCATGGTCACCCTAATCTTCTGTTGTTGGCCACTCGTATAATACAATATAAACTAATTGTAACAATGTAAACAAAACAATATTAAAAAAGAAAATGGATAATCTACCTGAGTTTCTTGCTGGTCTCTTCTCAGGAGAACCAACTTACCGAACCAGCGAAAGAATCAGGAAATAAATAAATAAATAAAATAAGAATCATTTTCTAATGGTTATTTATGGTATTTTTATAATATTACTTGACAAAATTGTAAAATTATGACATTCATATGTGCTCTTTATGTGCCTAAACTGAATAAATGAAATTGATTCTTTGATTCTTTGATTCTTTCTGGGTGTGTAATGCACCTCTGCTTACCCCTTCGGGGATATAGGCGTGATGAATATTATAGTTTTAAAGTATTTTGTTAACTTGTTCAGGACATCACATAAAACCAACTGGAATCAATTAGAAGTAGGTAAAGTTTTTTTTTAAGTTCGTGGCCCAAGGCCGCGGCCGCCCTTACGTCCATTGCTAGGCGCTTCAGGTAAGACATCAGGCTGTATTTATATCTGTCAACAACAATAACAGAATTAATTATAGAGCCTACCTCTACAATGGTATGTTTAATTTTAAAAGTTGAGTTATCTATTACTATATACATACAATCACGACTTTTCCCTCAAAAGATTAGACAGATACAAATTATCTGTACATATTTCACCAGTTGATAGACACTACGTAAACTGACCAGCCTATTAGCACTAACTTGCCAGGAACTTTTATGTTTGTATAGCATGTGCAGTATTGAATACAAAATCTCATAAAATAGAAACTTTGCCCATCCCTTACTTGACTTCTTTTTGTACACTGTCACTTTCACAGTCCATTGACCTGTACGCGAAACTGCGAAGATTTCACCAATGTTGCAATGGTGTGAACTTACCCTAATTGATAGTACTATTGTACTTTCTTTAGTACAATGTAGTGAAACAAGTGTTATAATTAATAAGCCGTATTAGTTTAACCCTACAAGTACTTACATTGGAACAAAGGGTCGTTTATACTAGCTATATTTATTGTACTATTGTATGATATGTGGTTTATAAGCATAAGAAAAAGTTGATTTCATTTTCGTTTCGGTCATGTAATTTCTGTTGTTTGGTTCCTACTTTGGTACAACTTATTATTTTTATTAGGCTGTCCCAACGTTATGCGTGGGGTCCACTTTATACTAACACATCGCCGAACGCGACCTTTAAGGTGTCATTCTGATTTCGACTGCAGACTACGAATGCAAGCTGAAGCTATTACACGAAAAACATGCCGTCTGCGACTGCACGAATGCTGTTCTATGTATTAGGTATGCACATGCGGTCGGTGTTGCCTGGCGTCGGCTGCGAGTTTGTTTTCGTGAGTAATATGCAGCTGCATCTTGCAGCTCTCTGCAGTCGTTCTACGCTGCAGAGAGAGTAAGCAGTACTTTTAAATAGGTTAATCGGCTATCAGAGTCAATAAAAACTTTAAAAAATAACTTTTATAAATTCTTTCACACCTGCCCATAATAAAATGATGGCATCATATTTTGAATAACAATAATTCAACAGCCGAAACTGGCACGACTATTCTACACTGAACTAGGGCTGACAAAACTCTATTATGTTATTTATCTGACAAAATATGTCATTACAAAATAATTAAATTTATAAAATATGTTGTTTATTCTTAAAATCTTATTCCATTAAATCGTATTATTTTGTAATTAAATAATATTATTATATAAATTGAAAATGGATCAAAAATACTTCTTCTTACTTGTTATTATGCAACATTACAGTGACAATATTTTAATATTTCGTCGTTTGTTTATTGGTTTGTAATGCTGAACTTTTGACACAAAATTTTGAAAGGTTTTCGTAATAAATATTTCTTGACCCGAAAATGAGAAAAAATCTTTGAAATAGGTACAACAATCATTCTCTAATAACGACTCAATAAAAGATATGATAAATCTAACGAGCAGCTTTAGAGTAAGGGGTTAGGTTGATAATTGTCGTAACAGTATTAAGTATATATAAAAATTGACAAGATCTTTATATTGCATTACATTGCAGTCTTAACAAATTAGTTGGGGACTTGGGTTTTTGCGGAGCGCGTGGTAGGTTGCCTTTTAGGCTACCTCTGGCGCTGGGCAAAAATCCAGGCCCAAATTGCAATACCGAACAACGTTTCCTGGTCCCGCACCGCGAACTAGTTCAGAGTAACTAGTAAAAACGTGGCTCCGTCGATATTCCTCGATAATTTCGCCAATGTCAAGGTAATGCTTGATTTTTACCGCACAGTAAAAATCAAGCATTACCTTGACATTGGCGAAATTATCGAGGAATATCGACGGAGCCACGTTTTTAAAAAATAAAGAAGAAGAACAAATTAGTTTATATTTTGACAACCCTATAATGCCAATATTAATTTCAATCAATAAACTGTGCCTAATAAACAATAGAAAGTCCAGTTTATAACTAATGTTAGTCCATCTTTGGTTCATTCATCTCGGAAACGCGTTTTAAAAAGGATTAGAGAAAGTTTAACGAGTATGCCCATCACTAGTTTTCTATGGAATGTGTTAAATAAACATTTTCTGTGATTCATCATAGTAACGTGATTTATTACGCGAATTTCCGAACTTGTACCTCAATAAATCGATCATCACCTTAACTTGTATACTCAGACTTCGATTAAGTACGAGTGATGTTGCCAACTGGGCATTTATTTGTAACTTACTTATTGTTTGATTTTGATTATATCAATAAACTGAAAAAGTCATAATTCCAAAATTTTTTTTTTTTACTAAATGCATATGAAAGTAAATACGGTACTCCCATTACGTATAAAAAGCTGTTTTTTTTATTTTTTGTCTGTCTGTCGGTTTGTTTCGGATAATCTCTGAAACAGCAGATTTTAACGGCACTGGCACTGGCAGATGGTTGATTTAATAAGGTGTAAGTAAATTTTTAATCCCGGGAATGTATTTCCGCGTGAATCGGGAACCATTTATAAACTTTTTTTCCGTTTGCTAATATCATATATTATTATTATACTTTGAGCAAATGCAGTATCGATTGGTTTCTTACATATTTCAGTAACGAATAAAGGTGTACACTATACTAGGAACTTGTTAGTCTACTAATTCCAATTCCTAGGCCATTCAGAATATCTAGGTTTATGTGAAATGAGGCTTGGTTTTTGCTGATCATATTTGATCTAAAATTTATGTTGAAATTGTAAACACCAATAGCTGTCGACACAAGCTTTGAAAATATTTTTTTCTGCCATCTAAAAGAATCTTAAATTACTCTACATACATACCACCATGCCTAATCCCGATGGGATAGGCAGATATGCTCTACACACCCATAACTTACCAGTTATTTTGTTGGTCCCACTTAGTAGAAAGGCAATAGGCTGCCTATAACGGGAACTTTTATGTTTGTCAAAGCCTCGTCCGTTGATCGGCAAGTGCACCACTTGCAAATCAACGGACGTATAGTGTTATGTAATACTCATATCATATGTTATCTTTTTTTTTTTTTTTTTTCGGAAAATTACTCTACCTATGTTCTTTTGGAAGTACCTACCATAAGGTAGGTCATTTCAAAAGAACATAGGTATAGTACGAATATAAATTCATAGTATCTTGTAAGAATTTAAAAATCATGAGCTAAAAAAATATTATTAATTTAGATGTAAAATTACTGTCACTAGGGTTATCAAATTGAATTTTAGTGAAGTGCTTTTTGAATTTTGAAATAAAGAAATAAATTTTGTCATTCTCACGCAAGGTAATCTAGCACACAATCAGCTTGTACTATGGGATCTAGGCAATTAATAAACATAACACAAATTCAATTCACATAAATTAAAAACACAAATGTATAAAATAAATTCTAAATACATACCTACATAAAGTACATAGAAAACACCCAAATTCCGAAAATATCACAATTGTTTGTTTAAGGTTTTGTTTACTATACATAATATTTACAATAAGAATAACAATTTACATAATTATTTACAAAACATATTTACACTACAAAATGTCGTTTAAAAATTTCTCCGCGTCATTGCCGACTGGGAAGGTTCCTAGAATGCTGACTGTGTTGCCACGTTTGATGGCGATACTTATTCTTTGGGTCAGAAAATAGCCAGCCTTCTGGTCCTGAGAAGCATCTCTCTTGTTTGAAGTTATTATATTTTAAAAACCTCAAGAACTCCCAAATGATTTCTCACATCATTTTCATGACTACAGACATAAACTGATTAGTGAGAGTAACTGGATTAAGTTTAATGTTACATTACCTTGTGAAACCGAGGTGCGAGCTGGTCTAACAGGTAGGTAATAAAGTCGACATCTTGTTACAATATTAAAATAAAAATTATAAAACAAAAACTGAAATGTCATCGGCATGTCTCGAACTCACGGCCTTTCTCTAACAAGGGGAATGCTCTGACTACTCATTTCTTATGTCCCATTGAACATCTAATTCTTCTTTTCAAATGTATCATCATCAATTACCTACGTGCTATAGCGGCTAGTCTCCTAGCTTTAACTGAAGATCTCGCTGAGGCTAACGATTTTGTCACAGATTCGATATTTACTAAAGGTAAAATCAATTGCTCAGCTTCATCATCATGCATTTGAGCAGAACAATATTAAGGTTGCAGTTCACCTAAGATGCAATGTTTGAGAATGTTAGTATAAAATTCAAAAAATAGTTTATGTAAGCTCATTGCTTTGAAATACAAAAAAGGTCTTGTTACAATTCTGTGAAATAAAAAATTGATTCACAAACCTAGCTTTTGAATACTTATCTTATAAAATATATGTAAGAGTACTACTACAGCATACGAAGGTACATATGACGACGTTTGCGATAGTTGAATCATTATAAACATTGTTTTGTATTGCTTAATATGCCATTCAGTATTGATGCATCTTTGTGTTTAGCAAAGAAGTAAGTACCTACATTTAATTTTGCTGAAGACTAGCTTGTCTCTTAGCCTGAATTATATGACTCATAAAACTCGTTGAACAGTTAGGTACACAAATTTGTAAAGAGAGGCAGCCCTGCCCGTACCTACAGGGTGACCAAAAAGGGGTATTTCAACTTAGTGTCTCATCGTGATTCGGAGGATACGCTTAAAATAAGTTCTTGTTGTTCTTTGTCTTCAGGACAAGCTTCAACTCCATTTGGTATACATGAATAATCCGGGTTTCCGTTTGGTATTAAAATTACTTCCTAAATTGGAAAATTACAGATTATAAAACAAAAATTGTAAACGTTTACAATTTTTGTTTTATAATCTGTAATTTTAGAGTATCGATTATCCATTTTTGTTTTTTTTAATAAGTATACTTATTAAAAAAAACAAAAATGGATAATCGATACTCTACTTGAGTTTCTTGCTGGTATCTTCTCAGTAGAACCAACTTACCGAACCAGCGAAAGAATCATTTCAAATGGTTTGGTATACATGTATACTTATGTATAATGGTATATTATTATACATACATATATACTTAATTTAGTATTTGTTATAATATTGCTTGACATGAAATTGTACAATTTTGACATTCATATGTGCTCTTTATATGCCTAAACTGAATAAAAGGATTTGAATCTTTGATTCTTTCTCTTACTTTTCAAAGAGGGGAGATACCGCTAGTGTATGAAATCATTCAATTAATAATTACATATTTATTTTTACAAGTAAGCTCATTAATTAAGTAATAATTGACAGCGCGTTTATACACTTCACCCAAAAAGTAAGTACAGCAATTAATTCACGTTCATTTTACATAAGCAATAAATCTGTTTGGTATGTTGTACAAACAGACTAACGGTGGAACACTTTTGAATGAACGTAAAGCTCTTTATGAATACCGTATAGTGAGAGGACTTTAAGATATCGATAAACTTTAATTGTTATGAAACGTTTTCTTAGCAGTCAAAAATGGATATGAAAATGAAAAGATTGCATAAAGATTCCCCATCCCATACAAAATAAAGAGACCGTTCTTACGCAGACTGATATTACAGCTATTTTCCTAGAGACTGTTATTTATGTAGTATATATATTAGAGTAGAGAAGATTAACGGTTTTTCGAAACAGCGTCTAATAAAGGTGTAATTTTTTGATATACACCATAATTTACTTAATATTATATTTTTAATAGTTTCAATTTCGATTCTGATGGAATCTTCTAGGTCTTCATTATTTATATTTACTTATTTATTATTTATGAACATTACTTTTATCGATACAGGTAAATAAGAGTTACATCACTTTGTCAAAACAATGGATGAACGTAATCGCTATACCGTGTCGCGGGCGCATCCGAACTTGCTTTACTATGTTGACTGCAATTCCATACAATTTAGGAATTTTCAACCCGACTTCCAAAAAAGGAGACTTCGGACTGGGTTAAACGATTTTGTTTTTTTTTTTTTCGGTAGTTTGAAGTCGATTGCTGTGTCAATTTTTGACGTGTATTTTGTTGACCTAAAATCATTTCACATTTATTTTTTTAAGTAATTACCACTTGTGGGTGGACATGTCTCCAATAATTTGTATGTCCAAGTAAACAAAAACAACCAAGAACTAATATTTATGAACAATTGCTCACACCCTATTTTGTCCAACGTAACTTAAATATCGGCTTCTTTTTTTTTATTTTTAATCCGCGGTACTGGGCCGCGGCCTCACATACGTCCATTGCCGTGTGCCTCCGGTAGGCACTGAAAGAATTCCTAGTGGCGCCCGGCGAAATATCGGCTACTTGGATATTCTTAATCATAAAGTAAGATTATCCCACAACTACTTAAATAATGGTGTCCCTACTTATCGTTGATGTGTTAGCGCGGTCGCTCTCATGACCTACAGAGTTAACCACAAAAAATATAAATGTGAGACATGTGCAACTAACCAATATTACTACACATTGCATATTGGACTTATGATTAAAACGTGTATTACAAATCACACTATCTTCTTTACGTAATATCTTTTAAACTACGTAACGGATTCTAATGCAGTTTTCAACAATAAATAGAGTGGTTTAAGAGGAAGGTTTACATGTATAATTCAGTATAGTTTGATGTAGGTAGCTGGAGTAATCGACGTAAAGTAAGGACGGGTCGCTATTATTATTGTATGGTATATTTTAGTCCGGTAATGTGTTACCGTGGGAAACTATTCAATGCAGGTAAAGCATCAGCCATGAAATTAGTAACTACAGAAAATCATCGTAAAATTAGGACGGATTAGGTAAGTTGAGTATAGAATGGTTTTTGATTCACTATTGTACTAGGGGGACGGTGATGTCGTCAGCGACAACTTGAAATTGTAAGTCAGTAAAGGTTGTCTCTTGTTTGTGACACGGCATTGACCATAGAGTTGATATTGAGGCATTAACGTCATAATTATTGGTCAAATTATGCTGGTACTTTACTGACAACCCTAACGTTCGAATTATGTTCTGTGCAAACAAAAGAATGTGCTTTAATTAACGTCGGAGTGCAAGTTCTGTATGTAAGTAAGTACTATTCCCTATTCTGTGATGGTGGCGACTTCGTCCGAGTGGTAAAATGGGTTTTGTAACATTTGTACTTGCTACTCCGCTCCTATTGGTCGTAGCGTGATGTTATATAGCCCATATTAATCGCTAACAATTCAGCTTTATATAGGTGAAAGAATTTTTCAAATCGATTCAGTGGTTTCAGAGTTTATTCAATGCAAATAAGGAAACAATCCAATCTTTCCTTTTTATAATATTTTCAACTGACTTTCAAAACGAAGGAGGTTCTCAATCGGACTGTATGTTTTTTTAAATGTTTGTTACCTCATATCTCTGGACTGGGTGAAGCGATATTAGTTTTTTTTTTAATTAAAGCTCCCATTTCAATTTGGTCCCATCCCGACAATTATTTGGTCCCATTTCGGTAATTTGAAGTCGGTTGTTGTGTTAATTTTTGACATGTATTTTTTTGTAAAGATAATCCAAGAAAACACAATTATGTATGTAAAACACCATAAGCTATAACCATGTCGATGGTATAACAGTTACGAGTACTTTATTAAACCCACAACAATATCCTTAACTGACGCCTACATTTCAACAACCCAAAGCGTCAATAACGACTGACCATATTGGTGACAGTATACAATAAAATAAAACGGTAGTTTGACGAGTTTAAGTCCCAGTTGAACTCAAATACAAAGCCTACTTTCTTGTTTTACGACTTTTACAAGACTTTAGCTTCGCTAATGGTAAGACACAGTCATCAAACTACAATCTGCAGTCAGACTTTAAGGATCCCAGCAAACGCAAGATAATAACACGACACCCACACAAAATCGTAACAACAAAAAGTGGTCATGTGTGCATAGGGCCGCTGTAGCTTTTGCAGTTGCGTTGTCACAGCTCTGTTTGCAATGTGGTAGATCCATAGAGTTTCTATAATAATATAGAGGGCGAATGTCTTCGAGACGATTACTAAGCAATTTTGGATAAGTGGGCATTCCACTAGTGACTAGAGGCAGCACATTATATTAAAACACGTCATTAACAAGATCTTAGTACAATAACTACATACAATATTGAATAAGTTCCAGTTTTGCCACACGCCAACCTAAACTGGGAAAGCTGTAGTGACATAACGTCATCGTCGACTGTTCGACTGTTCTGACCGGTTGTTAATAGTGCAGATTGGTTACTAGCGCTCTATATATACGTAGTAATAGATAGTTGCTCTGAGGGTAGGATGCTATGGTAGCGATGTTGGCTGGTAGTTGCGTTGTCGTATGTTCTAGTCGTACGTACACTAAAGTCTGTCTATATTTGAAATAAAGCATTACTTCACACGCTATCTCATCTAAAGTCATCATTTGAATAGAATAAATTAAGATTTATTGTACGCAAAATACGAAATTACAAAATTGGATGTACAAGGGCCGATAAAGCCTATCGCGAAAGGTAGGGTACTCGTAGGTATACCGCGTGCATGTTAGCATGATTAGGGTTCCTGAGAGGAAGGAGGCGGCCCAGAGGGAGAGGGAGCGTAACCTCCCCACCGAGTTCCAAAGACTCATCCACGCCCAAGATCATCGACCTCCATGATCGGGACCTGAGGACGGCAGGATAAATCCTACCCTAACGACGCGGGATTCTCATCCCGACCAAACCCCCGAAGAGGCCACACATGAGGTCAAAGTCCACTGGGCGCCACTGGAAAATCCTTCTGCGTGCGAACCAGAGACGCCCGGCAATGAACGTGAGAGTGGCAGCGGCCTGGGCCGCGCGGTATTAAAAAAAAAGGGTTTCTGAGATATTGTTAGTGCATCTTACCACCCTAACTATGTACGTATTTTATTAGCTATTTGAATGCACATTTGTTCAGCCATTTTGAGCCCTTAAACTGTCAACTTAGGACCAAGTACTGGCCACTGGTTTCTATTATAAAATGAAATTGTATATAATTTTCATAAATACAGTCACACCTATTTCCCACTATTCACCTATCCACCCAGATTATGAAATTCCAATTGCTACCTTCCTGGCATACTTCTTACGCTTTTTACACTTTCATAAATTCAACACTCTTATTTAATTTAAAAATGCTTTAATTACTCTCTACATTCTAGTTACTCTATCATCATCACAACATAGTATAAAACAAAATCACTTTCGTTTCCAATGTATCTTTAAAACTACGCAACGGATTTTTATGCGGTTTTCACCAATGGATAGAGTGGTTCTCGAGGAAGGTTTTTGTGTACATTTCTCAAGCGAGTGAAACACGGGCGTCCGTTAGTTCCAAATATTATGACAATATACTGTTAAGTGAGTATTCATAATATGTATTCGTAAGCGCAGACAACTATTACTTCACCTTGAACTGATTGTAAAATGTAGATCACTCGTCAAGTAATCCATTGCTAATTTCATATCAAAAGCGTCAAGCACGGACTGGCAACGTTGCATTATTGCTTATATATTTTATTATGCGATATGGTTGTTGGATTTTAAATTAATTACGTCATTTAAATCACGCCTGTTTTCTTAAAGGTGTATGCGTTAATACGTCCACTTTTCGCCGTTAGGTCTCATTACCACTTACCCGAAACTATTTTCATTGTGAAAGCTCGTCCGTTGATCCTTAGAAGAAAATCTTTCCATAAGACCCTATATAATGACTCTACTTTGCCATTTCAAGCATATTATGTGCTCTTAAATTACACTACACATTTTAAATTGGTTAAAACTTTGAAATTAAAATCGTGACTTGTAACACTTCCCACACATCTAACGACTTAAAGAAACCGAAACTCGGTCATCTGTTATGACTATTTTAATTATAATTAATATGTGTATAAGCTTAGTATAAGCTTTAGTAAATATTTAGGCCCATACTTAGCTTAATAATCAATAAAACTATTTAAAAAAAGTATCATCGTCATCCACCGAGCCTTTTTCCAAGCCAGTTGGGGTCGGCTTTCCAGTGTAACTGCGATGCGGGTGAACTTCGATATTTTCTGTGAAGCGACTGCCACCTGACCTTCGCAACCCATGGGCGATATCGAAGTTCTGTAGTTAGACCGGTCGGATTTTTGATTTAGGGCTCCAACTACCCCTAACGACTGCCATAGATGTTTGTATAACAACCGGGACCGACGGCTTAGCGAGCTCTCCGAGGCACGGAGGGGTCTCAGTGTCTTAATAAATGTTCACCCATCCTAAGACCGGCCTGACTAGATGTTGCTTAACCTTTGCAATGTGTTAACATTGTCGGTTACCACTAGATCACGAGGCCCCATTTATAAAAAGTATATAGCTATGTAAATAGCATAATTTATGTATTTCATTTCAACTTATAAATAGTTTTATCGATGTTTTAGAATTTCTGAGTGAATTATTTTATGTAAATTTGTAATAGGGAATTTATTTGGAATATAGAGTCTGATCCTGTAGCTGGCAGGTAACGAAATGAACGTAGTAATATTGTATTTTATTTCATTAATAACTTTTTTTATATTCCTATATAAGTCGCTTATTTATTATATTTTTTTATATATATTTTTTTGCTTTTACATATATGTATAAATGTTAGCTCGTTATGTACTTAATATTGTAATTTCGTATTATTAGAAAAGAGTGACCTTGAGTTTTATTGCCAGGTTCTTTCTCTCACACTCTACCTATTGTTTTGCGAATCTGGCAGTAAATGTAAGTTTAGAAGCAATTGAGACTTTAATTGTAACCTTTATAACTGACTGACTGTCAAAAGCGTAACCTTGTACAGGTCGCGAGGTATAAGCGGAGCTTTGCAACCTCTTTTACACACACATGTGTTGTACACACAGCTACAAAAAGAGATTTTACTCTACTTTTCGTGGTCACTCACACAAATGCAAGGCTCCGCTTACGCCTCACAACCTGTAACCCACTTGAATAAACGTATTTTTCATTTTCACATAAATATATTAAATATAATACTTTTTGACATGAAAATGAGAATAGATACTGCATTTCTTTCACGCAGGCCAGACGGCGAAACAAACAAAGACCAAAATTTTTTTAATTCTCTAAATACACTTTTGATAAAATACATTTATATATGTATTTTCTAAATACATACTAAATATACATAGAAAATACCCAAACTCCGAAACAAACATTTGTGGATCACACAAATATTTGATTTGATTTCCCGACTTTAATTCCATGTTATCCTATTACCTTCAACTAGAACTTATAAGTATGCCTTGTTAGTGCAGCAGGTGTACCACTTACTGGTAAGCTTACCATGGGTCTATTAGATATTTATGGGACTATGGAACCTTGCAATAACCGTTTACACACGTAATGAATCTTGATGAAACACTTTCTTAATACTTACTTAGTCTAAATGTCTAGAGTTGTGACTTTAGACATTTAGGTATTCTAAATGTCTAAAGTCACAACTCTAGACATTTAGGCTATAAAATAAATAAATTAAATAGTTTAGATGGCAGTCGCTTCACGGAAAATATCGAAGTTCAGCCGAATCGCAGTTAGACTGGAAAGCCGACCCCAACTGAGTTGGGAAAAGGCTCGGTGAATGATGATGGACGTTCTCACACAACGTCATCTAGCCCAAACTAAGCCATAAGCTATGGGATCTAGACAACTGATAAACGTACTTTTTTTATTTTTTTTAATTCCGCGGCCCAGGGCCGCGGCCGCTCTAACGTCCGTTGCTGGGCGTCTCTGGTTACTAGCAGAGGGTATATCCAGTGGCGCCCGGCGGACTTTGACCACCTCTGTGGTCTCTGCGGGTGTTTGGTCGGGACGAGAATCCCGCGTCATTGGGGTCGGGTTTTATCCCGCGTCAGTGAGTGAATCTGGTTGCGTGCTATGGGGCAAAGGCCCCGCAGCACGCAACCCTTCTAGCCTGCTTCTGCAAGGGCGGTAGGTGGCCCCAGGACCGACCCCTGCGGAACACCGCACGACACATCTCGCCGAGCTGGCCCGAGCCAGCTGGGGAAAGCTATGGCCCTCTCCGAGAGATAGGCCCCGATAATACGACGGAGGTAGAGAGGCGTTTCGTGATACACGAGCGCCTCCCTAACGCAGCTCCATGGCAAGGTGTTGAACGCGTTGGCGATGTCAAGAGACACCGCCACCACCACCTTGCCCTGCGAGACTGCTTCCTCCGTCAGGCTCTTCACGCGCATGATCGCGCTCACGGTGGAGCGTCCCCGACGGAAACCGAACTGGTTATCCGCCAGGTCTGGCCCCACACTCGTGAGATGCTCGACGAGGCGTTCCGCGATAATTCGCTCAAAGAGCTTACACACCTCGTCGAGCAACACGATCGGCCGGTATCCGGACGGTGAGTCCACCGGCCGCCCCGCCTTACGGATCAGGACCAGTTTCCCCGTCCTCCACACCTTGGGAAACTGGCCCCTTTCGAGGCATGCGCTAAAGAGCCCCATCAGTCGAGGCCCGAGTTCTTCGAGGGCCAGGACCCATGCACGGCCAGGAATGCCGTCGGGTCCGGGGGCAGTGATTTTCCGGCGTTTAAGCCGGAGTACTGCCGCACCTAGCTCCCCCACCCTGACTTCGGGTACGTCGTCTTCGCTGGTGCTATCCGCGTCGGGCAGAGACGGAGCCATGCGCGGAGGGACGTGCTCCTCCGCGCTCGTCGGAAACAGGGAGCCCATGACCCGCTCCAGCTGCTGCGGCTGGAGACTCTGGGTCAGTGGGGGCGCCCTAGGTTGGAGTTTCTCCCTGACCTGTAGGTACGGGCGCCCCCATGGGTTCTGCTGCAGGGTCTCCAGGAGCTCCTCGCGGGCCGCCGTCTTGGCCTGCTTTATCGTCTCCTGGAGATTACCTTTAGCCTCCCTGTATGCCTGAAAAAGCTCCGCCTCCCGGGCTGCCGCGTCGTCTGGGCGGCGACGCCTCCGGCGAAACCTGGTGTACCGGCGGCGGGCGGAGATGCATGCTGCGCGCAGCTCTGCAATCTCCGGCGACCACCAGTACACCTGCTTCCTGGCCGGTCTGGGTGTAACCCTAGGCATCGCCGCATCACAGATTTGCGACATGGCTCTCCTGAACCACTCCGCCTCGGCATCCACATCGGCAGGCCGGTCCGGCGCCGGAATCCAGGCCTGCACGATGGATGCCTCCAGGAGAGCCTCCCGATCCAGATGGTGAAGTGCCCAACGCGGATCCGGGGGATTTGCCACCGGCTGTGGGAGGTCAGGTGGGGGGACGACATCGAACCGGATGTACCGATGATCCGAGTGCGTCTCCTCACCCTCCTCCACGCGCCAGCCTGTAATACGGCGGGCGAGGTCAGGGGATGCGAACGTTACGTCCACGATCGATTCCCCCCCCCCGCCGCCAAAAGGTGGCGACATTCCCCCGGTTGAGGACCTCCAGACCACGTGTTCTGGTCCAGTCCTCAAGAAGCCTCCCCTTGTCCCTGGTTTCCCGGGAGCCCCACGCCTCACTCCAGGCGTTGAAGTCTCCCAGGAGCAGGACAGGGCGAGGACGGCACGCAGCGAAGACGACGTCGAGCTCAGTAAGCCATAGCTCAAACTGAGACTCGTCAATGTTCGGCGAGATGTAGGTGGCCACGACTGCCAACCCATCATAGTCCGCCGCAACACACCCGCGGCCCCTTGCAATGATCGCAAGGCGCGAGTTGTCTGCGGCAGACCCCCCAAAGATACAACAGGCCGAGCCATCCTCGTCCACCGGGCTTCCCGGGTGGACGTAGTACGGCTCGGCGACCACGGCCAAGTTTATGGACCACTGCCGGATGCTCTGGTACAGAAGATCCTGAGCAGCACGGCAGTGGTTCAAATTCACTTGCAGGATACGGATACGGGCGTCAGACATTAATTGACGTCCATAACCGCATCCCGCCGCGAAGCAACTGGCCGCGCAAGGGCGTCACCCCCACCGCTCTCAGCGGACGGACGAGGTTTTGGCTTCGAGGCGGTTATGCTGCCGACCCGGTGATCCGCGGTCTTGCCCTCCGCCTCGCATCTAAAGCAGCGAGGCGGGGCGTCACAGGCACTTGCCTTGTGACCGGGCTGCAGCGGAAGCACCGATCGCCCACGGTGACTTCCGCTGTACACTGCACTCCGACGTGCCCCACCACCATGCACCGGAAACATCTGGTTTCCCGGGCACGAAGGAGGTGCACCTGCACCTTTAGGAAGCCCCCTACGAGAAGGCTTCGTCCGTCCGCCACTTTCAGTGCCACCGTTACGGGGCACTGGACGACTGTCATCCCGTGACCAGTGGAGCCGAAGGAGATATCTGAAGCCTTCACCTGGTCACGGGGGCAGCCGCCCGCCTCCACGACGGCGGAGACAACTTCCTCCGTCGTGGCCGCGTCATCCAGACCCGTGATGCGCAATGCGGCGCATTTGGTGGGTCTGGTGACGCGGACGGCTTCTTCGTCCAGCGCGACCCTAAGCTGAGCCGCTAGGGCGTCAGCTTTAGGGCCGCTGGAGGCGCCGGAGACCTCGAGGAGGCGAGCCCCGGTGCGTGTCGTCTTGCACCGGAGCCCCCCTTGTATTTCGAGGGCCGAGAGGTTGACTGAGGACTTCACGGTCCTCAGTACGTCGGCGTACCCCACCCCTTTCTCCACACCTACCATCGTCACCGTCAGGACGACGGCGGTGGAGCGAGGGGGCGGGGCCTCTTCGGCGCCTTCGCCGCGGCGGCTTTGGCCGCTTTCTTGGCAGCCTTCGTCTTCCTCTTCTTGGCTCCCACTACTTCCCATCCCTCCCGTCTGGAGGGATGTAAGGAAGCAACGGGAGCGACGTTAGAGGAAGACGAGGCGGCAGGGGTGCCACTCTTCTTACCGTGCCCCTTGGCCTTCCGCGCCTGGGCCGCGGTCTCGGCCGGCATCCAGTTCGCTGAAGCGGACGGGGGCGGAGCGGGGCGGCGGACAGCGGGAGTGCCGCTTGGACCCGGAGCGGGAGCACCGCCAACAGCCGCCGCGTATGAAAACGCGGGACGCGCTAGCGGAGGGCGGTACGCCCGGTCCTCCAGGACCGCGAGACGCCTCTCGATCGCCGTCAGGACCTGCACCGTAGTCGGTACAGGCTTCGGCGGCGAGCCGGGCGCCATGGTGGGCGCGGTCCTAGGCGCCGTCTTCGGCGCTGGTCCAGCCGTCAGAGGAGGAGGTGGCATGGGACCTGGAGGTGCCTTGACCGCTTTGGTCAACTCAGCGACCTCCCGACGGAGATCTTCCATCTCCTTTCGGGAGGCAGTGAGCTCCACCTCCAGGCTCGCAACCTGCTTGCGGAGCTTCGCCTCCTCCTCTGTGACGCTCCGCTCGAGGAGCTTGTCGAGGGAGGATTGGGCTTCATCCACCAGTGAAGCCACAATCTTCTTCCTCCCCGACATATTTTTACTCCCCCGCATGGCCGCGTTCATGCGGGAGAAAATACTCATTATCTCCCGCGCGGGCGGCACACCGATATCCCTGCGACTGCGCAGGGACGGCACAGATGACGGGGGTGGTGTTGGCGGGCGCTTTCTGTAGGTGTCGAGACGCGTGCGCACCGTCTTCACCGGCACCTCCTCCTCCGAATCGCTGGAGAGGAGGGACCCCCACCCAGAGCAACTAGTGCTCCGGTCGCGCGGCAGCCCCCCCTTCTTGAGGGTCCTCTTCTGCGAAGAAGAACGGCCCTTACCCCTCACACTACTGGGAGCTGACCCATCGTCAGTCCCAGCAGCAACATTTCCTTGGGGCGTCGACGTCGCGCTGCAACTAGGCGGCGCGACGCGAGCCCCCAAATCAAAAGGCATCGAAGTCCGTTGTTCACGCATTATGTCGTCGGCTGAGACTGCCCGGGGAAGGGCAGTGTCAGGACCGGGGGTCTCTTCAGGCTTATTCATAGTAAGCGCAATATCTTCTGTGTTGGCCACTCAAGTTTCGATTTCGACGTTCGGTTACCCAACTTGCCACTGCGTTACCGTGGTCAAGTTGGGGTCCAGGGCGGACGGCGAGGACGTAGTTTAATCTCTTGGGGCCCCGCCCCTCTTGGGGCCCCGCCTCTGATAAACGTACTTATATATTTCTAAATACATACATAATATACATAGAAAAAACCCAAACTCCGAAACAAACATTTGTGGACCACACAAATATTTGATTCGACCCGGTATATCGAACCCGAGACTCCGGAATCGAAAGCCGATGCACTACCGACCACGCCACCGAAGCTGTTAATTAGACTAGTATTACCATGGACCAAATTTTTACACACGAAACGCAGTGAAAGTTATTTGACTTAGGTTTCAAGTACAAATAACAGCGTGATGATACTTTTAAATAAGTACCTACCTACATATAATAAATATTCCTAAACCCTGAGACATAACAAACCATTACTTCCTCAGTCGGGGGTGTGACTGTTGGGAATCTCCTAGTATGCCGCTTGACTTAGACGCTAGGCATCTAGCGAGCGTCTCTTTAGTAGTTAAGAAGATAGTTTAAGCAGAAACTGTTTTCTGCTTATCCCGTCGAGTTTCTGCCTATCGGGGGGTCCGGCTAAGGCGAAAGAGAACGTGGAAAGGTTTTAGTGGGTAGTCCGCTCCGTTATTTATTTAAGGACCGGGAGCCCCACATGCAAAGGGGAGGCGAAGTACGTAAATGTATCTCCGACCACGTAAAAAAAATCAAGCCGGTAAAAGTGTTTTACTACTACAACCTCCTTCGATTTGAATAGCCATATTCTTTCTCACAGTCAGTAAATGCGTGTGAACATACCCTAAATTCACAGTGAATTAACAAGACAAAGTATCCGGCGTTATTAAATTGCTATTATATAATTTTTATCACTCAATCATATTAAAGGTTACACCAAGAATTGCAAACATTATGTAAACTATGCGGAAAACAGATTCAATTTATAAACAAGTTTGTTTGTAGCTATTTTCTCTGAAACTACTGGATAAATTTAAAAATTCACTGCATAATTTACAAACTAGCTCTGGAATATGGTCAGAAATGAAAGTTAGAAACGGGTTACATAGTTATCATACATATATTACTGTCACAAAATATTAAATAACTCTGTATGTTTGTATGTATGTACCTATGTTTGTTAAAGTAAGGAAGGACAAAAGCTTGATTTCTTAATGCGGTAACTGCATCAACTAGAACTTACAAAAAGTAAAATTATCAAGCCAAAAATAACCCGGTCTTTAAAGCAATGCTTATGCAATCTTATTATTTTGCTATTTAAATCGTGAAGACTCGAATTTTACTTCAAGGACTAAAAAGTTTTCAAACAAAGTTTTCAAATTGACTTTGATTTAGTTCAGAAAATATGAAAACAAATAAAAATAATACAAAAATACTATCCAATAAAATGCTTAACTTATTCTATTATTTTATATTCTTAAACTATTCTAACAAATGGACTCTTTATAAAAAGAAATAATTTTCTCAAATACGATGCAATCATGTTATATTGTATTTCAAAATCGTAACACATCTAACCGCAATTTTATTACCATCCGACAAACTCTTATAACTAAAGATAGTTCCGCTTCGCTCGCACTGAGACCGCGGTCTAGTTCAAAATCCTCATAATATTAAGTAACTTTTTTTGTAATATTATGTCGAAAATGATGTGTGGGTTAACAGGTCATTGTTGTTAGATCATTGCTCGCGTTTTGTACTTTTTTGTTTTATTGAGTGTCCAAGGGTCCCATATCAGAGCAACCATACAAGTATATGTATAGAGAGCGAGTGTCATCCGTTCTCTTCGTGCCAATCATTAAGCAGCTCTCACATAGGTTGCCCAGTATCAGTTTGCGTACCACTAAGGGCGCCACGTTACATGGAAACACGTTAAAAACAAGACCTCAGAGCAATAACTACATACAATAATTCATTCCATTTTTCGTCGCACGCCAAGAAAGCTGTAGTGACGTTATGTCATCCTCGACTGTTTGACTGTTCTGACGTGCAGAGCGGTTGTTAGTGGTGTAGACCGGTTATCAGCGTTTTATATACGTAGTATAGAGATAGCTGCTCTAAGGGTTCCAACCACTACTATGCAATTGCTGTACTGGCTGATTAATGGAAGAAGTCACTTCTTCTCGCTTAGTTTTAACGCGCACTGCGATTTCGTATCTCATAAAATTATTAAATTAGGACACGTTTTTGCGATGAGCGAAATGAGGTCTTGAGTTTTTTGAGACTGCATTTATTTGGTTCTATAAAATCATGATTATTCTCGAACAATATTAAAGTATTTACGTAAATACTCGTATCTACAATAATTCGTGATTGTATTGAATGCATGATTTTCCGGCAATTGATGCTGTCTCCTTCACAATAACATCTTTTTGCTGCGATATTGCAAAATATCCGGTTGGTTCGGAGTTGCAAAATGTTGATCAATTTATTTAATAGTGGTTCTGTGAACCGTAGACTTCGGGAGCGGCTTTGTTTATTCTTAAATTTTATTTATTTGCACTTTTGATTTTATTTATATGGGTTGCTATGGTTACGGATTGCATTCTTGACAGACCGTAGACTTCGGGAGCTTTGTTTAGAAAATTTATTTTTCAATTTTCTTTATTACTCTTTCATTTTTCCTCCAATCCAAAAAATATTATTCACATGTTATTCATTGTAAGCAAGGAGTGTGTGTGTAAAGTTTCATGAAAATCGGTTGATAATTAGCCTTTAAATTTTTTTCCACGTATTAACTACTAGCTGTTGCCTGCAACTCCGCCTGCGTGTTACTTTAGATCGACATAACTAATCTAACGCATTCAAATCGGTTAAGCCGTGTCTGAGATTAGCGTGTTCAAACATTCAGACAAACAGACAAATTTCTCTTCGATGTACAGACATCGACCACTTACAATTTTATTATATGTATTGATGTATTGATTGATTGGGTATCGTACCGTACACTCGGACTGCAGTTATTCTATTTAATGGTATGTACCATCTGTCCTGGCTATTGGAATTTTGATCTGAAGTTGCGCCTCCGGTAGAGACTGAGAGAATTCCCAGTGGCGCCCGGCGGACCTTGGCTACCTTCTTGGCCACTGCGTGGTGGTCGGGTGTTACCCCGCATATTTGGGGTCGGGTTTTATCCCGCATCGGTGAGTGAATCCGTACTTGGGGTGCAGCCCCACATCACGCAGCCCTTCTAGCTTACTTCTGTAAGGACGGTGGGTTGCTAATCCATCGTCCTCAGGCCCCGATAATGTAGGTCGATGGTCCTGGGCGTAGTCACGTCTGCGGCGCGGAACTCAGCGGGGAGGATACGCTTCCTCACCCTACTGGCCGCCTCCTTTGTAATGTTGTAATTTTTGTAGTGGCATTATTTAATTTTAGTTGGTTGAAATTGAGATAAAGTAATGACAACACTAGCTCTCTTCTGATTGGACTCTCTGATGACGTGTTTCCACGTGACTTGTGTGACAGCCATTTTATACAAGCGAGCCGTGCCCGCATTACATATTTATATTACAATTTAATTTATTGTAATTTATTTCGACGTTTGGTGAGTTTTAGATAAAATGTTGTTGTGCTGGCGTGGGTTAGCGTATGTGCTGTATAATTTTACAGTGGATTCTCGTTTATTACAGGTTTGAGTTTGAACGCACACGTGTTGCATCTGGAGTTGTCTTACTAAATTTAAACAGGAATCTTTGCCTGATCTGGCCAGGATTGGCTAGGGACCGACTTGCACGATACGCATGCATGCTGTGCATGTGTTAACCGGATTTAATCGGGTGAAGCTTGGATATTCGCCTCCGAAAGGTATGTACACATAATATGTACGGCGTGGTAGGCGCTTAGATAATAACAGTGGCCATAATGCATGCAATAAGTCTTTAACTCCTGTTACAGGAGGCTTACGGTACTACCATGCTACCTGGGTGGAAAATCCAATTTCCTTCTGCCTGGAGTGGGCAGAGACCGGAACAGAGACGGTGTCTGCCGGCTTGCAGGAGTGGCGTATTTCACCGGGAAAGTATCCTAAGAAATCCATTAATCTATTACACTTAATTACCACAATATCTTTCTAAACATAAAATCTATCGTTACTGACCAAGCACACCAACCTATTACCCTGTATTAAAAGATAATATAGTATCTAGGACAGGCGTTAATTGTATCCTAATCTTTAATACCTTGCTAAGAGGGGACCTTCCGTTCCCCTATATTGTCTTAAGGGCTTTTGTAATAAATAATACAGCGGCTCAAATGAATATTTTATTTCTATCATTAACATCCTCACTTCCAAAATTAAAAACATTACACCTTCACGAGCATAACCTGCTCGCAGAAGGAAACGGCCGCGATCCACTGGCTCTCGCTATAGACCATGGCTCGTAGCATGGTCTCCAGCGAGAGAGTATCAACGCCCAGGCCCACAACGAGGTCCCGGTGCTGGCTCGCCCAGGCTGAGCATTCCACCAACGTGTGGAATGCCGTGTCTACACCGGAAGCCTCGCAGTGTTGACACGCGGGTGTGATCTCACGATGCATGCGAAACAGATACTCACCGAAGTTTCCGTGCCCGGTGATGATCTGTGTCGCACGATACGTGAGACCACCGTGCTGCCTCTGCAGCCACTCTTCCATGATCAGTCTCACCGCCGCGATGGTGGTGGTTCCCCACTTTGGAGGCTTATCCCCTATTACGTAGGTCCAATAAATAAATATGTTAGGACAATTCACACAACGCCATCTAGTCTCAAACTAAGCAGAGCTTGTGATATGAGTACTAGATAAACTGATATCAATACTTATATACATTTTTTTGTAAATACATACATATTATAGGAAACATCCAGACTTCAGTACAAAAGTATGTGTCACCACACAAAGTTTGTCCCGACCGGGAATCGAACCCGAGACTCCGGCGTCGAGCAGTCAATAATAAAAAATTATAGCAAATTGTGGGTGTGTAATACACCTTTTCCCTACCCTATCGGGGATAGAGGCGTGATGTGTCTGTCGTATCTTTAATATTATAAAAGTCCCGTTTAGTTACTTACCTACATTGTCTATCTTTTTAACCGACTTACAAAAAAGAAGGCGGTTCTTAATTCGACTGTACATTTTTTGTGTTTGTTATCTCATATCTTTCGACTGGGTTAACCTTATTTTTTTTAATTGAATGCTTCCCGAGTAGTACAATTTGGCCCCATTTCGACAATTATTTGGTAGGACTAAATAATTGTCGAAATGGGGCTAAGTAATTTTACGTGGTAAATTATTAACATGTGGTAAATGTCGTTGGTGTCACAATTGCTATATTGTATTTGTGAATATTTCTCTAGTACTAGTACGGTGTCTTGCGCGGTGCTTCGCGCCGCACCACGTCATAGGCTTTGGCCTAACTTTTGACCCCTTAGGGCTAGGTCAAATTTTCGATTTTTTGGCTTTCCAGGGGTCAACCATCATTGGAACATAAGGAGTTCTCGAGAGCTAAGGGGGGACATTCCCCATTTCTATATAGTAATAGTAATTTATTATTATGTCATTGTTTATTTACCTAAATAAAAGCCCGTTTTTGTGTTAATGTTTGACGTTTTTTTTTAAATGACTGTCTTTACCAAAGGCTTTTACTTCTATTTCCCTCTTTAACTATGAGTATAAGATGTGTTACAAGAAAATCTAATTTAAGAAAATAAGTTTCTTTGTTTCATATTGTAGTTATAACTTGAATGATCGCGATTAAATGATAAAACTGTATCGTTTTCACGCTCAACGATGCGCAGGAGTGGACTCTTGTGGCGGATCTCGCGCATGCGCAAACGATACAACATACTGATTAAGATTAGTGTGTGGTACAATTTTTAAAGCGAAAGCGTATAATTCGAAAGCTTAAAATTATTCAAAAATATACTTAGCTCCTGCCGATGCCGTTGCAGTTAAACGATGTGATCAGGTCCAATGTTTATGCGTGATGCTCAAAGAAAAAGCTTTACAATTTTATTACATTTAAAGAATGTTCGCCTCGGTGGTGTAGTCATTTGGACGTCTCAAGGAACCTCAAAAATACCGGGTTTATTCCCTTTTCAGGTTAAATTTTTGATCGATATTCAATTATTTGTTTCAGGGTTAATGTGATGTCTATTTTATTTATTTTTTATTTATTTATTTATTTATTTCAGGCAACAAATAGAAAAGTTACAGTTGGTATAAACTTATTCTACGGCCCATAGATAAATACCTTAAAACTAAGAATACATTATAGATATTACAAAATGTATATTAGTGATAGAATCTTAAAACTATTTTAGTAGTAGTAGTCTGTACTTTACTGTAATTGTAATAATTGTATCTTTTATCTAGTTGTCATAGTACAAGACAAAAAGAACGTTTATTGTGGCATAGCAATTTATAATAATACTATATATATATGTATATATATATATATATATACATGGGGCACACTAAAAGTTTTGCACTTCTTGCTAATCGGAACTATTTGAATTTGGAATGTTATATTTTTTTAAACGTTGCAACCTTCTTAGTAATAAAAAAAAACAATTGACCGGAAATCATTTTTCAATTGTTTTTATCACACATCAAAGTTCTACGTATGCAACGAAAATTGAATTAAGTCGAAAAGATTTTGAGCGATGATTTTTTATGATTTTAAAAGTTCTCTCTCTCTGCAAGACTGTGCTGCTCGTCTTCAAAATGCTTTTGGGAGAGAAGCTCCTTGTTTAAGCACCGTGAGGCGATGGTTTGCTGAATTTGAGAGAGGTCCAGTTTCTTTACATGACGAATTTCGTGAAGGGCGGCCTTCAACTGCCGTCAACGAAAGTAATGTGGCTTTTTTACCTATTATATATATTACTAGCTGTTGCCCGCAGCTCCGCCTGCGTGTTACTTTAGAACTTTTTTATTTATGAAGCGATTGAAAACCAAACCGCAAATTCAAATAAAAAAATCAAACCGTTTCTGAGGTTAGCGTGTTCAAACGTTCAGACAAACAGACAAAAGTTCTAAAAACCATTATTTTGGGATTTATTGCGTTCATATAGCCCCCCTACACCAGTTTATCTATTATATCTTCTATTATATTTTCTATTATACCATAAAAAATCATCTTAAGTTACATACGAAAATATGAAATATTAAAAAATATCACCTAAAACCTACGACAAACTTATTATTTGCGGTTATTACTCGGGTCTAGGGATCGAACCGCAAAATTAAGTTTGTTTTTTATTGTAAATACTTTTCCGGGATAAAAAGTACCAATAATTATACCAAGTTTCATCGTAATCGAACTGGTAGTTTTTGCGTGATACCTGAACAGACAGACAGACAATTTTTTTTAATCACATATTTGGGTTCGGTGTTGGTCTACCAATACACCCCTTTTCTTTTTTAATTCCGCGGCCCAAGGCCGCGGCCGCTCTAACGTCCGTTGCCGGGCGTCTCTGGTTACTAGCAGAGGGTATGTCCAGTGGCGCCCGGCGGACTTTGACCATCTCTGTGGTCTCTGCGGGTGTTTGGTCGGGACGAGAATCCCGCGTCATTGGGGTCGGGTTTTATCCCGCGTCAGTGACTGAATCTGGTTGCGTGCTATGGGGCAAAGGCCCCGCAGCACGCAACCCTTCTAGCCTGCTCCTGTAAGGACGGTGGGTGGCGATCCCGCCGTCCTCAGGCCCCGATCATGGAGGGCGATAGTCTTGGGCGTAGTCGCGTAGTCTGGGGCGGCCTGGCCGCCGACTACGGAACTCAGCGGGGAGGGTACGCTCCCTCTCCCTCCCGGCCGCCTCCTTCGCTAGCATGACTTGCTCGCAGAAGGACACGGCCGCGTTCCACCTACTCCCGCTGGATACCATGGCTTGAAGCATGGTCCCCAGCGAGAGGGTATCCACGCCCAGCCAATTTGCCAATGAAGGCCGCGTCGCCTCGCTGTTATTTTTCTTTCATCACGAGATATCTCTTAAGTCATTCGTCAAAATTATATGGTTTGAATGGCAATTTTGGTCTAAATTAAATGCACAACGTATGTAAAGTATTCAATTAGATAAGGAATAATACTGCATTGTCAAAAATAGCTTGGCAAATGACACATTATTTTTTTGTCATTTATAAAAGATAAAAATGGTTACTATGAGTTATCCATAAGAGGTTGACCTTTATAGACCTTTCTATGGTGTACAATATTGTAGTACATTATTTTGATCTGTCTCGTAGGGCTTCGTCAGCGTTTGCAATGAAAGCACAAAAAAATGTGTTTATTTACGACATTACATTAGAAACCTCTAAAATAATCGGTATTACTCTAGTATATTATACATGTATTTTACATTAAAACCTTCCTGTTGAATCACTCTATCTATTAAAAAAAACCGCAACAAAATTCGTTGCGTAGTTTTAAAGATCTAAGCATACATAGGGACAGACAGACAGGAAAAGCGACTTTGTTTTATACTATGTAAAGATATAGATTACCTATGAGACAATTCGAGGACTATTGGGAATTGGTATGAGTCAAATCCAGAAAATTTTACACGAAAAATTGAAAGTTTGCAAACTTTGTTGTCGTTGGATCCTTCATGAACTGACAGCGGAGCAGAAGCGGGCTCGCGTGGAATGGTACTCACAGATGCTACTGAAGTACGGCCACGGACATTCTAATGCTGTTTATGACACTGTCACAGGAGACGAAACGTGGATTTATTGTTTTGAACCCGAAAAAAAACAGCAATCTTGTGAATGGGTGTTTGAAAATGAGAACAAGCCAACAAAAGTGAGGCAGGCGAGAAACGTTGGTAAAAAAATGATCGCTTTTTTTCTCAGCTATGGGTCCCATCTGTATAATTCCACTTGAAGATCAAAAGAGTGTTAATGCCGAGTGGTATTCTACCATTTGTTTACCCAGGGTGTTAGAAAAAGTTCGCGAAAGACGACTCAAAAGCCGCGTTCTCCTACACTATGACAACGCTTCTTCACACACGGCCAACAAAACAAAGTCATTTTTAGTTTCCGAAAAAGTACAACTCGTCACCCATCCTGCGCATAGCCCCGACCTAGCACCCTGTGATTTTTGTATTTTCCCCAAAATCAAAGATTTGATGAGAGGTTTCACTTTTACCAACTCCGAAGAGGCAGTGATAGCGTTCAATCAGCATGTAGAAAACATGCCTTCAGATCTGTGGTCCTCCTGTTTTAAAAAATGGTTCGATCGCATGAAAAAAAAATTTAAAATGTAAAGGAGAGTATTTTGAAAAGCAATAAACATAATATTTTGGTTTTAACATGTTGTTTTTTTAAGTTACGCAAAACTTATAGTGTGACCTACGTATAAATAATAAAATAAAATTTCATAAATTATCAATTACATTAGTCTGTGGTCAAGTTGTACAAGCTCTATTTAATTTGAGAGTAACTATGTTCGATTCTCATAAGATACACATAATAATATGAGATGAAAGCAAAATAGCGGGAAGTCTATATTTTGGACCACACTTCAATGTAGTGTTTGGCGCACGCGATTTATATGAAATACTGTGAGAACAAATATTGTGCAGTATTACAATATGTTTGACACGATTTTATTACTTTACATGTATTAGTATTATAGCCCGAGACGCCCAGGACTTTAATTGGCTGTGCCATAGCGGCTGACACGTAAGATTTTGTTGCCTTTAATCCACATTTCATTGCCAGGCAACGGGTTTCAATTTTTTTTTCAAAATTACAATATAGCTGCTACTTATTATTACATTTATTCGGCCATTTTGGACATAACCCATTATAAATGTGCTCGGTGACGACAGTAGGCTTCCCCTATTACGTGGGACTAAAATACTGGCAAATTGTGGGTGTGTAATGCACCTCTGCCTATCCCTACGGGGATATAGGCCTGATATGTGTGTGTGTATTATAATCCATCCTCAAGAGTATGTTTGTATGTTTGTTTGGATTGAATATGCTCCGTAACAACTTAACCGATTTAAAAAATTCTTTCACTGATTTGTAACTACGAGCACATTATCCCTGAGTAACGTAGGTTACATTTTAACCCGGTAATGTGTTCCCACGGGATTCGGGAACGGTAAAACTTTATATATTGCACAAAAACACATTTATTTTTCCACTGTTATCAGTGTACAACATTGGAAAAGTGTATGTGTTTTTGTGCAATATGACTGTAGCAGATTCCACCTATTGCCGTCAATCGACAGTATAACTAGTCTATAAAACTATATCTTCTAATGAGTATATAAAAATATCGTGTAGCGGTATTTGTTACCAAACTCCTCCGAAACGGGTCGACCAATTTATATTTTGTGTGCGTATCTGGTAGGTCTGAGAATAGAAAGAAACCACTGGACACAGGCAGTTCAAAACCGAATGTAGTGGCGTTCGTTGGGGGAAGCCTATGCAATACCCAGCATGGCGCGTGGACTGACTGAAACGAAAATTATGATAACCATAGTGAAATAGACTTCGTGTTCTACCAAGTTCCAAATAGATAGCAACTTTTTCCATATTTATAATTAATCTTACTCATAGATTAAATTCGATCTACGAGTATCTATATGAAAACTGGATAAATTAACGACCAATTTGCATAACCGTAAGTATTTAGACGCAATATGTCTTAGAAGGGAACCGGCTTAGTGCCAACCATTTCCTAGTGTGATGTAAGGTTACTGTAATTTGCTCTTATTTTGTACAAAAGACGTTTGCGGTTTAATGTACAGTTACGAGTATCTATCCCTTGCGAAAAATTACTAGGTGCACAAAGTAAATAATCGGAAAAGAGGAAGAGTTTTATACAAGCTTGCACTACCACAACAAGCACATGGGGCATGTGTCCACTGGCTGCTTGTCGCGTACGCGGCGAGACTGGTAACGTTTACACACACACGCACACAGCCAGTTGACAATTTCAGGGTTATTGGGACCGCACGTTGCATTGTGTACAATTTTGCACGTTGTTAGGAAGCTGTTGCTTTGTTTAGTAGCACTAAGATACACCCACACACACGCACATACACACACACACACACACACACACACACAGACATAATCACACTCCTAGATCTCAATTTCCAATGGAAATGTTGTAATAGTTAATTTGGCGACACATCCAGTTACAAACAATCGGACACTACTCCACTAAATTAGCACTTATGCAAGCACCTCGGTATCTCACCTAGTTTACGAGGCAGAGTTCCATATTTATGTAAACTTTGTAACTACTGTAACTTGAATACTGTATACTATGTAAAAAATTGTGTCAATAAATGCTTATTATTATAAAACAAGATTCACAATAACAAAAATCGATTCAATCAATTTTCTTGCGAGTTTCAAACAAAGACAAAGTTTTTTTTAAAAGTAAAATCGCTAAATTTACGCCGCCCGCCTGATGGTAAGCTGTGGCGACGTCTGGCAATTGAGGGCGACTCTCACAGAAGTTATCTTATTGTCAGCAAACATTTATGCGAATCGACCCACGGGCATTGATTAGTTGGTAAATAGTATTTAATTTGTAAAAAAAGGCGTAGTCAGATGCACACTTGTTATTTACACACAATTCGCCAGTATTCGTGTTAAGTTTAATGTTTCTAATATTGATATTGTTTTGTTATAGGTAATTTCAGAGAACTTTGTAAAATATCGGATTCCGGCAACAAATAAGCTTAGGCTATTAGTATATAGAAAGCTTTGCAATTAAGCTAATGATAGGTACTCAAGCAACGGCTGAGTTTGCAGGTAGGAATCATCAGGTGACGTTTACAATGTCACATACTCACGAGGAACAATGTTCTAGAAATGATTGCTACTCTAAAATAATTAACATATTATGACTAAATGTTTAGGTAGAGTCACTGTGATTTCACCAGTTAATCACTGCATATGATGTGACGAACATAGGGTGGCTGAAGCAAACGCGAGTAGCGCCAAATACCAAGGATGTGTTCGGGGAATTATTTTGAAATCGAGTGACGTCATCTCAGCGGCTTAAAACACTTCGATGACGTCATACTTACTACTAATCTAGTCGTGATGCGCTGGGGCGGGGCCCCAAGTGATTAGTGACTACGTCCTCGCCGTCCGCCCTGGACCCCAACTTGACCACGGTAACGCAATGGCAAGTTGGGTGACCGAACGTCCTAGTCCGAACTTGGTGCCAATAAAATTGTGATCATCATGAATATGAGTGAACCCGACGATACCCCCGGTCCCGATACTGCCCTTTCCCGGGCAGTATCAACCGACGACTTAACGCATCCATCACGGACTCCGATGCCATTTGATTTGGGGGCTCGCGCCGCGCCGCCTAGTTGCAGCGCGATGTCGACGCCCCAAGGAACTGATGCTGCTGGGACTGTCCGCTCCAGCGTACCGGTTGCCGGCCGAGACCGCGGCCCAGGCGCGGAAGGCGAAGGGGCGCGGCAAGAAGAGCGGCACCCCTGCCGCCTCCTCTTCCTCTAACCCTCCCGCTGCTTCTTTACATCCCTCCGGACGGGAGGGATGGGAGGTAGTGGGGGCCAAGAAGAGGAAGACGAAGGCCGCCAAGAAAGCAGCCAAGAAAGTGGCCAAAGCCGCCGCGGCGAAGGCGCCGAAGAGGCCCCGCGCTCCTCGCTCCACAGCCGTCGTCCTTACGGTGACGACGGAGGGTGTGGAGAGGGGTGTGGGGTACGCTGATGTCCTGAGGACCGTGAAGTCCTCAGTCAACCTCTCAGCCCTCGATATCCAGGGGAGTCTCCGGTGCAAGACGACACGCACCGGGGCTCGCCTCCTTGAGGTCTCCGGCGCCTCCAGCGGCCCTAAAGCTGACGCCCTAGCAGCGCAGCTTAGGGACGCGCTGGACGCAGAAGCCGTCCGCGTCACCAGACCCACCAAATGCGCTGCATTGCGCATCACGGGTCTGGATGACGCGGCCACGACGGAGGAAGGAATCTTCGCCGTCGTGGAGGCGGGCGGCTGCCCCCTTGACCAGGTGAAGGCTGGAGACATCTCCTTCGGCTCCACTGGTCATGGGATGACAGTCGTCCAGTGCCCCGTCGTGGCGGCACTGAAAGTGACGGACGGACGAAGCCTCCTCGTAGGGGGCTTCCTAAAGGCGCAGGTGCACCTCCTTCGTGCCCGGGAAACCAGATGTTTCCGGTGCGTGGTGGTGGGGCACGTCGGAGTGCAGTGCACAGCGGAAGTCACCGTGCGCGATCGGTGCTTCCGCTGCAGCCAGCCCGGTCACAAGGCAAGTGCCTGTGATGCCCCGCCTCGCTGCTTTAGATGCGAGGCGGAGGGCAAAACTGCGGACCACCGGGTCGGCAGCACAACCTGCGCCGCCTCGAGGCCAAAGCCTCGTCCGTCCGCTGAGAGCGGTGGGGGTGCCGCTACTGCACGGCCAGATGTTTCTCGGCGGGATGCTGATATGGACGTCCATTAATGTCTGACGCCCATATCCCCATCCTGCAAGTGAATTTGAACCGCTGCCGCGCTGCTCAGGATCTTCTGTACCAGAGCATCCGGCAGTGGTCCATAAACTTGGCCGTGGTCACCGAGCCGTACTACGTCCACCCGGGAAGCCCGGTGGACGAGGACGGCTCGGCCTGTTTTATCTTCGGGGGGTCCGCCGCAGACAACTCGCGCCTTGCTATCATTGCAAGGGGCCGCGAGTGTGTTGCGGCGGAATATGATGGGTTGGCAGTCGTGGCCACCTACATCTCGCCGACACTGGACGAGACTCACTTTGAGCTATGGCTCACTGAGCTCGACGTCGTCTTCGCTGCGTGCCGTCCTCGCCCTGTCCTGCTCCTGGGAGACTTCAACGCCTGGAGTGAGGCGTGGGGCTCCCGGGAAACCAGGGACAAGGGGAGGCTTCTTGAGGACTGGACCAGAACACGTGGTCTGGAGGTTCTCAACCTGGGGAATGTCGCCACCTTCTGGCGGCGGGGGACCAGCTCGGTCGTGGACGTATCGTTCGCGACCTCTGCCCTCGCCGCCCGTATTACTGGCTGGCACGTGGAGGAGGGTGAGGAGACGCACTCGGACCATCGGTACATCCGATTCGATGTCGTCCCCCCACCTGACCTCCCACAGCCGGTAGAAAATCCCCCGGATCCGCGTTGGGCACTTCACCATCTGGATCGGGAGGCTCTCCTGGAGGCATCCATCGTGCAGGCCTGGATTCCGGCACCGGACCGGCCTGCCGATGTGGATGCCGAGGCGGAGTGGTTCAGGAAACCCATGTCGCAAATCTGTGATGCGGCGATGCCTAGGGTTACACCCAGACCGGCAAGGAAGCAGGTGTACTGGTGGTCGCCGGAGATTGCACAGCTGCGTGCAGCATGCATCTCCGCCCGCCGCCAGTACACCAGGTTTCGCCGGAGGCATCGCCGCCCAGACGACGCGGCAACCCGAGAGGTGGAGCTTTATCAGGCTTACAGGGAGGCTAAAGGTAATTTCCAGGAGACAATAAAGCGGGCCAAGACGGCGGCCCGCGAGGAGCTCCTGGAGACCCTGCAGCAGAACCCATGGGGGCGCCCGTACCTACAGGTCAGGGAGAAACTCCGACCTAGGGCGCCCCCACTGACCCAGAGTCTCCAGCCGCAGCAGCTGGAGCGGGTCATGGGCTCCCTGTTTCCGACGAGCGCGGAGGAGCTCGTCCCTCCACGCATGGCTCCGTCTCTGCCCGACGCGGATAGCACCGGCGAAGACGACGTACCCGAAGTCAGCTAGGGGCGGCAGTACTCCGGCTTAAACGCCGGAAAATCACTGCCCCCGGACCCGACGGCATTCCTGGCCGTGCATGGGTCCTGGCCCTCGAAGAACTCGGGCCTCGACTGATGGGGCTCTTTAGCGCATGCCTCGAAAGGGGCCAGTTTCCCAAGGTGTGGAGGACGGGGAAGCTGGTCCTGATCCATAAGGCGGGGCGGCCGGTGGACTCACCGTCCGGATACCGGCCGATCGTGTTGCTCGACGAGGTGTGTAAGCTCTTTGAGCGAATTATCGCGGAACGCCTCGTCGAGCATCTCTCGACGGTGGGGCCAGACCTGGCGGACAACCAGTACGGTTTCCGTCGGGGACGCTCCACCGTGAGCGCGATCATGCGCGTCAGGAGCCTGACGGAGGAAGCAGTCTCGCAGGGCAAGGTGGTGGTGGCGGTGTCTCTTGACATCGCCAACGCGTTCAACACCTTGCCATGGAGCTGCGTTAGGGAGGCGCTCGTGTATCACGAAACGCCTTTCTACCTCCGTCGTATTGTCGGGGCCTATCTCTCGGAGAGAGCCATAGCTTTCCCCAGCTGGCTCGGGCCAGCTCGGCGGGATGTGTCGTGCGGTGTTCCACAGGGGTCGGTCCTGGGGCCGCTTCTGTGGAACATCGGCTACGACTGGGTGCTGCGGGGTGCGTTGCCTGAGGGCGTCGGCGTAACGTGCTACGCCGACGATACCCTCGTCACGGCGCGGGGTGCAACGTACCAGGAGGCAGCACTCAAGGTCACGACGGGTGTTGCTCAAGTCGTGGGTCGGATACGGCGGCTGGGACTGGAGGTGGCCTTGCACAAGTCCGAGGTTCTGTGTTTTCACAGACGTCGGAACGGTCCACCTGAAGGTTCCAGCATAAATGTGGGAGGCGTTAGCATCGGCATCAAGCCCTCGATGAAGTATAAAATAAAATAAAATAAAATAAAATAAAATAACGTTTATTATCTTGAAATTTTCAGAAAATTATTTAGATTCGTCAGAAGTTGGTGTGACTCTACCGAGGGTTCCAAAATGCAACGAGACTGAGAAGAGCCCTCAAGAAACTCAGCTCGGCTTTTTTCAAAATATTTCATCTTAAATCTAATACAGAGTTATTTAGAAAGGAGCAATTCGTTACGTTGTTACATATTATATATATATATATAGTATCTAGGGATCGTACTTGATAGCCGATGGAACTTCGGACCACATTTCCGAAGTTTGGTCCCAAGGTGACACAGGCATCGGTCGCGCTTTCGCGACTGATGCCCAACCTAAAGGGACCCAACGCTTCCTGCGGGAGACTGTACCTGGGAATCGTGCGGAGTATGGCCCTATACGGGGCTCCCGTATGGGCGGCGCGTTTGACGGCCAACAACTCAACGCTCCTTAATAGACCGTTGAGGTCCTTGGCCGTCAAAACAATAAGGGGCTACCGCACGATCTCCGGAGAGGCTGCATGTCTCCTAGCCGGGACCCCTCCATGGGACCTGGAAGCGAGAGCCCTTGCGTCATTGTTCCAATGGCGCTGGAGCGGGACCACAGGCCTGCGTCTCGAGAAATCGAGGACCAGCGGTCCCAACTCCGCCAGGATCTCATGGAGTCATGGAGGGTGCGACTTGAGCAACCCAAGTGGGGTACCACCATCATCGTGGCGGTGAGACAGATCATGGACGATTGGCTGCAGAGGCAGCATGGTGACCTCACGTATCGTGCGACGCAGATCGTTACCGGGCACGGATGCTTCGGTAGCTATCTGTTTCGCATCCGTCGTGAGGTCACACCCCGGTGTCAACACTGCGAGGTTTCCGACGACGACACCGCACTCCACACGTTGGTGGAGTGCTCAGCGTGGGCGAGTCAGCGCCGGGACCTCGTAGTGGGTCTGGGCGTGGATACCCTCTCGCTGCAGACCATGCTTCAAGCCATGGTCTCCAGCGGGAGTAGGTGGAACGCGGCCGTGTCCTTCTGCGAGCAAGGCGTGCTCGCGAAGGAGGCGGCCGAGAGGGAGAGGGAGCGTACCCTCCCCGCCGAGTTCCGTAGTCAGCGGCGAGGGCACCGCAGACTCATCTACGCCCAAGACCATCGACCTCCATGATCGGGGCCTGAGGACGGCGGGATGGCCACCCGTCGTCCTTACAGAAGCAGGCTAGAAGGGTTGCGTGCTGCGGGGCCTTTGCCCCATAGCACGCAACCAGATTCACTCACTGACGCGGGATAAAACCCGACCCTAACGACCAACCCCCGCAGAGACCACAGAGGTGGTCAAAGTCCGCCGGGCGCCACTGGAAATACGTTCTGCTTGTAACCAGAGACGCCCAGCAACGGACGTTAGAGCGGCCGCGGCTTTGGTAGCGGATCTAGTAGTGATGAAGCGCGCTCTCCGAATATACGGCACACGTCACCAGACGCTTCCTATCTGAAATTGACTACTTGACTAGGAGACAGTAGAATTTTGACAGACTATTGACATGTCATTTTTGACATCGTATCTCATCGAATTTGAATTTGGAAGTTTTGTTCTGCATAAGATTAGTTTGGCTATAATAAAGATCACTATCGGCCGGTTTCTGAATTGAGATTTTTAAGTTGAGCATCGCTGAGTAGGTACGCCAAATGTCAACATTCAGGAATGACTTTTGACATTTGACGTTCTTGAACTGACTTGAAATTATTAATTTTGAAACCGGCCGTATGTTTCTTCATAAATCGAATAGAATGGCGTTAATCTATATCGATAATCTATTTACAATATAATGGGTTAGCTGCACCGAGTGTTCAACTGATGTGTTTAGATATAATGGTCCACATTCTGCGGCAACGCTTGATCTACCAGAAGATACTTCCGCATATCATACGATTATCGCCGCTAAATCGCAACTTTCCGTTGACTCGATTGGAATTCGATTATTGAGATGAATGAGACGACGTGCCTCGAGAGCACCGGTCCCGGAACATCTATAGCAGCCGTTACGGGTATTTGTAGACCTAAAAATCTGACTGGTCTAACTACAGAACTTCGATATCGCTCATGAGTTGTGGAGATCAGGTGGCAGTCGGTTCACGGAAAATATCGTAGTTCAACCACATCGCAGTGACTGAAAAGTTTATAGATATAGCCTACTTTGGGTTACAAAAATACTCGTATCTTAAATCTTTATTATTATTTTATATTTCTTATTGAGAACAACGAATGATAAATCGTGCGTACAAATCGCGCAAACATTTGCAAATCGATCCTCTACGCGTTATTTACAGTTGGCCGAATGTTCATGTGACAGGTGCTGTGCGCACGCGCCGACCAACGGGACAACTGCCGGTGGACATTACGGTAGTAACTATTAAGTTAACGTATGGGGACAGTTAAAATAAATAAGTATTTTGGACATTCTCACACAACGTCACCTAACCCAAATTAAGCTAATATTATAAGCTTATGCTATTGGATCCAGACGATTTAATTTTATAAATTTAAGTAACATGTTATACATAGATAGAAAACACCCAAACTCCTAAACAAATATTTGTGGATCATACTGTATATATTTGATTTAACCCGTCATCGAATCTGGGACCTTTGAGACGGCAGTCGAATACACATACCACTGCAGCAGTCATACATAAAACATACATAAAATCAAGCCTTCTTCCCCTAAGGGGTAGGCACAAACTTGTTATACGCCCACTTATCGCAAGTTACTTTGTAAATCCCATTATGTGGCGAGCATATTGCCGCTTATTGGGAACTGTTACGTTTGACAGAGCCTCTTTTGTTGGTCGGCAGGTGCACCACTTGCAGGAGAGGTGTTCCACCGAGTCTTTTTCCCACCCATAGAGGTATTATTCTGTAGTATAGTTCGAGACGCCCAGGACTTTAATTGGCTGTGCCATAGCGGCTGGCACGTAAGATTTTGTTGCCTTTCATCAACATTGCACCGCAAAGCAACGGGTTTCAATATTTTTTTCAAAATTACAATATAGCTGCTACTTTTTAATAAATTCATTTGGCCATTTTGGACATAACCCATTATAAATGTGTCCGGTGACGGCAATAGGCTTGCCCCCTATTACGTGGGACTAAAAATACTGGCAAATTGTGGGTGTTAATGCGCCTCTGCCTATATACCCCTTCGGGATATAGGCGTGATATATGTGTCTGTCTATCTGTCTACGTCCATGTTTCCAACCAAGTTGGGGTCGGTGTTCCATAGATGTGCTATGCTATGTTCGGTACTGGATGGGTTGGAAATCCACCAATCATATTCATTTGTCCACACAGCACGTCATAGCACAATCATTTTAATTATCCCAATTATCATTCCGCCGTTTATCCAAGAGTGCTAAAGGAATCCGTTTATAGTGGTATGGAAGTGTAGAAAAGCTTTAATGCCTATTTAATGGTAGTAAGAGTGACCGAGCATAGTATGCTATTTTATAACACCATTGGATTTAACGAGAAGAAATCTAACGATGTAAATAAGTGAATAAAAATGTGAAAAACCTTTAGAAAAACGACTTTTCTTTATAATTTGCAGATAAAGTTACTTTTATAACTACACTAGTGGATATACTTACAGATGATGATGGGTGACGACCAATTCTTATGACGTTGAGACTCAGGGCCTTGCAGACGTTAAGCGTCGGTCCCGGTTGCCAAACGAACATCTATGACTGTCGTGTATGTGCATGAACGTAGTAAGTTGACTGCGCCCATGCACATATCACTTTTTATAAATAAACTAGTAGCTGCGGTCGCTGCCGTGGTACTGCGCTGCAGTATGCAATTGAGCGAAACGTCTATTGTCATATTTTTGGTCAATAACTTTTTTTGAGGGTCCTAAACCAAATTCGGTCTCGAACAAAACCTGTTCCTGAGAATGCTTGATTTTTGAGTGAAAAAGTCATGAAAATCGGTTGTTGACATATTTTTGGTCGTAACATTTTTTGAGGGTCCTAAATCAAAATTCGGTCTCGATCAAAACCTGCTCCTGAGAATGCTTGATTTTTGAGTGAAAAAATCATAAAAATCGGTTGGGTAGTTGTCGAGAAACAATTTCACATCGAGTTGCATTTGAGTCACGTGATAAGGAGCTCCACTCGCTACGCTCGCTTCGCTCAATAAAAATAAATATGTTATATATGGGCCCTCTCTGAAAACCAGCGCTGTTTTACAATAACATTAAGCTGAAAGAGGGCCTAATTTTTGCATTGGGATGGCTTTACCGGCGCTGGCGTATGGGTGCCCAATTTCCACTATTTTATATTGTTTCTTTCGTTTTGTGTTTGCCTCTTCTTTGTTTTGTGCGGAATTATGTACCTACCAATTATCTATTGTATTGTGTCATTCTGTGTACAAATTAAACGTTTTTTCTTTCTTTCGTTAAGGATAGTTGGAGTTCTAAACCAAAAATCAGACTAATATAACTACAGAACTTCGATATCGCACATCAGTTGTGGAGGTCAGACGGAAAATATCGAAGTTCAGCCGTATCGCAGTTATACTGGAAAGCTGACCCCAATTAATTGATACATCCCATTCAAAGAAAGGCCGTTTAGACTTATGTTAAGACAATTTCCCCAGCGACTGTTTTAACGTAAAGCTTCCAAGAGCTGTGTAATGTAGATTAACGCTCTTTCAACACAGCGTCTGTGTACATACCGTGGTATACCTAAAATTATTTGTTAGACAAAACAATTTACTGCTACATTTTCAAGATTCCCAAAGACTTCCAGCTTAGGAGTTCGTAAATCAATAGAAAGAGGGTGTCGCTTCTTCATTGCCAATGACTCTTTAATACTATTTGTGCAATATTACAGACTAAATATCAATGAAATCATTGAAAACGTAAATATGCTGTAATATAATATGAATAGCAAATATTTGCAATCATTTTACGTAATTTATGATGTCATGAAAGACGAGAGTCAGGTGGAAAGGTTGAAACAAGATTACTACAAAATTTACGTAAGATTTTCAATTAAAATAGTGTATGTTCTTTTTCTTTTAATTTTTGCCAATGCTTTTCAACATAGTAATGTTACCAGCATTTTAATAAAATTGTAGACGAATTAAATGACGGAGTATCAAAAATACGAGTAGTAGAAAATGAAGACATTAAAAAGCTCTTTATATTTTAAAAGTTCCGTATCCAAAGGGTAAGCGGGAACCTTTTAATTACTAAGACCGTCCGTCCCTCTGTGTTGGGCTGTATCTCATGAACCGTGATAGTTAGACAGTTAACATTTTCACTGATGATGTATTTCTGTTCCCTCTAAAACAACAAATACTTACTAAAAAACCTTTTTTGCCGTTTTGGCACGGAACCCTTTATGCCCGAGTTCGACTCGCACTTGGCCGGTTTTTGTTAACAATTTAATATTGGTACTGGTTCAGAGCCAGAGAAAACCACTTGTTACTTGATTTTGGACCTTGAGTTCAGTGGTTTTTACTTTTACGACCTCGATTTTTAGGGTTTCTTCACGGGTGACGTCATATTTAAATAGTTCTTATTTATGTAAACATATGTAACATATTTGATGAAAAGGTTGGATCAGATTGGATGAGAATGGCAAGGGAAAGAGAGGCATGGAGACGGTTAGGGGAGGCCTATATGCCCAAGAGGCAACTTCTACATAACATTGCTTATTTTTTTTGTGTTAATTTTTTAAATTGTAAACGCAACATGTAATAAAGGCTGTTTTATTTATTTATTTATTTATGTAACCAGTAGATAAATACTACTAGTGGTTGCCCATTATGGTCTGGGTTTTCTGTACTAGGAGAGTCGCCCACAATCGCCAGATGTTGCCACAGGTTACCATCAGGCGGGTGTCAATTTGTCAAAAGGTCAAACGAACAAATAACAATATTTGAAGGTTGGTCCCCATTCCCCCTTCAATTAAAAAAAAACCGCCAAGTGCGTGTCAAGACATGCATAAGATAGGGTTCCGTAGTTCCCAATAAAAGCCTCTATAACTCCTGAACTAACAGAGTTGTACCATGCGTTATGGTTTTTTCTTCAAAGTTTATTACATGGACTAACACCTCCATGAATTTTTCAGGTTATTCACTCCAACCGTTTAGATTTCAGAAGGGGGGACGCCCTGTTTTTGCAAACACCGAATTCGCAAAAAACATGCTCTTCAAAGATAAATATCTCGCAAACGGATGAAACGAAAAATCATCTTAGCAAAAAAGATGCAAGAATAAAAATATCATTGGGTGCAAAGGGGCTCTACCAACATCTTTAGGGCCCCAGCGACCTCACCTGCTAGTGGCTCACCTGCTAGTGGCGCACCTGCTGATAAACGGACGAGGCTCGTTAATTTACGGTACCTATGGAGTGGCTTCGGCCCCTACGTGGGTACCAGGTGGTACAACAGTGTTGGTCCGGGGGGGTACCACCGTGCAGCTGTGCTAAAGCCCCCCAAGTAACCCAGCCCAGGCTGGGTTGCGTTAGGGGTTCAGCAGCTGCACCGCCGGGCCCGGGGCGATGTATGGTGCAGCAGGCATGGGACCAGTGGGGGCGAAACGGAGTCTAGTGTGGGTGGTGTGGGTCGATTCGCCGGCCAGGGAGACCCTTAGCAACGGCGTTGCCACGGCCGCCCGCAACACAGTCATGGGGCCCGCCTGGGGCCAACCACCCCAGGAGGCTGCCCCACATGTTGCGCATAATCCTGATGTGGGATCGCCGCTCCGGGTGGTAACCGGTGTGGGGTAGCGGCGGCCTTGCATCAGGGGGGTTTGGGAGCCCTTCCGTCCGGCGAGTCGGCTCCGACCTAACCACACGGTTCTAGACAAAGCTAGCCCCTGCGCTTTGTCACTTACTGCTGCACCAAATGTCGCCCTGTCTTCACGCTTCTTCTTCAAAATCTCAAAATCTACAATGGCAGTGCAACAAAAAAGAAATAAACGTTACACAGCGGCCCTAGGAAACCCCACAACTTCACATTTCGAGGTGGAGTTCACTAACGTCTGTGGACTCCATGCGAACCTCGATACCGTCCACCACCACCTTGAGACGGCACGGCCCGCTGTGATGTTCCTCACGGAGACACAAATACGCCGCCCTGACGACACGTCTTACCTGTGTTACCCCGGCTATGTCATCGAGGAACAATTTCGAGACAAAGCCGGGGTGTGCGTGTTCGTTAGGGCGGATGTTTGCTGCCGCCGGTTGCGCTGCCTAGAGAACCCCTCCAATTCCGTCCTTTGGCTGCACGTAGACCATGGCTCTATGAGCCAGATCTACGTGTGCGTCTACCGATCCCACACAGGGGATTCTGAGACAACCAAGCTCTTCCAGTACCTCAGCGAGACGGCTGATGAAGCGCAGGTGCGGTTCCCGAACGCTGACCTAGTATTTCTGGGGGACTTCAATGGCCATCACATTGAATGGCGGGGGTCCCTCAAGACTGATCATGCGGGTAGAGCCGCCCATGCGTTCGCTCTCTCCCACGGTCTGACCCAGATGGTATGCGGGATCACCCGGATACCAGACAGGTCAGATCACGCGCCCGCTCTGCTGAATCTACTGCTGACGAGTCGCCCAGCCCAGTACAGTGTTTCGGTAGGAGCCCCACTGGGTAGTTCCGACCACTGTGTTGTTCACGCTGGCATGAAGGTGTCACCTCCTGCACGTCCTGTACAAACGTCACGACGACTATGGCACTACTCGTCAGCGGATTGGGACGGTCTACGCGATTATTATGCGTCCGTCCCCTGGAGCCAGCGCTGCTTTGTAGGAAAGGCTCCTTCGGATAGTGCTTCTGCTATTGCTGGCGAGATCAGTTTAGGGATGGATTATTACATCCCTTTCACTGATGTCGCCAGTATCCGCAGAGCCCGTCCCTGATTCGGGCGAGATTGTGCCAAAGCTGTTCGACAAAAACAGTCGGCATATCGCGCTTGGATCAGGGCCCGGGCTGTGCGCGACCCAAACGTGGGCCACCTCAAAGCAGCGTACAACCGGGCCACAAAGTCGAGTAAGAGGGCCTTTAAGAGAGCGGATGCCCAGCGCGTCGCGCGGCTTGGTCAGGAGCTCACTTCCCATCCCACAGGCAGCCGTGGATTCTGGCAACTGGCCAAAGCCGTGCAATCTAACTTTTGTCAGCCCTCGCTGCCACCGCTGCGTTACCCAGATGGAACACTGGGTCACAAAGCCCAAGAGAAAGCGGATATGCTCGCAGACCTCTTTGCGGCTAATTCCCGGGTCGACGACCGTGGCCTGCAGCCCCCTGCATCGCCAACTGTGGCCACACAATGCCTGATATTGTTATCAGGCAATGTGATGTACGGGCAGTGCTGCGGTCACTCGACACGCGGAAAGCCAGTGGCCCTGACGGCATTCCGGCGGTGGTGCTACGAAAATGTGCAGCTGAGTTGTCTCCAGTATTAACGCGTCTGTACCGCCTGTCATACTCTTCAGGGCTCGTGCCGGAGGTCTGGAAGGAGGCGAACGTACAACCGATCCCCAAGAAAGGGGATCGGTCCGATCCAGGCAACTATCGACCCATAGCTGTCACCTCAGTCATTTGCAAGGTGCTTGAGCTCCTTATAAATAAGCAGCTCATGCAATTCCTAGAGGATCACTCGTTAATCAATGATCGACAATACGGCTTCAGGCCAAAGCGATCAACGGGTGATCTTCTGGCATTCGAAACGCATGTCTGGGGTGGGGCTATGGAAAGGCACGGCGAGTCCTTGGCTATTAGCCTGGACATCGCCAAAGCCTTCGATAGGGTCTGGCATGCTTCGCTCCTTTCCAAGCTTCCGGCATATGGTCTACCTCCTCAACTGTGCAGCTGGATTGCCAGCTTTTTAAACGAGCGCCGAGTGCGGGTCCTCTGCGATGGCCAGGCTTCTCGCTTCTTGCAAGTGAATGCCGGGGTACCGCAGGGGTCCGTACTATCACCAACTCTCTTTCTTCTGCATATCAATGATATGCTATCCCTCGGGAACATTCATTGCTATGCAGATGACAGCACACTGCACGGGAGTTACTCGGTTCGTCCGACGGCGGGGCGATCTGAGATTGAGGAGGAGAGACGACGACTCGTGGCTGATCTCGACCGTAACCTCGCCAGTATCTCTCAATGGGGTACCGAGAACCTGGTCGAGTTCAATGCCCGCAAAACACAGGCGTGTGCATTTACTGCGAAGAAATCTCCTTTCCTTCCCCTACCCTCTCTTCAGAATGCATTATTACCAATGAAGGACAACCTTGATATCCTTGGCATAGACGTTCGTCGAGAGCTCAATAATAAAAACAACATCGAAAGATGTATAGGGCTAGCTTCGCGGAAACTAGGAATACTGAATAAGGTAAAGAGATTCTTTACACCGGACCAGAGGTGTCTGCTGTACAAGACGCAGATTAGACCCTGCGTCGAATACTGCTCTCACCTCTGGGACGGCAGTATCTGCTGGACGCTCTCGACGCTATGCAGCGACGGGCTATCCGTATTATAGATTGTCCGGAGGTAACGGGAAGCCTTGAGCCGCTAGTTCAGCGCCGAACAATAGCTTCCTTGGCCGCATTCTACCGTATTTACCACGGCGAGTGTTCTGAAGAGCTCTTAAATCTGATCCCACCCTCTTCCTTCCGATCCCGAACGACTCGTGCCGGGCAGAGATGCCACCCCCACACAGTGGATAGCATGTTCGCGAGAACCGAACGTTTTAAACGTTCGTTTCTCTGCCGAACGATAGTGGCCTGGAACGCACTGCCTGTGCACGTGTTTCCTCCCACATATAATCCTGGGTTCTTTAAGCGGAGCGTGAAGAGGCACATCAGTAGGTCGTCAAGTTGAGGGCCACTCTCAATAGTAATGTGTGCTGTGAGAGTGGCCCACAATCGCTAGACGTCGTCACGACTTACCACCAGGCGGGCGGCGTCAATTTGGCGAACCAAATATAAAAAAAAAAAAAAAAATATAATTCCCACGTTACGTGTGGGGGGGGGGGGTACCCCAAAAACATTTTTGTTAATTTTTTTTGGAATTTTATCGGCGTATTAAATATACATATCCATGCAAAGTTTCATCTTTCTAAACAAGCCGAGAACGGACGGACGGATATGACGAAACTATAAGGGTTCCGAGTCCTTTACTACGGAACCCTAAAAAGCTCAAAATGAAAAAATCTTTAAAATTCAAGGAGCACAGCCTGTAACACAAATACAGACAGACAGACAAAAGCAAAATTGTCCAATCTAGAAATTAGACTCGCTCGCTCGTTCGGTAGGTATAAAACCAACAACTTTTCGCTCACGTAATAGGGAGTAAGGCTATCTGTTTACCGTGAACTTTTATGTTTACCAGAGGCTCGCTCGGTGTTCAGCAGTTGCACCAACTTGAAGGAGACGTTACCTTCGGCCTTTAAGACGTTGGTGTGTTACCTACCCGTTATATTATTGACTTTTACAAACGAGTTTGCTCATTCAAAAGCACATTTACCTAAATTACTTTTTCTTCTTTTACGGTTATTCTTAAAATATTTGCATCATATCATCCACTGATCCTGTTCCCAATGCACTAGGGATCGGCTTTCCAGTCTAACTGCGATTCGGCTGAACTTCGATATTTTCCGTGGAGCGACTGCCATCTGACCTTCACAACCCATAGGCGATATCGAAGTTCTGTAGTTAGACCGGCCGGATTTTTGATTTAGGGCTCCAACTACCCCTTACGTCTGCCATAGATGTATGTATGACAACCGGTACCGACAGCTTAACGTGCTCTCCGAGGCACGGAGGCGACTCACCCATCCTACAACCAGCTTGACTAGACGTTGCTTAACTTTTGCAATGTGTTAACATTGTCGGTTACCTCTAGACCACGAGACCAAGTGGATACAACAAAACAACAATAATAATAATAATATCTAGACAGAGTATACGACGTTGGTGGGTTCATTCGCGTTTACGGCCCAATGAGCATTAACTCGTAAAATTTACGATATTATCTAGGCTTAAACAGGTGACAAAGGTAGTTTAAAACTAACGAGAAAGTTTCACGCAAAAGTGTGTTAGCGAATTAGTCGAATTTCGTCCAAGTGCAAAGTTCGGAGTACTGTGCGACAGAGACAGATAAACTCCGTCTACGCAAAAAAATGCGGTTTCACTATCGCAAAGCTTGACCCGAATTCTCAATGATAAGTCAAAAAACGTATTACGTTAGACACCTAAACTTTTTCATACACAAAACTGATGAAATCGAATCAAATAACAATAAATATTTATTTTTTCCATAAATGTATTCTCCGATTTATTTTTATATCTTATCACGTCATTGATGCTTTTGGCCTCGACCTCCACTTGGAAAGTTTTCGGAATATTACCGAACGCTTTAATCGATTTCTTGTACTTGACATTCACAACACTATTGTTAACCGTGAAAACTTTAAAACTAATACATAATGTGTAACTGTTACGGTTGAAAATCCTAAATGAGAAAATCATGATAATTTGTTATTTGATGGCAATACTAAATGCGTGGTCGAGTTGTAAACTTCATTTGGAATTTTGAAGGTGTGTTTCAAAATGTGATTCGAATTTTAAACTTGAATAAACTTTCTTCTTCTCTTGGGTTGCCGATCGTAATATTTAAATTACCATTTGATAGTTATTTAACGAAGCAATCTCTTGCTACAGTTTCATTTAATTAACTTTATCCAATACACACGCGTGGTAATATTTTCCAGTAGAATATAGCAATTTTATTAATTATTATATTTCAATCTCTCTAAGCCAAATGACCTTTTAAGAAATCAGAGATTATGTACAAAACTACCATACTCAGTTTGCATAATAGATATTAACTACAGTCCATCAGCAATTGCGAGTAAATCTACAAAAGAAATTTGTTTAATTATGCATGCAAATTTTTATGGTAAAAATTTAGTGATTTGCATGGGCGCTTCGGAAAATCGATTGCTATTGTTTCTACAATTGAGTAAGACAACACGTTCATAACAATACTTCACGCCAATAATACCATGAATCTAGAATTACCAAATTACGAACCCGAACGAGAATTCGCAGAATGTGAAATTGCAAACATTGGAACTTTCACTTCAATGTCGTTCTTTGGCAAAGACTTTCAATACATAGACACGAAAAGTAGTACTGAAAAATTGCTCATGTCGTTGTTGCCAATTGGTAACAACTCAAATAGTTAATGGGTGTATTTTCAAATAAACTTACCTATTTAATTTTATTGTTTAATTTCTATAAGAATTCTTACACATTTATTAAGCACCTACGTGATTTAATGTCTATTATATTACTATATTTAATAATTTTCCACTTTTTTGACTGCGATGACATCAGCTCGCGTGCTCTGGAGTAAGACACAATTTTTATTTGATGCTGCCAGTCTATAGTTTTGAGATCTATGTTCTTTGGTCAATGTGGTCGGACGGATATAAAATAAATTGACTATTCGAAATGTGAAATTTCGTCTGGTGTATCGCTGTTCGAAATTGGAAACACCAACATCATTATAATGTCATTGTTATCTCTGGTTATCGTTATCTTGACTATGGTTTCTTATTGTTCTTTTTTTAACAACCTATCGAGATATCCAGAGTCGAGTTATTCCGAGGAAACTTGATATTTACCAGTGTTTTCTTAAGTCTCTGAATAAGAATGACTGCCAGAAATCGGGGTGTCAAATTCGATCGAATTCAGGAAATTATAGGATACATCTAGCTGTAGGGCGCTTTTAGACGAGTGTATTTTTCACCGGATTCACCGGTGGTGGATAGCAAACAATGAATGCTTTTAAACACACAAATGGTGCCGAACGTTCTGCGACCTCCCCTCGCCGCCGCGCCGCCGCGCCGCCGGTCCGTTGTCCGGTGGAAACAACGGCCATGTAAAAGTGTACTTATCCGTGTAACTATATACCCGAGTCATCATTATCTAGTTACTTACAAAACACTGGTAAATATATATTAAGTTAAATACATTCATAAAATCTCTTCCCCAGTGATCATCTCTTTCCCAGTGGAGTAGGCTGATACCACGGATTTCCACCTGCTATGATTCTGGCATTGGTATTTCTTTCGCTTTCTCAACTTCTTTCTCCTTCATACATGTTCGCCGGTTACTGGTCCTTTAAATCTGGCTTATATTTAATGCATCTGCAATATCTAAAGTTGGAACGCCAATAACCTTGACTTAACTACGTCAGCAAAATATCTGCAAATTATGGGCAGTTAACACACCCCAGCCAATCTTTGTGTGTGTCAGAGGCCCCTTTACTTCCTAAAGCAGTTCACCTGATACAATGCACAATACGTTTGCAGATCACTAAGAATCTGCATCAAGGTCACAACCAGTCTATTCTAGGTCGACATATCCCGAACATGTGGAACAATGGATCACTATGAGAACTTGTTCGTCATTAACATATAATACCATTGATTATTTAATAACGATCGTTCTGAATACCAAGGTTTTGTTTCATATGTGGTGTATTTTTGGTTTTATTGTTAGAGGCTCTATAAACATCTCGATTACTCGTTTTCTTATAAAAAAGGTCAATCGTGGAATTTCCTCCCCATTCTTCTGAAACTGCATTTGGGAACGCGGTGACAGATTCATGAAATTTTATTTCGATTTTGTTCTATCACAAAACTAGAAGCGAAGTGTAGATTTGTCTAGTGTCATGTTATTTAAACTGGTATAATACAAGTCTACCAATTAAAAATACTATCGTAGCTGGCTACCCTTACACCATATATTACTAACCTATTGATGCGTGCGATTACCGTAGATTGCTGGTCTATTGATCGGTTATAAGCGGTACTTCCTAGATGGTTATCTTGAAAAACGCAATGTATTATGTAACAAAATTGTAATAAACTCTTGCGTTGTATTATCAGTTGGGTTAGCACATCGTGCGATGCCTTTGATCCTACCTACGATGCACGTTTATGTTACACCGTTGTTCACGTAAAAAGAACGCTGGGCTGGAGTGGAGGAGTGTTTGCGCATCGGTACTCTAGCTCTTACTCGCTGTTAAGCCTAGTTCGCACTACTTTAGTAATTTAGTAGAGTAGCGTGTAATTTAGTGGCTAAACTACTCGCTACTACACAGAAATCGTTCGCATTACGGTTTAGTACACAAGTGAGTGGTGGTGGCCACTAATCAACAGGTTCGGACTTGTTTAGCGGGTGAACCACTGAGCACGGATGCGTGGTGGGAGGCGCTACTCGCCCGAAAAAATATAGTTAAATGGATTGACTCGACTAAATCATTTACTAATTTACTCGACAAAATTTTTGTAGTTCGCACATATTTAGTTACTAAATTACTCGCTACTCTTCTAAATTACTAGCCTAATGCGAACTAGGCTTTACTACCATGTAGATAATCGATAAATCGTCTACTGCGCAGCTTGAAAGGCAGCGTTCTTTTCTATGTGACGCGACGCGACCTATACCTATTAAGCAGAAAATATTCTGGAACCTGACACCCATATTGAACTCAATCCATTTCACAACGCATATTCTTAATATTGAACTTGGCTCTCATTTCACATTTATATTTTTGATGGGAACAAGAAATGAATACATTCATTATTTACAAAAGATCGTGTTAAAAATACTCTGCATCATTACTGACTGGGAAGGTTCCTGGTATATTATACTTGTATCATATTAATGCGAATACATTTCGATAGTAAATTCATTCAAATACTGTTACTACAAGCGTTTCAATATACCTCCCAACACCCACTTCACCACGTTGAAGGACGAAAGTTATTCTTTGAGAAAATTAAACTGTATTTTGGTTAATAAGTATAAATATTTTTAGACATTCTCATACAACGACATATTATTAGGATCAATAATAACGACCAAGTGCGAGTCGGATCGCGAGTCGACTCGCGCACGAAGGTTACCGTAGTCCGAAAAAAAAAATCATGTGTGTTGTATGGGAGGGGAGCCAACTTATTTTAATCTGTTTTTTAGTGCACACTATTTGCTGTTATAAAGACAACAGAAATGCCTACTTGCATCATCTGTGAAAATTTTAACTGTCTAAATATCACGGGTCAGATATAGTAGGGTGACAGACGGACAGACCACCAAAGACAGTCTTAGTTAAATTAAATTTTAAATTTAAATATATTTGTTTTACAAATTCATACTATCAGTTTCAGTATAAAAGTTGCCAAAAAACCTTTCCAGGTTTGTCCTGACAACAAGCAGACATTCACCACCGAGCACAATTATTAGAAACTCATATCATAAAATAGGTACTTATATAAAACAATATCCCTCGGCCTACAGATGACACACAATATTAATTCAAGATAATAGTTCAAGAGTCCCTGTTTACCGTTTTGGTACCGGAACCTTAAAAACAATGTAATGTAATAATACTTATTGAATCATCGATTAATTCAGTCAAGGGCGACTCGTTTTGATGAGTTCGAAGTAATCTTATGTAAAAATATTGTAGAAAAACTAGTTAAATGGACATTTCCGTGTATGAGACTCATATATTTGGACATGTTGACTTTTTTAAATCATCAGATATTTTACAATAAGTCACGATGTGGATTTTTAGGGTTCTATACCAAAAGGGCAAAACGGGACCCCTCAAACTCAAACTGAAAAATATTTTATGCTGTTCTCTTTAGAGACAGTTTTGATAATGCCTCGTGAGTAGGTGAAATATATGTCGACGTTTAAAATGTCTTCTATTTAGCGAAATTAGTGCCATTATATATAAAAAGATCCAACATCATATACTCGATTGTTTTATCATGGACTTTCGCCAGGTAACGCCTGACTCGATTCAGTATGAAAAATATCTATTAATATAGGTTATAAAATAACACTCATTAACGTCAGCACGTAAGAGTTTACATTTAAAGCCAGATTGGCAAAGCAACGGGTGGAGCCAAAGAGAAAAGAATCTGGCAATAACAACTCCAGGCCACTCTTTTTCAATCATCAGTACTTAACTACATTCATAGTATAATACATACATAGTATTCTTATATCTGTGACCCAACGTATCCAGTAAGATGCTGCATAATGCAAATGCAAAAAGAAACACCACGCGTTATGCGTTAATTTAAAAATAGTAGATTGTTAACCAAGGGATGAAAGCATCCCATTTCTGAAGAGATATTTTGAGCCAATAGTTCGAGGCAGAAATGGGTGTTTTCATCCGAGTTATTCACTCTACTTTTCATTTCGAATACGAGGAAAGCAAATAAAAGTCAAATAAAAAACTTACAACAATAGAAATTGCTCACATATCAAGTATTGTACATCCCATTGTACATGTTTTTCATACAAAATAGTCTTCAGTTTTTTAATTTCTTCAGTTACATAATTTTTTTACGTACATATTTTAGGAAGCGCTATAGAGTATTTTTTTATGATTTGACGCGTTACGGCGGTCGATTTAGTCAGGTTTAGTCGGAGTCTCCATTTAAAATACTGAGTAAAATACTCAGTATTTTAAGGTATAGCTGTCAAAATAATTATTGTTTGTGCTATTTACGTTTTATTTTATTGTAACTCGACTCTTTTTGTCTCCACCGTCACCATTCAAAAACTAGACTTTAGTATTGAATTAATCGAACTTTGGCTCTATACGTTTTTGCCATCGCCTCAAGATGTGCTGATATTTTTTTTACTTTTCCGCCCTAGGGCCGAAATGTATCACTTTCAATCCGCATATCAGGTAAGCAATGACCCACTTTCAGAGCATGAGAGATGAAAATTCTTTTTCAATGACACTATAACTAAGACTCCGCTGTCCGTTCGTCCATCTGTCACCATGCTGTAGCTCGCGAACCGTGATAGTTAGAAAGTTGAAATTTTCACAGATGATGTATTTCTGTTGCCGTTATAATAACAAATACCTAAAAAAAATATAGGGGTTTTCATACAACAAACGTGATTATTTTTCAGTTTTTAGGTAAGTACGGAACCCTTTGTGCGCGAGCCCGAGTCGCACTTGAACGGCTTTTTATACTTATAATGATATAATAACGATTTTATTTGGTTAAATTCGTAATAGGTATTGATATGACTCATCAAATTATGGAAATAAATAATACAGTTGTTAGGAATTGAGGAATTCTTTGCTTTGTTTCTGTAAATACATTTTGAATTTTAGATATAAGCTATACCTACTAATATATCTATTATAAACAGGAAATATTTTTTTTGTATTTTTGTTTGTAAAAACTAATAGTTCTATACAAAAATGACTAGAAAAATTGTAAGTATGTTTCTAAGACGATTAAGTGTAATTATTATAGTTCGTGTATCAATTTTCGTGGAAGCACTTCTCCTTTTAAATAATTAGCAACAGTTTTCTAACTTTAATCAAGATAACAGCACCACAAAATAAGATATGAAACAAAATCCTCTGTAGCATACCGTCTGTATGTTTCATGCTGCTTTCACTGATGGATAGAGTGGTTCTTCAGGAAGGTTTTAGTAGATAATTTGTCACGGGCGAAGCCGTGAGCGTCCGCTAGTAAGATATACAAAATAAAATACTATCTTATTTTGTTGTAGCGCCGTAAACTAATGTATACTATAATGTATACATTTCTCAATTTGACTTGAAATTATTACAATATTGCCGCGAAAGTCACAATCCGGTTTTAACACTAGTCTTTGTACATACGAGCTTGGTATAGATTTTGAAACTGTACGAAAGGGATTGGGACATAATTTTGATATTATCTATAGTTTAGACTAGGTGATGCCTACGGTATCACCTGCGTTATACAGACCGATAAAAATTTGAAAAAATAACAGTATACTTCCTTGTTTTTACAACCAGACTGTTAAATTTTATTTATTTGCATTGATAGCTCTGAAACGGCTAAACCGATTAGCGAGACTTTCGCGGATAACTGAAGTCATAAGGAGTAACTTTAAGCTACATTTTATTCAGATTATAATGTCCAAAATATTTATTTAAAGAAAATCCACAAAACCGTGGACATCGGTAACCACAGATAATTCGAAATAGCAGATTGGCAATTAAAAGCACATAATTACTAACCAACAACTGTATTTACACTACGCGGCAAGGTGCATTGACACAGGGCTTGGTTACCCACTGACACACTTTCTATCCCACTCGCTCTTTAGTTACTCTGTATGTTTGTCTCGTACTGTCGTGCAAGTTTTTACTGACTATCACTTTTCCCGCCATAAAATCTAGTACTCATTTCAAAAGGTAAGACTGTTTAGGAAGCGGTAATGCTCTAGAAAACGAATAGGTCCTTACTGTATGTTTTAAAGTTCGTTGCTTTTGTAACAGGAAATCTGACTTAGTAAGGAAATTTAAACCGACTGCAGAGAATGAAGGAAAATTACATAATAATATGTTTTGGATCGAGGCTTGAACACGGTGAGTTGGTAACCTTCCGTCCAAGAAGTAGGCCAGAAAGGTTGCGTGCTGTGGGGTTTCAGCCCACCCACGCCTACACTCACCGACGCGGGATAAAAACCGACCCCCAAACCTGCGGGATAACACCCAACCTGGCAGAGACATGCGAGAACGTATGTTTCTTCAATGTAATTTTAAATCCTAGTTGAAAGAATTTTCAAATCGCTCCTTAGTTTCGGAGTATATTCAATGCAAACTAACAAACAATCAAATTTTCCTCTTTATAATATTATTAAGTAGGCTATAAATAATTTCTAATGTAATCAAAACCCACAATCTCACAGCAACAAGTTTTATTTAACAAAAAGTGAAAATTTCGTCTCAAATCTAAAATTTGACGAACACAATTTTTGATAACATCTTATAATAATATAATATGAGAGTCTGTACGGTTTGTGCTTGTGTTATCTAAGAAAAAATCTCACACTTTCGCTGTTTGAAATTGATTTTACAACTCGACGAATTGGTGTAGGTACTGAGATTTAAGCCAACACAGTTGTGTGGCGCTCACTTTTCGACGAAAAATATCCCCGTTTTTGAAACATTTTTAATTACTGCTCTACTCCTATTAGTCGTAGCGTCATGTTATATAGCTTATAGCCTTCCTCGATAAATGGACTATTCAACACAAAAATGATTTTTTTTAATTCGAACCTGTAGTTTCCGAGATTAGTACGTTCAAACAAACAGAATCTTCAGCTTATAACATTAGCATGGATTTGTTTGGATGCATATGGAGGGACCCAATAAGGTTCCAGGGATTCAAAACCTATTTGGGTGCATAAGAAAGAGGGTCTTAAACTGATTACACCTACAAAATGTGCTCCCCCTTTTACGTTTTGCTGGACGCTCTCGACGCTATGCAGCGACGGGCTATCCGTATTATAGATTGTCCGGAGGTAACGGGAAGCATTGAGCCGCTAGCTCAGCGCCGAACAATAGCTTCCTTGGCTGCATTCTACCGTATTTACCACGGCGAGTGTTCTGAAGAGCTCTTCAATCTGATCTCACCCTCTTCCTTCCGATCCCGAACAACGCGTGCCGGGCAGAGATGCCACCATCACACAGTGGATAGCATTTTAGCTAAAACCGAACGTTTTAAACGTTCGTTTACTCTGGTTGTCTGGAACGCCCTGCCTTTGCACGTGTTTGCTCCCACATATAACCCTGGGTTCTTTAAGCGGAGCGTGAAGAGGCACATCAGTAGGTCGTCAAGTTGAGGGCCACTCTCTATAGTATTGTGTGCTGTGAGACTGGCCCACAATCGCTAGACGTCGCCACGACTTACCACCAGGCGGGTGGCGTCAATTTGGCAAAACCAATAAAAAAAAACGTAGGACTAAAAAAAGGTTCGTTAAAAAGTGTAAGTATATGATTAAGCTTTCTTTATTCCTTCAGCTGATACCCGCGACTGCACACATGGGGTTAAAAGTATCTTAGGTAGTGTCTTATCTATACGCAAATTTTCATTGCAATCTGTTGAGCTTTTAACGCGTTATCTTCAAAAACTTTCACATTTTTAATGTACGAAGAATAATGTAGATAAGCCAACGAGTTTTCAAACCATAGACAAAATACATAATTCTCTAAACAAGTAATTATAACTAGTGCTAACTACTACTAACTAGTGAACTTCACACATTACTGCCTATTTCAAATATTAGTAGATAAACATCATGAAGTTCTTGTTAAACAACTTCGAATTTTAACCCGTCAACATAGAGGTTAAAAAAAAAAAATTTAATAGCGTGAACCAAATTTTAGAAAGGAAACCGTGCGAATGATTACTCTTTTGACAATTCTATGCGTGTAATTAACTGCTACAACAATTCAAACATATCATAATATCAAAATTTAAATATACAAGGAATTAAGGTTCTTATAAAAAGGTTTATATAGATTCAAATAGTATACCTCTTTCTTGTCTTTCAGTGTGATTGTAGATTAGTGTCGTTACAGAAGTTATTTTGAAATTGGAAAATGAAATTTGTTTGTGGAACATAGCAAATATATATAAAGTTGCGCAAACAATTTTTTTTTTTTTTCTTCAATGTAGGTTGTAATAAAAGAGTTTAAAATCAAAGAGTAATAATAATCAAACCTAGTTTGAGACGTAGTAGGTACCACCACAATATACCACGTAGAACTGTGAGTAAAAACCCTCGTTTCAGAGTCCTTTAGGGAATATCACTAACCAATACCTTATCAGATCTATTAGGTATATACGCACGTCTTGAGACTAGCATCGAACTAGTGACCCAGTGAAATGAGTGTCATGTGCAGTCAGTATGCGTCTATCACGCTTCCGTCATGCCATACTGTGTCAGTGAAAACTGCTAGTATAAAGGTATGTTGGTCATACGTGCAAGTTCTGTTTAAGTAATACGTTTGTTTACTGTTAATGATCACTAGATGGGGTTAAAAAGGTCACGAATATGCGTGAATCTTTAGTAAGGAGGTTTGAATTTGATTGTTCTTTTTTTAAACAATGGCAAGGGTAACTGTACTTTTTTTAATGGCGTCAGGGAAGACTACACTATATTGTATTTGTTTTTTTTAGAACAGAATAGAACATACTAAATTGTACTCCATTGCAAAATACATGGTACAAATATCAGTATTAGATCCCCTTTTTTTTTTTTTTTGCAATATTTTTTATTTTTGCTTTGCTCCTATTGATCATAGCGTGAAGTTGTTACCTTCTCCAAAATACGGATTTTTTTTTTCAAATCGAACGATTAGTTGAACCAAATTAACAAACTTTTCAGTGTTTTAAGTAATAGCACAGAATAGGCAATAGTACTTACATACAGAACTTGCACTCCGACGTTAATTAAAGCAGTTAGGGTTGACAGGAAAGTACCAGCATAATTTGATCAATAATTATGACTTTAATGCCTCAATATCAACTCTATCAAGAGACAACCCTTACTGATTTACAACTTCAAGTTGTCGCTGACGTCACGTATTTTTTTGCGATTGTTAGGCGAGAGACAGGCCTAGTAATAGTATCTATTATGTATAGATTGGAGATAGAGTTTTAAAAGCTTAAAAAAGTGGAGATGTGTGTTAGGTAGTTCCTTATTTTGAGCGTATACTTTTTCTGTTAGGTACCTACCTAGCCTACCTACCTTATTAATTTGTCTAAAATTCTAGATACCTTTTCGACCAAGTGAGTGGAGCGTCTACTTTTCGAGTTTGGACAATTTTGTTTGTCTGTTCTGTTGTTGGTCTGTATGTGTGTTGATTTAATACAATTAACACATCGTAAGGTTACATACTTAGACAATTACATAAAATATTGTCGTAATTAAATATAAATTCAAACCAAGAAAGGTAGACATTCTTAAAACAAGCAAGGCGCCCTTCACTATCGCAGTGAAGGCATAAGACGACTTCTTACTTATGTGATATCACATGTCTGTAGGCAATACCATTTTCACCTTTATCTACGTAATTTTTTAAAATACTTAAAATCAATATCAAAGTTGAAAATTTTACAATGGAATTACACTGGAACTTTTTTTAAATGTCGTAATGTTGCAAAATATTTTAATATTTTTGTTTATTTATTTTATGAAATTTATTGAAATATTCTCACTCGCCTAAAATTTTGCGACATTAAAATATTTTATAGAATTTTTTACCCATACATTTTCTATGGGAATTTCAGAAACTTTAGGTACATGGTTCTCAGGAACCACTTGACCCCCGATCGAAATTATTTCGGCTATGGTGTTTATTCGGTACCAAAATTCTATGTGCCAAATCATAACTTTCTAGCACTTGTAGTTCTCGAGTTGAAAAGTGCGGACAGACGGACAGGACCGGACTATAAGACTTCTCTTACATAGTATACTTGTCAGTATAGTAAGAAGTCTAAAATCAGCAAACCAAACAAAGGCAAAGATATGAAAGAATACAGCCAGGTCATACATCTCCCAACACTTGTGTTGAAACCTTTTGCAATAATTTGTGAAGCTTTCTGTCCTTCTTTATTACCGAGGAAGATACTGTCATAAACATACAGTAATGGTGAGAAAAACTATGTGCAATCGTTTTTATTATCCGAAGCTCTAAGTGGTCGACGGCCATTGTTTGATGTTTTACGTAAGTGATTCCCAAAGGGATGGCCAACATTACGATGTCAGGTGTCGCAAGAATGTTTTTTGTCTTTGGAGATTCAGATTCATCGTCATCAGCATATCGCTGTCCAATGCTGAACATAGGCACTCCAACTAGCTTCCAGTATCCATTGCCTCTGACCTGCATCCAACAAGACCTAGCGTATTTCACCACGTCGACATTCCATCTGGTAGATGGCCTTCTCACACTGCGCTTGCAATTACGCGGTCTCCACTCGAGAATCTTTTTCCCTTCTCGACCGTCTCCGATGTTCGGGCCATATGGCCACTTCAGCTTGCTAATTCTCCGGGCTATGTCAGCCTTCTAGTTCTTCTCTCTCCCCATTTCTAATTCCAACACATAGAGGAATACCGAGCATAGCCTTATCTATTGCTAGCGAGCGCGATAATGATCCCCCAAAAAAGATCTTTCGTAAAGCACCACGTTTCAGAACGTTAAGTAACATTGGTTGTACTCGCACCTACACCTAGATTATATTTATGAGGAACTGAGGTATTTTGGACGAGAAGGCGTTACGTAGTTAACCGAACAATGCAATTATGATAGATTCTTTTTGATGGTTAAAGTCCAAACAATAATTTTCTAGTTGGAGCTATAGATTTCTAGCCGGCAAAAAGTCCACACGAACAAACCGCGGGCAAACTCTTGTATTAGATTATAATTAACGAACTCAAAACAACCTTGCTTCATATAACACTTTCTACGTTGCATGTGGGTTACCGTGGCAGTTATGAAATGAAGTCATATTATTCAACTAGTGTGCCTCATTATCTTAATATTGCTTAATTTGTAAGATTTTGAGTACTAAATATATGCTGTAACTCTACCTGTCTGTCAGTCACGTTTACACCACTGAACTGATTTTAATTAAATCTGTACCTACTTATTAATATTAAGCTGACGAGCTTGTTGGTTGAACTGATCTCAAGAACTACTGCTTCGAATTGAAGCATTATTTTGATGATGAATAGTCTAGTTATTGAGTAAGGATGTATACGATACGACCGACAGAAGTAGAGTAAGACTGGAACGGGAATGCCAAGGTGGTCATCCATTAGTCTATACTAATATGTTTTAAAGAGGAAATACTTGATTGTTTGTATGAAGCGAATAGGCTCCTTGTGTGCTGATGTGTAACTACATTATCCCGGCATTGTGTTCCCACGGGAACAGTTAACGAGAAAACTATATCACGCGGGCGGAACCGCGGCAATCACCTAGTACAGTATAAAGATGGACTGCAGCTTCGAAATTGCTAAGAATATTTATGCTATTTCATCATCCACCGAGCCTTTTCTCAACGCAGTTGGGGTCGGCGTTCCAGTCTAACTGTGATTTGGTTGAACTTCAATATTTTCCGTAAAGCGACTGCAATCTGACCTCCACAACCCATGGGCGATATAGAAATTCTGTGGTTAGACCGGTCGGATTTGTGATTTAGGGTCCAACTACCCCTAACAACTGCCATAGATGTTTGTATGACAACCGAGATCGACAGCTTAACGTGCTCTCCGAGGCACGGACGAGTCTCAATGTATTAAGAAATGGTCACCCATCCTAAGACCGGCCTGACTCGATGTTGCTTACCCTTTGCAATGTGTTAACATTGTCGACTACCACTAGAACACGAGACCAAGGATACAACAAAACAACAATAATAATAATAATATGGACCTTCGGTATGAATGAAAACGTGATGCGGGCATATTTTGTGGCTACAGAGGGGGGAACTAACCTCACTGCGTACCGTGTTCGCATGCTACCTCTGTTTCAGGTACTTGAACCAGATGTCAACGTATCGGCACAACGCCTATCGGATTAGATGCGCGCCATACAACGCTGTCACCTGTTGGATGCCGCTACACTTGAGAGGCTACGCTTAGAAGTGTGTAGTGGTATCACGCCTTCTTCATTGCAACCATTACCTGTGCCATTACAGAGTAATCGGATTGAAATAACACAAGAAAACAACATCTCACATGCTGGTGAAGAAGTGAGTGATGCTGCTATACCTGTAAGTGTTCAATACAATGAGGAATTAAGGAGCGCTTTGGAGCGAGCGATTGGTGAGTTTCAATCTGTCCCTACTGAGTGTAGACCGTGGCTTCCGCGTTTGCCCACACATAAAAAAAATGTAGCGCTAGTGTGTGCCCTAGACTCGATGTTAACATCGTTTTTTAACAACTGCAAAAACATTACTGATGCCCATTCCATTCTGTACTGTGCAGCTGTTGCAGTATGTCGAATAGCTGGTGTTAAATTTTTTAAACAAGAAACAGTTATTCGACCAAAGCCTGCTGTACCAGCTTGGCAGTGCAGAATTGAACGGCGCATCAACGAGGCTAGGGTGCTCATTGGCAAGCTACACTGCTTCAGGACGGGCAATACACGCCCGAAAGTCATGCGCTTTGTGAACCGTGCATTCGTGGGAACTAATATTAGGCCCTGTGAATACTCTGTTCGGGTCACAGAGCGCATCGATTACCTGAAGCAGAAAGTTTATGCGTGGGCGAACCGCATAAGGCGGTACAAAAAAAGAGTGGACAGATACACTCAGAATCGCTTGTTCCAAAAAAATGAGAGGTGGGTATATAGAGGGTGAGAGCGACCTAACTCGGATGTGACTACAGTTAACTGATGTTTCTACAGTTAACTTCTGGAAAAGCATCTGGTCGACGCCCGTCAGTCATACACAGGATGCGTGGATTAGGGATGTTGAGCGGGCGTGTGAACCAATTCAAGCTATGGAACCTATAACCACATCTGAAGAAGATATTGGTTGTGCAGTTCGTTCGTTGCCAAATTGGAAATCTGCTGAAACGGACGGACTGCACAACTTTTGGTTAAAATGGTTCCGTAGCTCACACGCTTGCTTGGCATCTTGTTTCCAGTCATCCCTTGAGTTAGCGTCGCTTCCAGCTTTTATGGCCGGAGTAACCCACCTCCTATACAAGTCTGGTAGTACCACAGACCCCAAAAATTATAGACCTATAACTTGTCTACCTACTATATACAAACTTTTTACATCCATCCTGAGAGTAAAAATATATTCACATGTACAAAACAATAACATCTTGTCAATCTCTCAGAATGGATGTAAAAGTGGGGCACGTGGTACGAAAGAGCTCCTTATTATTGACATGGCTGTTTGCCAGCAGGTACGCCGCAACCGAAAGAACCTTGCGACATGCTGGATTGACTATAAGAAAGCGTACGATTCTGTGCCTCATACATGGCTTCGGAGGGTGCTAGAGCTGTATAAAGTTGATGCAACTCTATGCACCTTTTTGGAGTCATGTATGGGACAATGGAGTACGGTTCTTGTTTATCCAGAGTGTCGTCAGGTTTTAGGAGGTGGTGTACCAATAGGGATTGAGAGAGGTATATTCCAGGGTGATAGTCTGAGTCCGTTGTGGTTTTGTCTAGCACTGAATACTCTCAGTACGTTACTAGAGGGTTCAGGGTTAGGCTATCGGATGCGCAGAGGGGGTCAAATTTTGTCCCACCTTTTTTACATGGATGACCTAAAGTTATTTGCCCCTAATGGCCCCGATTTGATGGCTTTGCTAAAAGTTACTGAAACTTTTAGTAAGGCCATCAGAATGGAGTTTGGGGTAGATAAGTGTGCGGTCATGCATGTAAAAAGGGGTGGGATTGTGGAATCTGAAGGAGTCAATCTTTCAGATTTCACACGATTTGGGTCACTCTCCGCAACCGAAACCTACAAATATCTAGGTATGTCTCAAGCTCTGTGTATTGCTGAGACTGACATGAAACAGAAGTTGCAGGATCGTTTCTTTGGCCGCCTGAAAAAAGTACTGAAAATTCTTTTGTCAGGCGGTAACAAGGTGCGTGCTGTCAACGGCTGGGCCATGCCAGTCTTAGTATACTCTTTTGGCATACTTAGATGGACTCAGACGGAATTAGAAGCTCTGGATAGGAAGGTGCGTTGTCTATTGACTTCATATCGAATGCACCACCCACGTTCGTCAGTTATGAGGTTGTATATACCACGGAAATGTGGGGGTCGTGGATTTTTAAATGCCAAGACTCTCCATAACCGTGAGATATGCAACCTTAGAGAGGATTTCCTGCAGGTGGACGTGGATGTGCATCGAGATGTTGTGGCAATAGACAACGAACTGACCCCGCTCTCCCTTGCGAAAGAGAACTGGCGCAAACCTGTAATATTAAGTGTATCAGATCGGAAGGAAATATGGAAGAGCAAGGAACTGCATGGTCGATTTTATCGGGCTCTAAATGGGCCCGATGTTGACTCAACAGCATCGGTATCCTGGTTACGATTTGGTGATCTCTTCGGAGAAACTGAGGGTTTCATCTATGTAATTACTGACGAAGTCGTGATGACGAACAACTATCGGAGATATATTGTAAAAGATGGTACGATTGATATCTGTCGGGCATGTCATCGTCCCGGAGAATCTTTAAGGCATATTATCTCTGGTTGTTCTCGTTTTGCGAATGGTGAGTATTTGCACAGACACAACCAAGTAGCCAGGATTATCCACCAGCAACTTGCTCTAAAGTATAACCTTGTCGACGTGGAGGTACCTTTACCGATACCGGTGGGTTACTGTTTTTTATATTTTTAAATGTATTTTTTTATAAATCTATTGAAAAATGTAATGAATATGTGTAATGTTTTAATAAAGAGAATAATAATATCTAGACAGAGTATACGACGTTGGTGGGTTCATTCGCGTTTACGGCCCAATGAGCATTAACTCGTAAAATTTACGATACTATCTAGGCTTAAACAGGTGACAAAGGTAGTTTAAAACTAACGAGAAAGTTTCACGCAAAAGTGTGTTAGCGAATTAGTCGAATTTCGTCCAAGTGCAAAGTTCGGAGTACTGTGCGACAGAGACAGATAATCTCCGTCTACGCAAAAAAATGCGGTTTCACTATCGCAAAGCTTGACCCGAATTCTCAATGATAAGTCAAAAAACGTATTACGTTAGACACCTAAACTTTTTCATACATTTCAGATATATGAAGTTTAGAAAAGGCTTAGACTATGTTACTTATTATACCGAAAATAATATAAAATATATATTGTCTGGCCAATCCATTTCTGATATCTATGTCATCTTCATTTAATCAGATAAATGCCGTCGATAATCTGGGACACTATGACCTTTCTTGTAGCAGAAGCGCAGGTCGTATACCTCGGCACGCTATTCTAAACGACATAATTCGTAGGGCTCTTTCCACCGCAGGTCTACCGGCCGTACGTGCACCAAATGGTTTAGCACGAAGCGATGGAAAGAGAGCGGACGGTATGTCGTTGCTACCGTGAAAGATGGGAAGGCCTTTGGTATGGGACGCTACATGCGTTGACACCTTAGCATCTTCACACTTTCCAAGCACATCCGGATGTGCCGGCGCTGCTGCTGCATCGGCTGAAGGCCTCAAAAGGCGTAAATATGCTAACCTAGCAGGTGATTACATATTTGAGCCGTTTGGGGTTGAGACACTGGGGTCATGGGGTCCGAGTGCTCGCCGTCTTTATAGAGAAATTGCTAAACGCTTTATCGATGCTTCTCAGGACCAGAAGGCTGGCTATTTTCTGGCCCAAAGAATAAGTATCGCCATCCAACGTGGCAACACAGCCAACATTCTGGGAATCTTCCCAGTCGGCAATGACGCGGAGGTTTTTAAACGATATTTTGTAATGTAAATATTTTTATAATTATGTACCTATATTGTTATTCTTATATTATTATATTTATGTATAATATACATAAATATTTATCTGATTTAAACATTTCGTTTTAAATCTGTATTTTTCCCTTCAACCTTTTTTTTTTAATTTTGCGGCGCAAGGCCGCGGCCGCTCTCACGTCCGTTGCCGGGCGTCTCTGGTTCCCTTCAACCTTGTTTAAAATCAACGGTGTTCTATTGAACATTGTTCATTTTAAACCGTGTAGCCAGCAAAGCGCTTTGTTTAATACCAAGTTTACAACCGCGTTTGCAATCGTTTATTTATCCCTTAGTAGGTGTGTGTTACATTTTTATTGAAGTATTTTTCTATCTTTAACAGATTTGAGTGAAGATGAACAAATCGACTCATCAAGAATAAAAAGAGATGGCGTCCCCGAAAATAGGGGTAAGTTATCGTTATTACTACAATTTTTTCCTGAATTCCCTGTAAAAAAATATGCTTGAATGAAGTTTATGTATGCTAGTGCATCAAAGATTACCTGTTGAGTGTGTAAACCTATATTTATCTTTATTTCTATATCTTTCTTAACGTTTTCTATATTAATATAAAAAATAAATGTTGGTATTTTTTGCGAGCTTTATGATGATTTAAAAACAAGCTTAAAAGGAAAAATTTAAACAGGATTATAAAAAATATTCTTTGCTAAAACAGTATCACATCATAAATCTCAAAGATCTTACAAAATTGTACAAAGTAGTGCTAACTGTATGAAACAATTATCTATCTTGATAATATTATTATCTATATTCTATTCTATTATATTGCATTATTAATTGTATGTTTTTTCTTTTCTTTCATCTAATCCTGTTGGTCGTGGAACAACTCAAATGGACTTTGTAAAATATAACGCACTTCCAACGAAATCCTACCCATATAACGATGACTGTGACTCAAGACTTGACTGTACTCCTCGTCAACCAGAAGAGGACTGACTATAACACGAAGATCGGCCGATACCATAGCGTCAAACCCCTTATCGGCTTATTGACATCAACAGCTCGAACGTTCATCCAAGATGGTGTCACCACTGAGTTTGCTACTCAAATTTTAGGCACTACCTTAGATAACGGACGCATATACGCACAGCTCCTGACGAAATCTTCACTTGTCCTGTACAATAAACCTTCAAATGTTGAAGATAATGTTCACGTGAAACCAACACGTATACATTCAGCTTTTGATGGACAATGGAACGTCAAGCAAGATTTAGGCTTCATTGATCCAGATACATTTGTTCTAAAGAATACTGACTATCTTGCTCCTAGTAGTAGAATGGAAATTGTTTATGCCAGCAAACCTGCTCTTGATATCCTTACTTATTGGAATACTCCATCTGTTGCTGATAGTCAATATGAAAATATCATTCTTGAAGAACCAGTTGCTCGGCGAATACAACCTCTTAAAGAAATACCTAGATACATTCAGAATGAAGCCTATAACTATCTTGACGGTCCAGCTGTTTATGCGAAGAAACAAAATAATTATAATTTTGAAACGATTGTGAACCAGTCAAATAATTTTAATAGACAAAATAAAGCTTACGAATCGATCAATGAATCTGTCAAACCGGAATCGCCACTTGACGAGGTTATTGATGAAGCGAGTATAGTTAAAGTAAAACCCAATTACGATTTACCGACCTTTACTATTAAGAACGAATTTTCGCCTATTTTCTATTATATTGATAATGTAGAATCACGACGCGTTCAACCGCAGGTAGGGCAACAAACTAAAACGCCTAAAAAGCTGTTTGGCCAAAAAAGTGAACCAAGACCGAAGAAAACATTCACATATGCCGGATTCGCTGACTTCACGACTGTGGTAGGTGACACTGTCATTATATTCACCCCTAACACTGAGACAAGTAACCCACGAAATCCCGACCAAGTAAACGTATATCCCTCTGCGAAAGGAAATAAACTAGCAACTAAAATAACTTTTCTTGCTTCTGACATTCCCATACCCACACCCACACTTAAAGCTCATGATCTTTCAGCAGCTTCTACAGTAGTACCCTTAGGTTCAGGTAGGTCTGAAAAGAAAATGTTTAAAGATGACGAGAGTCGCGAGAAAGTGTTATATAACGTTGATAATATGGGACCTGATACAATTAGTGTCCAGTACAATAATGGTTTTGATTTTAATATAGACATTATTCAACCTTCAGAATCTCCCATAACCACAACAGAAAGTACACGAACTACTTCAGAAGAATTAGGAGTGATACCTCTTCGCGATCAGAGTTCATATCCTACAGAACCATTAGCACCTTTGTCACCTACTTCAATTATAATTGAAGTACCTAAAGAGTCAGTATTTACCGAACTGGATGTGCCAAAATTATTCACAAACTCAGAGGAGGAATCTGAAAATACTGCTGCTGAAATGACTGAAAGAAATGAAGAAGGAACCGAAGAAGATGAAATGACTACCGAAATTACTAAAAACATTGAAACTACTACAGAAATTGGACATAGTGAGGAATCGGCTGAAGATTTTGAAACTACCACAGAATCGAAATATATTACGACAGAATCTCAAGAAGACGTAAATGACGATGAAGTGATATGTACTGGAGCATTGGAAACACAATCAACCATGACAACAGCTTATAAAACTTTAACTTACTTAACAACTTATTTCATTCCTTTAGAGAGTACAGAGACAAGTACGTCAATTAAATCTGATGTAATCGTGGAGAGTAATATTGGTTACTATACAAATTACGTCTGTAAAAATCATTTAAATATTGAGCCTACAGCAGTTGTAAATGTTGACGTCAAAGTACAGACCACCGTAAAAACCTTCAAGCCAAGCCCGAAAGTAGTTCATCATTTACCACCTGAGATAAGTGAGCCTGTCACAAAATCATCTAAAACCACCCAGCGCCAAGAAGAAATATTTATCAGCACTCTAGAAGAACAAGTTCTAACCAGCCACAAAGAAAGTAGTTCAGAAGATGAATCAAAGCAAATAGTGGAAAACAAAGAAGTAGTTACAATGACGAAGAAAACTGCTGATACAAGTAAAGAGCATATTGACGTTTCTGGGAACTTGGACCAGACGGACATTTCAAATGAAAAATCAGTCACTTCATCCACTACAACAGAAAAAACTGTAGAGCGAGAGAATGAAATTGATGTCATATACAAAACGCTCTACACTACTTACACCTATTTTACTACATTCTTTGGAGATCAAACTTCAAGTGTAGCAAGTCATAAATCAGTTGTTACTAATATCATAACATCCACAATAGATCTTTCTAAATTAGATCCATCTTTATTCGGAGATTTTAATGAAGATGAAATTGCACCATCTAGTGTTGGAGGAGGACGTCCTACGGAATCATTGGCGATTAATAGTATTATCGATCTTGTTAAAAAGAAAGATGTTATTGAATCTGTAGAGGTAGATAATATTTATAGTTCTCAAACACCTACTCCATCATTAGGTGACGACGTTATAGCAAGTATTAAACCTGACTCAGTGAAAACATATTATACTACTTATACGTTCTTTACGACAATATATGTGGGCAGTGATGCTAATGTATGCAGTAGAAATGAAGTATACACCAATTACGTAGGGCCAGACGATCTAATACCCACTAAAGTGAACCCATTAACCTTAATTAACACAAGAGCACAATTTGACTTTAGAAATTGTAAGCAGGTAAAAATGGCAAGACCTGATAATCAGATAGAATATGCTTCCATGCAATCCAGTGTAAGTATGAATGAAAATCCGGTACAATCTCCTAAAGAAGCAAAGACTAATAACATTCCTCAACCCAGCCCTATCGAAGTAGATATGTTATTCAGTGTGGAATCTAATCCTGTAGAATCCGATAGCTCTTACGTAACAGATGTAAAAACTTCTTCTTCTAAAGGAGAACGAAAATACCTGGATAATAACCATATAATATTAGATGACCAAATTAGCTCCGAAAGCAATATTGAAGAGATACTCCCGTCTCCTACTCTTTTATTACAAACAAGTTATACAACGTTCACATATTTTACTACAATGTATATTGGAAAGGAATCCAGCAAAGTCAAGAGTCACTTGGAGACTATAACTAACGTTGTAACCGAAACAATTATGCCAAATAAAGAAGTTGAAGACGAGGGTAACCTGCCTATTACGTACTACACTACATTTACCTATTGGACTACGCTTTACAAAGACAAATCAACCACTATTACTAGTCGTGAGGAGATTGTTTCAAACGTTGTTACTCCTATTTCTCAAGTGGTTAATACCATTAGTCCTATTGATACTACTCCTATTGATGTGGACAATGTGTTGCCACCTAATGACTTAGATTTAGAATTAAAGCCTTCCTTAGTGATAGATAATCTCGAACATGATGATGGTAAAGCTACTTTTTATACGACGTATACTTACTTTACTACCTTTTATACTGGAAACACATCTGAGATAAGAAGTAGCTTACAAACTGTTACAAGTGTAACTACTATTCCTGATAATTCCAAGCTTATTGAAGATAATCAACTAGGTAGAAAAGTACCGGTTGGTCCAGCTGATCAAAATCTTATTCAAGATGGTATACAAAAATTAAAAATACTTCCAACAGTCGTAAAAGAAGAAATAATTCCCACAAAGTTGCCTGATGTCGCTTCTACACCTCCCACTGTACTTTTAGGCACATACATTGATAACTTATTTGCTGAAGTCAAGGAAGAAGAAAAACCTATAACCTCAGCTCCTGAGACCGACAAAAAGATTATTTTCTCTCAAGTGGCTGTCATATCTGGGGACTCAACAATAGTGACCAGTGACAATAAATCACTACACATTGATAACAATACCCCTGGATCGACTAACAACGGACCCACTAATGAATCTTCCGTTATTACCCGTACACCCCAAGTCATTGAAAGCTCAGTTGGAGAATCTGAACCAACAACTGAAAGCGCACACGATAGTGAAGAGGACGAAGAAGAAAGCTCAAATACTAGAAAGAAATCTCGATTAACTTTTACCCCGAAAAAACCATCAACTACACCTGTAATCATTCCATTTTCTTCTCGCAATAGACCAACGTTTATTCCAAAACGTGTTCCATTGGCCAGTGGAGCAACCACTATAACTCGTGCTGACTTTACTCCACCTGTCATAACTGCAACTCCTAGTTTAAAATCTGTAAAAAGTTCCGGTTTCATTGGAAATAGAAAAGCATCCGCTTTTCCCGGTTCTTCTAGTGCAAGCAAACGTTTCTCGGGACGTGGTAGTGTCAGCAGTTCCAGCGGAAACGTTCCTTCGGCTACAAGAGGGTTTGGACAAAGAGCTAGTATTCAACCTACATCCAGGAGAACAGGGTTTAGATCGAGCTCAATAAGAGGTAATAGCTTAGATTATGTAAGTAGGTCAGCTGCTCCAAGAATAAGGCCTACCGCATCTAGCAGACTTCCTGGTGGCAGGAATATTAAACCATCTGCATCCATAACAGTTCCACCACAAGATCAGAATGATGAAACCTTCGCGACTCAGCAAGACGAAAACGCAACTGAAGCGCTTGACGAAATCACTGAGTCTCCCATCAGAACAACGAATAATCCGCTTTCAAGATTTAGAAGACCTCTTATTGGTAGACAACCAGGTACAGCAATTGCTCCAAGATCAACTACTTCTGCACCACGACGTTCTTCTTCTTCAACCCGTGGAAGACTTACAACGACTACTCAGCGTACAACTACTAGAGCTACACAAAACCCTCTACTGTCATTGCGTAGACAAAGACCTAATGCTTTATTCCCTAGACGAAATCTGTTTAGACAACCGGAACCAGAGCCAGAAGAAGAAATTAAAGAAGACGAGCAAAAAGTAGAAGATAGTGAGGAATTACTAGAAGAAGAAGAATTTGAAGAAGATAATGACTACGACTCATCTAATAGGAAAGAAAGACTTTTACCTACACCTACAACAGCGGCTCCTAAGAAAAATAAAGTACAAATAAGACCATTTGCATTCAAAAGACGTACGAAACGTCAAGTGGACTATGGTAATAGAAAAATAAACAACTTCCGAAGACCTGGACCTAAAACTACAACGACTGCTAGAATTGAACTAGAAAGCGAACCACCGTCTACTCAGCGATCGAGGTCCAGTCGCTATAATGGTCGTACAAACGCAAGAACGACTACAGTTTCACCACCAAAATCAGCTGCAAGGCAACCTTTTATTATACGTGGTGCAGATACAAGGACTTCAACCACGACTACAAGTTCACCAGCCTTCAGAAGAGGAAAGTCGTCAAGACCCTCGTCTAGAACTACTACTTCTGCATCGAGACCCAAGGTTCCGAGACTCAATTCATCAAATTCTAGATCAAGTACGTCGCGTAGCTCCAATGCAGGGAGATCATCCCGTCAACGAACAACAACGAGCCGCGCCTCAAGTCGTCAACGAAGCTCCTTTGAGAACGTCAGTGGTGAACGATACAACTACAGAAATGTTTTAGATGACGGTAAAATTACTGTTACTCACCAAATTCCTACTGAAATCACTATACCAGTTGTCAATGGAAAAATCACAGAGTACAAACACCTATTATCTGCGACACCGAGTATTGAAATATTATTAAATAATCAAGTTTCAACGTCTTTTGGCCCTCTGGGACACCCACAATTAGTTCTTGCTGCTGAATCCACTGAGCTAGCTGACAATGGAGCTACTAAAATCATCAAATATGTGCTTCACGAAAAGCCTACCACTACTGTAATATTTACACCTACTACTATCCGTAGTCGTAAAACATCGTTCTCACATGTTTTACCAAGTACAGTATATAATGTCGAACCTGTTACACAAACTATTACACCAGAAATCAATGCTAACGTCCCATTAGCTAACTTACTTCTTTCTCAATTATTACTAGGTGGTCAACAACCAGGCATCAACCCTCTCCTTGCCTTGCAAGGACAAGGATTGATTCCGCAACAACCAGTAGCTCAAACTCCAGTTACAGAGTATAAAACTCGGACAACTACGTATGTAACTACTGTAGTAGATGCGAGGGAAACAGTATTACCAATTACTTTTAAAGGTAAAGCTATTTTGACAACAATTGTAGATCCAACTACGAATGTTATCACTGCCACTGAATTTGTGACTGATACGGTTGTAACTACACCTACTGTTCTAGCTCCCGCACCTCAATTGAACTCTTTATTACTTCCTCTACTTCTACAACAACAACAACAACAACAGCAGCAAGTTTCATTAGCCTCAGCCAATCCTTTATTAGGGTTAGGACAGCCAGATCTGTCTGGTTTAGGTGGTTTAAACAATTTCAATAACCTTGGCCTTACTCCCAACCTAAATCACAATTTAAATAATGACATATACAGCAACAGTCTCAAACCTAATATTCTTTCGGATTTGAATAGTAACGAAGATTTTTCAGAAGACGTTCAGTATTCTGAGGAAGATCTTCCACCTGCACCGCCCCCATCCCGAAAACTCAAAAAACGGCCTAAACCAGCTCCAGCTGCCCATCCTAAACAGACAAGTGTTGTTACTCTTTACGTATCAGGAAAGTATCCTGGAGAATTTAGCACAGTATTATCAACAGTTGTGACAGATGACACTCAAACTGTTAGGAAACGAGAAGCCATATATTATGATAATGTTCTAGTTGTTCCATCATTACTACCTACTATAAATGAGCTAACCGGGTCTTTTATAGACAGTAGTATAGTTGTAGATACAGACAATAACGTGATCGATGAATCTGTAGAAAGCCAAGTTGAAACACAAAGCTTGGAGAGTATTGTAGGGGAGGTAAGTAGACACATTAGGTATGATGCGTCACCGACTTACGTCGTGAAGGTAGCGAGTCCATCAGCAATTCGGAATCTTAGACAGAGTTCAATTGATGACGTCTCATGAACTACATAACAAATTGTAAGGTGTATAGTATCGTTTAGTTATTTATTTTGAGTGTATCATAGTAAGTTAACTATGAAATAGTGCCTTATAGATTTAATTTAGTTTAAGAATACGATTAATCTTTTGTACTTGACTAGATATTAACAATATTCTAAGTTCACCAAAAATGTTCTATCATATATTATTATGTTACCATGGTTGATGCGCTGGGGAAAATTTGATGGGTGGGTAACGGTTTCTCACTGCCTAAGAATAAGTTTAGAATTACGATTGACTTAATTACCTTCTAATACTCGTTCTTTCTTCGCTTACAAATTGTACATTGCAAATACGACTTAAAATGAATAAAATAATAAAGAATCCGAAAATAAGAATGTGTCTTATTTACGACTAACTGTTGCCCGCGGCTCTGTTGGCGTGGAATAGTTTTCTGGTTTCCTAATTCTACACACATTGTCTAATTACCAGAAAAGCTTATGTGGTCTTCAAAAGGTTATTTGAAAATCCCCCATTGAAGTTCAAAGAAGAATAAATGCTGTCAGAATGCGTAATGTAGGTATATAAATAAATACATAAATATGTTAGGACAACACACATTGTATACATTGGAAACATCCAGACTTTGGTACAAACATATATGTCAACACAAAGTTTGTCCCGACCGGGCATCGAACCCGAGACTCCTATAAATTTTCAGTTAACTCAAAAAAACCTGTAATGTTTTCATTACAGGGTTTTAATTAATTAATACTAACCTAGATATAAGATTTTACTAACATATATGAGCCTATGTTGCTTTAAATAAATAATTCATTCATTCATTCAAACTGAGAACTATAATAGCGTGATTCAAGCCAATTCAACCCTATTCGACGTTAGTGCGTTCCACTTTCAATACCTGTCAAGTTACATACAGCCAACTACAGACATCGGGACATTTTGTGCTCAAAAACTTGATTTTGACTTGATTACTGTCAGAATATGACTAGTTGACCAGACCTGACGACTCTGCAAGACTTCTGAAGATCCCGAAGGTTCCAAACCCACATCCTGCGACGTCTTTTGTAAGAAGGTGAGTTATCTAATACATGTTCCGATTGTGGCTTAATCTTCTTGAATTATTATTGTTTAAAAGACTTTTTTTAAACCAATAACCTAGTTGCCAAATAAAATTTATAAATTAAGTGTACAGTCAGGGTTTAAAAGTATATTCCCATTATTACAATGCAACTTGACTGGATTGGGAATAGACTTTTGAGCCTTGAATGTACATTTAAATTATTTATTTTATTTTGGCAACCACGCTATTGATCTCTGATTTGAATATTATATATTTATTTGGTAAACATAATTATCGCTAAAAATATTTACATTACAAAATATCGTGTAAAACATTCTCCGTGTCATTGCCGACTGGGAAGGTTCCCAGAATGCTGGCTGTGTTGTTACGGTGGATGGCGACACTTATTCTTTGGGCCAGAAAATAGCCAGCCTTCTAGTCCTGAGAAGCATATTATATTAAATTTTATTAGCTTTTTAGAATTAAATTCAATAAGTATAAACAAGTGACGTCAATGTTTTGTATTTCATGTATATTTCTGCCGGACTGAAGAATTTGAAATTTAATAAATAGAATCTATCTACTTTAACATTTTATTCTAGATATTTTCACAATTTAAATGAGATCAAAATCAGAGCATACAAAAATACTATAGAATTTTATACAAGAAGATTCAGTCACAAAACTTTATACATAGATGTAAATATTTGCAGTACTTAGTTCTAATTGCAACTAGACTTAAACCTAGACTAACCCTATTTGAGATACATAACCATAGAATTAATAATACTACTCTTTAGAGGATACATTAAAAGGAACTATTCTCCTTGGCGGTCATCAGGGATGAAAATGCAGCTAAGAGACAACAGGTCTCAAGTTAGATCTTTGGATATGGGTATTTATAGTCGTAAACAAAAGTCTTAGGTTGAATTTGAACCAGTGTTAGTTCCCTCTGAATTGAACTAACAATCCCACAGCTGAAAGACCTCAAAAGTGCAATGCATGACTTTTTAGGGTGACGTGAGAGCTATTAACGCGAATATTTACTTTACGTCGGTCAATTGATCACTGAAGTAATTCAAAATATTTGCAGACGTAAGAACTGGATCGCAATTTCAAGGTCTTCGGTTGTAGTCTTGATAGCTCAGTTGGTTAGAGGAATGCTGACGCTTGTTGAAATCCAGTCGACGGTATTGACGGTAAAACATTGACAACCGTAACAGTTTGATACCGTTGACATAACTATTACACTAAAAAGTATAAATATTATGCAAATTTCAGAGTAATGGTAGCAGCACACGCAACTTGGTATAATATCGACACGCGATTCTGCATGATTGCAAAAATATCATAATATGAAACTACAAAACTTGTATTTGTGTTACTTTTCCGAATATTTATAGAAATCTAGCTAGTGCAAGTGGTTCCACCCATGTGTGAAATGTTTTCTAGGTCTAAAATTCCATGGGAGCTTGTTAATGGGATCAAAGTATGCTTATTTTATAATTAGGTACTTTTTCTACGCTAAAACTCAGACCGCTTCTACGTCCGTTGCCGGGTTACCCCTAAGCTAAGCTGAATCAATCTATGAAAATCGTTCAGTATCTTCGGAAATAAGCCTGTACATACAGACAGATAGACAAGAATAAAAAAAGTACCTGCTTCGTGATTTATTAGTATTTTATATCACGCATCCTAGAAGTAGTACTATTTTTATTTTAAACTATTTCTACTGCTTTATATTAAATAGATTATGTAGGGTAGAGAGTAGTTAGAGAACACTTTAGAATAGTGTAATAATTATAAATATAGATACTAACAGCACGATTATAATATATAATGTGTAACACACCTAAGTAATATAAAAAGCGTAAGTATTGCATTCTTTAGTTGCACATTTTGACATTTTGCAACTCATTAGTAACACTTGAATTAATGAAAATTTGCCAATTTTAAAAGGAGATTGACAAAAAGATAATTTTTTTTTATACTTTTCTCAAGTCTAGAAACTTTTAAGGTGGAAATTAATTACATTTAATTATACACACGAATCATTTGGTATTTAGAGTATTTACAAAGATGTATTGAGTAAGGAAATGTAAACTAAATAAATAATAATTATTGTGTTTTCAGCATTTAACACAAATGGTATAGTTTACGATAATACACCATGGAGACCGGGTAGAGACTTGGATCTAGTAAATAAAGAAGAAGAGGAAAGAAAGTTAAGAAACCTTGCAACACGGGTAATGTCAAATGGTGTTGAAGTGTTAGTGAAGGACAAACACCCCGAAAATAAACCAGAACAGGTAAATATAACAGACATTGTAGAACATTTACTTCTGTTGCTTTCTATAATATATATAACTTCATAAGGTCTAGTCTAGCTAGAGAACTTAGAACTAATAAAAAGTCAAAGTATACCCATTAGTTTTGAGCAATTTAGAAGCTCTTTATTTGGGAGAGCAAAGTGATACTGCTATTGTGTCGTATACACTTCTCACTTTAGTACTCATGCTTATAAATTACTATAATTATGTTCTTTTTCTCACAGCATCACTTGAATGCAATATCAGCACCACTTGAAATCATACTAGCTTCTGTTTTTATCACCTTTCAACTATTAAAACATAACAATATTAGTGCATTTTGCTTTGTTATTCATATAATTTTCTACACCTTTTTTTCTCAGCGCAATCTTAAGCTCACTCACGAAACTACGTTACAACCGCATCACGGTATATCACCGACACCAAAACAGTTACTTTCATCTGCAGTAGCTACTGTCGTGAGCCGCCAACAAATAAGCGCACTTTTCCCAATTCATCAATTCATGCAACATAATTATATCATCAAGACTTGTATGACCACATATACATACTTAACGACAGTGGTTCATAATAAAAAGAGTGCAATTTCTACATTTGAAACCATAGTATCAGTAATAACCACTGAATCACTAACAAATCTATACGACACCGATGTAATACCAGATATAAAGCCAACAAAAGTAAGAATTGGGACCCCGGTTGGAAGAACCCTGATCGATCCTATTTGTCCCAAAGCCAGTTTATAAAATTCTGAATATTTTGAAAGTTGTACTAACTCCTTGACTCTAAAATGTGTTTATTAATATTATACTTGCTGTAGTTAGCGCTCATACCCCGCTTTACTTACTATATGAATTAACACAAAATTTTCCAATTATTTATCAACTGAAATAATGTTCTTCCTGTGTAATAAACTAATAAAGTTCTAATTTGCCATATTATATAAGTATTAAAATACATAATAATATATAAATTAAATTGCAGACAAAATACATGGAAGTAAAAACCATCCAGCCTTCGGCAGCAACAAATATGTTTATGAGCAGTTATCCTAAGATTGATAAGCGAATCGATAGCAGTGACAATGACAATTTTGATTTAATTCAGCCATCTGAAGCTGGTAGTGTTTCTTGCTCAAGTTCATGTTCCTGTAGTAATACCAAAACTGAAACTTTAAAAACAAAATTTACGGATACTGCATCAGTAAATAAATATGGACTAAAATCAACGAAATATAGTGCATCAAAACTTAATTTAAAACCAACCAACAAAGGGTCTCTTGATAAAAATACTCTGTATGAACCTTACGAATATGAAACCAATTCCCATGTAGCACCAACTGACAGAGTAGTTGAAAAATATACTGAAATAATGAGTGAAGAAAAAGACTCTAATTCGGTTGAAGAGAGTGAGTTACTAACTAATGAGCAAGCACCAACTTCACAAAAGATAAATAATGTTAACATTAAAGTACCTGAAAAGACGAAACCGCAAAAACCCGAGAAACTGAATAAAAATAAGTTTGTTGTGGCTGATTTATTAAAACTAGGAAGCTTAGGTATAAAAGGACTTACTCAATTAGCACCAGTTATTGAGAAAATGACAGGAGAGTTTATAAGACGACACGATACTGTAAATAAGACAACAACTACCACAAAAAAGCCTGCGTTGAAATTAACAGCTTACAGTGCCAACAAAAGAATTGACAACATTGATACAAAACATTCTAGCTTTCCCATATATATTCCTGTAGATGAAATGGAAACATCTGAATCACAATTTGTGTTTTCCAATGCTACACTACATCAAAACTTGGCTTGGGCAGCAGAACACAAGCATCCTAAAGCCCATATTGTAATGCCAAAAGTTATCCATGAAAGTCCACTTGTCAATGGTGGTATACCTATTAGTCCAGGTGAAATTATTACAGCCAATTCCGATGTGATCGTTGGCAAACCAGCCGTAGGTGGACCACTAACTTTAGCAGCAAGTGGTATTAAATTACAAAACTCAATTAACCCACCACCTATTGATAGTTTTATAGCAGCAAATGAGCAGTATTTTGTAAATGAAGAGCCACTTGGTGATTTGCCTGTGATACCTTCTAAGGTTGACGATTCTTTCGACTTAAGGCCACCTGAGCCACCACAACCGAAGTCTAAGTCCAATAGACCTTTCCTAAAGCCGGGTTCTACATTTCGTAAATCAAACATTTCACCTAATGATCAATATCCTTATCGCATGCCTTCACATGACTATACAATAAAAAAAGAAAAGGTCCCATCAAGTAGCGCATCATTAGGGAACCATGGCCGGCCCGTATTTTTAGATTATATTCCTTCATTAGCCAAACCTGGAAACTCTCAAATCGAAACACATACAAACTTGAATCCTTTTAGTGATCATGGCTCTGACATGGAAGTAGCCGACAGTAATCCTAGTTCTTCTGAAATAGTTCACACAGAAATTAGAACTGATGAAGACAATTTAGTCACTGGTGTAAGTGAATCCAGCAGACCTTTTCTGGTTGAAATTCAACCTTCAAAAGTAGCAAATGTTTTGATACCGCATGGAAGTAGTACAGCTTTAGTTTTTGCTGGGTCATCAGAGCCACATAAAACTGGTGACTACATTGATGATCCCCTACCCTACCCCGAGCCGGGTTATTTTGGTAGTTTTAGCATTGATGCACCACAAATGACAAACGTACATAATGTAGCACCTAGTACTAATAAACATAACATCGAACAACCTAATTCATCGCAGTTCAAAGAACAATCAGTTCGTAATGACCTTAAGACCAAATGGAAGGAAACAAAGCGGCCGTTTGGAGTCAATAAGATTCCACCTCCTACGAGTAATCAAGAAACACACCTGCAAGTGGGACCACAAATAACAGTTTATAATCCGGATGTATATAATCCTTCTAATAGCGACATTCCAAATTCAAGTCAAAATAGAGGAAAAGATAAGCCTAAGGAAGGGATGAAACCCATAGACAAGGAGTATGAGAACTACTTGGCCGTGCCGCCACCGCCACCATCAAAACATCAGTATAATAAAGATTTTTATGATAACAGTAAACCTTATAGCCAACGACCAGTTGTTCATACAAAACCAGTACAAGATATGAAGGTATTTTTGAATATACAGCATCCAGTACCCGATCAACTGCCACCAAAAGTAACTTCAGAAATTTACTTCGCCTCTCAAATGCCAAATAACAAGCCAACTCCGACTTATACAATTCGTATTCCCCAAGGACCGTTTAGTAATTATAATCACCAGTCTTCTAACACATTGCAGTCACCAAAAGTGCCTACTAGTCATAACTTTGTAACTAATCCAAATCATCAGAATTTCAATACAAAGCCACACTCTCTCTCTGTGCATGGCAATGGTTTTACACAGGCTTCTTTACCAAATGACAATGGTAACGATAAAAATACATACACTGTTACTTTAAACACGGCCACTAATGTTGCCAGTAATAAGGAACCAGGCCAAGTCTTTGGATCTAGTGTTCCAGTCCCTGTTAAAAGTATGACTAATATTTATGAACTTAATACTGACATTCCTATTGGAACCAATTTCGCAATTAAAGTTGAAGATAATAAAACTCCATTAGAAAGCTACAATCTACAGCAAGGAGTACGCAATTCTTTTATAGTTCATAGTCAACATGACAATGTTTTGTATAATAAACCAGTTTCACAAGTCTCAGTAGAAGATAACCGTTGGAATAAGAGTTCCACGGATACAATACAGAGCACCATTACCGACTACAATTACTCTTATGATCATGGTGAAAAGGTTGTTAAAGGTTTTGTGTTACCTTCAGTAAATAGCCATGCTAATTTCCCTATGATAAATGATTACACGACACCGTCAAAGATTATTGGGAACATAAAGCCCACAGATTCTGCAGACAATATAAATTTGGGAGATGCGAAAGGTCCAGCTAAGTTTATGCATACAAACTCTCACGGTTGGTACTCTAGTGTTCTAGATGAAAACAAATTAAATAATATTAAAGTTGAAGCAACAACCAGAAAAATTATTCCATTGGATCGTGATTTTTATGACAAACATATTCCTCAGTTTGGGCAAAAAATTGCAAGTGTTGGTAAACCTCCAACAGATTTGAGGGCTCAAAATATACCTCAAGGTTTCCATATTGGCAAACCTTTTACAAAACCTCAGACCACAGGTATACCATTATCTACTTCTCCATCATTTACTGTTAAACCACCACATTATAATTATCTACCAACCAATCTTGATGTAATAAAACAACCTGTATATAATATACCGATACGTGATAACAGTGATGAAACTACAACATTTAGAAATAAACTTGTATTGGATAAAATAAACCCGGTCTATGAAACTTCAGAAGAAATTTATGATGGTGAAGAAGAAACAGAAAATCCGGGGGAAATAGACGGAGAAGTGAGCTCGGAATCGATGAAGGTCCCTGTAGTTAGTTCTTCAGATGAAGTCGAAACTGTTTCTAAATCATCAACAGATCTAAATTTACTGAAAAACGAAGTGCCTCCTCCACATCAAAAATATGAAAATAATAATAAAGATTTAGTGGGTTTCAATCAGGGAATTCAAACAGAAAAACCATTTGGATCTTTCAATAAAAGTACGTTCCATTCCAATACTGTTAAACCTGTATATGAACAACCTAAAAATCCTTACATGAAACCACGGCCGTTTACGATAAGTACTGGAGTGGTCCTGGATCATCAACTACAACAACCTCACTGGCAAATCAATCACATGTTAGAAAATTCTACCAATGTATCATCTGAAGATAACATTGATCTAAACATTGGTGAAGAAATGGAAAAACCGTCGTCTGAAAAACCGTATTCAACATTGAGACCTATATATACAACTAAATCCGTGTTTAAATACAAGAAACCACATAGAGTTAATATTGCCGGTTATCAAAATAATACTCGGATTCATAACGAATCTATTATTACGTCTACTGTTCAAATACAAGACAAAAAGCCATTGATTGTTGAAAAATCGTCAGAAAAGACTACATTACCCACCTTTACATTACCTGATTCAGAGCTTAATCGTTCTTCAAGTGAAATTATAGATTTATCACCACCACCACCAACAATAGATTATAGTTTTAAACCTTCAATGAACGATGAGACCATTATGGGGATGAGTCCGCCTCCACCTAGAACTCCTTCAGGACCTAGACTCCCCACCAGAATACCAATGACGCCAAGACCTGTCATGCCGTCTCGTACAATACCACCATATAGAACGAAGCCATATAGACCTATTCCTCCAAGAGTGACAACACTACGCCCCATCAAAAAGCCTGGTAATAGAGATGAAATTTCGACATACAGGCCTGCTTTCGATATCTTAAATGGTTTTAGAAGACCAACTTTCAACCACGATCAACCATCTTCACAGTTATTACCTCCTCCTCGAGACACATCCACCAAGGTAGTCAAACCAATAAACGAACTTCCACCATCTATGGTTAACATGCAAGCAAACCCTGATGTAATTTTCCCAACACCAGTATCTTCTGGATGGCTGACGTCTTCTGGTATAGACATGTCATCCAGTTTCAATTTTGCCCCCACATCTATACGATTTCCTGAAAGAACTGATCCTTCTAAAGCATCTGATTACCTGGATAAGTACTCTTCAGAATCATATGATTCATACGAATCTTCTTTAGAGAATAATTACTATCCAATCGCAGAAAAACCCGTAACAGAAGATAGAATTACCGATGAACGCGATTCCAATAAAAAAGCTAGTCCTGCAAATACTAATTACCAAACAATCACAGATACTAAGGACAAAAACCATACAGAGTTGGATAAAGAAGAAACAACATATAAAATAAACGGTAACAAAATTGGAACTCAGATCTCTGACCAAAATGAAAACATTGAAAAGAAAAATAATACTATCAGATGGAAATTACCATCAAAACTCAATCCAATCGTAAAACCAACCAAAACTATTTCTGGCCCAGTGATTTTGTATCCTACGAGGACAGTTTCAATTAAAAAAATTTTTAGACCCTCTAAACAGTCTTCCCCAGTCATTGTTTCAAGCATCATTGAAAGTTCGGAGCAGTCCTTTGAGGAAAACTTTGTACAAGCAACAGAAGTGCTCAAAGATAGCATCACACCCACGGTGGCATCTAAAGATAATACCAGGATAGAAGAGTCAAAATTATCAAACTCGGTTAGTTCTATTGCTGAAGATATATCAACTATAAAGCCTACACATCACGCTGGCAATGAAATAAAGATATCTGAAGAGATAATACCAACTAAGACAGAATTTAGAACGACAGTTGTTACTCTCACTAAGACTTTATCTGAACCACCAAAAACAGTTTCTAGTATAGGCTATGTAAATTTGACACACACGATGACTGTCACACACACTAAAACCAGCTTAGTCAGTCAATCAGAAGGGGCTGTTACACAAACTCTAGTATTGACAAATACACAGACATCTACTATAGTAGATGTTGTCACAGAAGTATATACTCAAGTGCAACCTACAACTATAATTGAGACTGTCACTAAACATATACCAATTCTGCAAGTACAACCGACACCAGTACAAGACATTATTTCTAAGACTAAAACCCCTCTTGACGATATCTCAATGTCATCTGAAGAAAATGATAATCTCATAATTAGAGATTCAGATAGTACGTCTAATGTACAACAAAAGATTGAAAATGAGAGTGAAAACGAAACTGATAATGATACGTTTTTTGTCGTAATGAATAAATCACAGAATGGTGGACAATCTCCCCGTGTAACAACTGATATAGAAACAGGTGATTACGATGTAACTAGAAATGAACAGGTGAATAACAATGGGGTATCACAAGTTCTGTTCGGAGAAATTTTATTAGCTGGAGCACCTTATTTAGAGACCAACCTTAATCCAAATGGTAAGCGAGTTATAATCAACTATGACGTATGAATGTAATATTTAACTGTATACCGGACTATAAACAAACATTGTGATTATGTGTAAGCACATAACTTTATATTGCCTGACGTTTCTACCAGGTGGTCTCAGGGTGGCTGGTTCCGCACTGTCTGCCCTCCGTCCTCAAGTCTAAATATCACATATCTACACAATGCTAGCGTCTATTCCCTAATACAGGTTATATAATATGAAAAATGAATCGCGAACGTTAAAAAGTTGACTTGAATATAGATCGATTCGAATAGATGCTTCGGTGGTGTGATCGGTAGTGCATCCGCTTTCTACACCGGAGTTTCGGGTTCGATTCCCGGTTGGGACAAACTTTGTGTGATGAACATACATTTGTGCCGAAGTCTGGGTGTTTTCTCTGTAGAATATGTATGTATTTACAAAAAAAATGTATTTGTAGGTATTCATATCAGTTTATCTAGTTGTTTGAGACTAGATGGCGTTGTGTGAATTATCCTAACATATAAGAGAAATATTCTTTGTTTTTAGGTGGTTATAGCAAGGAATGTCAACCAGATTGTAAGGCCTCAAGGAACGAACGATGCCAGAGAATCGATGGTATCATGAAATGTGTTTGTAGACCTGGATTTGCTAGGATGTTCCCCGACAGGCCCTGTAAACGTAAGCATAATATTACTACTTTTTTCTCCATTTTGAATATTGACGAAAATATTGGTTGCTGGATGAAGGACAGGAATGGTTACTCCCAGGTTGGGTTCTTAGTCAATTTTGGCACCCAGATAGATCCGAAGTAGGAATAACTGTTCCCTTCGCTTCTGGTGATCAATTTCCGAATTTCTTCCCTTTAAAACCTTAGTTTACACTTATAATTACCAATTTTTTTTTCAGCGACTTACACCTACTCAGTTAGACTAGCCCTGGGCTCAAATGGTAAGGATCGCTTGGAGTACCACGAGAATTTATCAGATAATTCTAGCAAGTCATACCACGCCCTTTCTGTAGCAACTCACGAAGGTATTAACAGGATGATAATGCAGTCTGACTTGAGAGATGTCTACCATGGAGTTCATATTACCGGATTCCATCCTATTGAGATGAATAGTTCTGGTGGACCAAACTATCAAGGTGTTATGAACGATTTTTATGTACAGGTAAATTTAGTTTATTATTTTTTTGTGAATTTGATATACAGTATGGGACAATATGGAAAACTCTGAAACTATAAGACATACGAAAATCTGTTCTTAGGAACCATGTCATCGATTTTAGTTAAAATAAAAATTGCATAGGTGCTCAGATTTCACGTAAACGTTTATAATATTAGCGGCTTCTTCCGGTTGTCAAATTATTGAGCGGAGCGAAGCGAAGCTCTATCTTAGACGACAAGTGTAAATCGTTTGTGTGCCAACTCCTCCGAAACGGCTCGACCGATTTTGACCAAATTTGGCATGCTGGTCGACATCATACCCGGGAGTGCATATCTCTGAAATCATGAAAATGGAGCATAAAAAAAAATTAAGAAAATTTGCTCCGCTCAACATTTGCAATTAGTAGCATGCATTGCATACCTAGTTATAGGTACACCAAAACCTTCCCCGAGAACCACTCTATAAATTGATGAAAACTGCATCAAAAACCATTGCGTAGTTTTAAAGATCTAAGCATCCATACGGAACGGTTTTATACTATTTTATGATTATTTGTAGCTATCAGATAACGCCCATGAGAATAGACTGAAGGAGGTCATCGAGAAATATCTGCGCACCAATAACTACAGTTTGGGTGGCACTGAAGTGTACGCAGCTAGCGAACTGATGGAAAAACTGGTTGTAAGCGGTGAGTTGTTCAAGGAAGCTTGATTTAAAAAACTAAAAAACCTTGTATTAGGTATATTCCTGGGTCTAGACTACTCTAGAGCGACTTTTTTTTTATACTGGGTTCGCCAAATTGACGCCGCCCGCCTGGTGGTAAGTCGTGACGACGTCTAGCGATTGTGGGCCACTCTCACAGCGCACAATACTATAGAGAGTGGCCCTCAACTTGACGACCTACTGATGTGCCTCTTCACGCTCCGCTTAAAGAACCCAGGGTTATATGTGGGAGGAAACACCAGGTTCCAGGCCACTATCGTGCGGCAGAGAAACGAACGTTTAAAACGTTCGGTTCTCGCGAACATGCTATCCACTGTGTGGGAGTGGCATCTCTGCCCGGCACGCGTTGTTCGCGATCGGAAGGAAGAGGGTGGGATCAAATTGAAGAGCTCTTCAGAACACTCGCCGTGGTAAATACGGTAGAATGCGGCCAAGGAAGCTATTGTTCGGCGCTGAGCTAGCGGCTCAATGCTTCCCGTTACCTCCGGACAATCTATAATACGGATAGCCCGTCGCTGCATAGCGTCGAGAGCGTCCAGCAAATACTTCGCGGAGCCGTCCCAGAGGTGAGAGCAGTATTCGATGCAGGGTCTAATCTGCGTCTTGTACAGCGGACACCTCTGGTGCGGTGTAAAGAATCGCTTTACCTTATTCAGTATTCCTAGTTTCCGCGAAGCTAGCCCTATACATCTTTCGATGTAGTTTTTATTATTGAGCTCTCGACGAACGTCTATGCCAAGGATGTCAAGGTGGTCCTTCATTGGTAATAATGCATTCTGAAGAGAGGGTAGGGGAAGGAAAGGGGATTTCTTCGCTATAAATGCACACGCCTGTTTTGCGGGCATTGA